>VDFB02270651.1:539198026-539697223 GCA_007258455.2 Sequoia sempervirens | reverse complement strand
AGTAGTAAAGAATTATGTACTTGGTGGCTAATTGTTTTAAACGAGCGCGAGTGTTATTTGTTATAGGTTTGGGAAGTGTACCATTTTTTAATGTAATTATAGATAGCATCATACCATTCACTTGAATCATCCTTGGTTTCCACTAATGCGTTGATAGTGATATCATTGATGGAAGGTTTCATGATGGGATGAACAATGAATATAATATCTTGTGAAGGATCGGAAGGGGATATAAGAGAAGCAACACTCACCATTGCGTCCGCATGCCAATTATCTTTTCAGGAGATGCTATCAATGGTGAAGGAGTTAAATTTCACCAACAAGGACATTGTAAGATCTTTATATTTGGATAATTATCATGTTTAGCTTGATATACACCATTTATTTGTTTGATCACTAATTGCGAGTCACCAAAGATCCTGATGTCTGTAATTCCCATGATTAAAGCATCATGTATTCCAATAATTAAGGCCTCATATTTAGTATTGTTATTCATACATAGGAAATTCAATCGATATGACAAGGGAATAGGCTTTCCTTCAGGTGGAATCAATATTACTCCAACACCAGAGACTGTTCTACACTTAGATCCATCAAAATACAATTTCCATGTAGAAATACTTGTCAACACACTATCATCAGGAAAAGAATCATTACCAGGTAACGCAAGAGGTGAAGGAGCATAAGCTAAATGGTTGGTCAAGGCTTGTCCTTTAATTTCTTTTTGTAAAACAAACTTAAGGTCAAACTCAGTCAACAACATAACCCACTTAGCTAAACGTCATCATAAGTCTATTTTGTTAAAAAGATGTTTGAGAGGATCAAATTTTGTCATGACTTGTATTTTAGCATTGAGTAAATAATATTGCAATTTACTAGTAGCGAATACAAGGGCTAAACATTGTTTTCGATTGGGGAGTATCGGGTTTCATAATCGATTAGAGTCTGACTAATGTAATAAACAAATGTTCTTTTCCATTATCGTATTTTTGAGCTAAGAATATTGCAAGAGCATGAGAAAATGTGGCGATGTAAAGGATGAATGGTTTATTTGGCATAGCAGGTTGTAAAATAGGTAGAGTGGCGAGGTATTCCTTCATACTCTCAAAGGCCTATTTACAATCCTCATTCCAATCAAAAGGCACATCCTTCTTGAGGAGATGTGTGAAAGGTAGTGTTCAATTGGCTAAAAAGGCTACAAAACATCAGATGGCTTGAATTCATCCCTGCAATGTGCATAATTGAGAAAT
Source organism: Sequoia sempervirens (assembly GCA_007258455.2). Classification (NCBI taxonomy): domain Eukaryota; kingdom Viridiplantae; phylum Streptophyta; class Pinopsida; order Cupressales; family Cupressaceae; genus Sequoia; species Sequoia sempervirens. The sequence goes on along the minus strand of VDFB02270651.1, from coordinate 539,695,973 downwards.
ATTCCTAGGAGGTGGCATGTTGATAATAGCATCAATTTTTTTGTGTCCACCTCGATGCCTCTTTGAGATATGATAAACCCTAAGAGTTTCCCACTATCTACTCCAAAGACACTTTTTCAAATTGAGCCTCATGTTGTATTTACGTATTCGTTCAAAGATTTGTTGAAGAACATTCACATTGTCTTATTGTATTAAGGACTTGGCAAGGATGCTATCAACATAATCTTCCAATATTTTATGTATGTAATCATGAAATATCAATGTCATTGCTCTTTGATAAGTGGCACCCACATTCTTTAATCCAAAAGGAATCATAACCCAATAAAACGTTCCCCAAACCGTTGTGAATGTTGTCTTGTACTGATCTTGTGGGTTGATAAAGATTTGATTATAGCCAGAAAATCCATCCATGAATGAAAACAAAGCATGTCCAGTAGTTGAATCTATGATCATGTCAATAGTAGGAAGAGGAAAATCATCTTTTAAGGATGCTTTATTCAAGTCACAAAAATCTATACATATCCTAATACGATTATCAAGTTTAGCAACTGCGACAATATTTGAGATCCAAGGAGAATAATCATTAGGGCGAATGAAACTTGCGTCAAGGAGTTTTTCAAGCTCTCCTTTAACACTTAAGGCTATCTTAGGATTCATTTTTTGTATCTTCTGTCGAACAAGGTTAGCATTGTTTGCAAGAACAATGTTATGTGTTACTATCTTCAGGTCTATTCCTAGCATATCAAAATATTTCCAAGCAAAGATTTCAGGAAAATTATGGAGCAAAAGTGTAGTATCCTCTTGTTCTTCATCATCAAGACACTTCCCGATCTTAATTAATTTTTCTTTATCATCGATGTCCATTGGTATATCAATTGTATCTCCTAGGGGGAGTGCATTCAACTTAGGAGATTCAAGATTAAATGGTTCCATGGTTTTCTCATGATCATTAGTATTTTGTGGCTTGGAACTTATCATAGCATAGCTAATGTTTCATTTGGAAGAAGATGGTTTATCAATAGCACCTAACATTTGTTTCAAGGCGTCATCACTTTTAACATACTCCTAGGATGGTGGATAATTCATATCAATAAATTCAGGATGTTTGAGCATAAGCATGGTTCTTGGTTTACATATGATGGTGTTGATGTTTAATGAAGGTTGTTGAGTTGCTTTGGTTATCTTAGAGAAGGAATATCCCAAACCAGTCTTTATTTCTTGTGTATTAGGTTCGATAGGGACAAAAATTCCTTGTTCATGCTTTCCACATCCTTTACCAGTGTATCCCAATTGTTTTACTAATGTGTAGCCTTTTCCATAAAGTCTTTCCATTTCTTTTGGGTTAGGCGGATGTTGGTAATCTATCTCATCAAAATTCGTTGTGTATGTTGTATTTCTTCCAAAGGAGACAAGGTAGATATTTGGGAAGATTCTTCTGAATTCTAAGTTGACATAACCATTGGTTGTTCTGGTTTTTCATTGTCTTTGTGGGTGATTATGTATTCATCCATAAATGAAGATGTGAATTCCAATGCTCCCCAATCATAATCTAGAAAATTAGACACAGATTCTTCTTCTTGTTTATTGGTCTCAAGAGGTTCAATGTGAGATGTTGAAATTAAAGTATTTAGAGGACTTGTTGTTCCTTTTTTAAGTTGCAAGCAACTCTCATGCTTGGGATCTATCTCAACTTGATATACTTTGTTGTTATAGACATACTTTATTATGAGATGAAGAGTCGAATGTACTGCATGCATCTCATGAATCCATGGCCTTCCCAAGAGAAGATTATATGTGAGATCATAGGGCATGACATGAATAGGATTTTACAAGGTAGCCACTCGTACTGTTATAGGAAAAGTGATTACACCAAGCAGTTGTTTTGTTGTGTTGTCAAATCCTCTAATAGATAAAGAATCGAGTTTAATTTGTGATTTATCCACACATAATAGATCTAATAGTTTTACACTACACACATTGAGGGCAGAGCCATTGTCAACAAGGGTCCTTTTGATGCCTATTGTATTATATTGGGAAATTATCATAAAGGCCTCATTTTGTTTTCTTAATTCTAACGGAGGAGCTCATGTTGATGAAAGGTAATGTCTACATTAATAGTATTCATTCCTTTTAGAAGAGTTACCACATCATTTTAATTTGTACCAGGAGGAACCACTATTTGTTGCAAGGCCGTTTGGAGCATTGAATGATAATTGGGTGAATGTTGAAGATCTCAAAGGGATATCTTTGCAGGAGTATTCTTAAGTTGTTCGACGAGATCATACTCCCTAAGGTGTGAATTTAGGCGAGGAGCACTAGGAAAAATGGGATTTGGTAAAGGTAAGGAAGTTTGAGGAGGTTGTTGTGGTTGTGGATTATTTCTAGTGTAGTGTGTGTGTACAACAACATCATGCTATGGTGGGTAAAGGGTAAACTCAGGTTTAGGTGGAGGTTGAGGTTGATGTGAAGGTGGGTAAAGGACAAGTTGAGGTTGAATTACATTGACATCTTTTGTTTTTGGTTGCTCACAACAAACCTGAGTGGATGTCTTTTATGAGATGAAGTCCTCAAGGTTCTCATCTAACATACCAAAGTCATCACTACTAAAAGGTTTGGGAGATAAGTTGTTAATTGGTTGAGGTTTGTCATCACAAGCCTTAGTGGATGGACTTAGTGAGAGGAAACCTTGTAAGGTTTCATCTAACCTATCCAATTCATCACTACTAAGAGCTTTGGATGATATGGTTGTCCTAAAATGAAGCATTATTTTGATGGGTTCATTTGATGTTGTGAAGTTTTTATTTGTTTTTCTGATGAATCTAATCTAAATGAGCTAGGAACTAATGTTGAAAATGAACATTGTAAAAATCTAATGCTATCTATGATTTCCATTAAAGTAAATAATACTAATGCAAATGATTCAAGTGTAACAGGAAATAATTGCATAGAAACAAAATAATAACTAAATCTAACAGTAATGACAAAAATGGGAAACAAAATGCAAAAAATAAAGAAGCAGAAGTTGCACTGGGACTAAGTCACCCAAGGTGGCGAATTAGTCCCAGTAGGGTGATTTTTGAAGTTTTTATAATTTTTCTGATCGATAAGAATGTGTTTTGTATATTACCATGAAAATATATAATGTAAATGCAGAATTTCACTATTGTGTAATGAAATGGGATGCAATAATGCAACCTAAAATGAGTTTTTCACTAATGCAATTTTGAAAACCCTAGGATGCAGTTTAAAAAATGCAATACCTAATGCAATATTAATGCAAATGGAACCTAGGATGCACTTAAAATTAGAAGTGAATATGTTCAAAATTCAAGTTCACCAAAATGTGGACAATGATTTTGGTACCCGAATGCTTTAAGCTCCCAAGATTTTTCACCTAAAAGGAGAAAGAATGGGGTCCAAAATGCAAATTTCAACACTCAAGATTAATGTAAATGGAATGTAATATGTCTAATTATGATGTACTAATGCACTGATCTTGAAAATAAAATGATTTGATGATGCTAAACCTAAGAAATGCAAAGTGCTGGAAAACACAATATGCAAGATGAAATAAATATAATAAATGATAAAATAAAGATGTAAGACAAAAAATATGCACCTAGAAACTAATGAAGATTTGACTGGGGATTGTAGAAACCTCTGAAATTCTAGAAATTTTGATTTTTAAGCCAACTAGGACACTTACACCAGGCTGGGCGACTTAGTCCCATATCAGGGAAATTGCCCAGATAGCTGTTTTTGCCAAATGGGTACCTAAAATTGTAAAAATCCCTGAAAAATTAGTGCAGTGGGACTAAGTCGCCCCTATGGGTGACTTAGTCCACTTTGGATTTTCTACAAATCCAAAAATTGGAAACGAAAGCCCATAACCTGCACTCTATTTTCTGACAGAAATCCGATCTGAATCTTTGAAAAACCCTGCAAAACAAAAGATAATTTGGTTTCTAATGGGGAGTTTGCCTCGGTCAAACCCCTAGTTGGTATTTAAACCTTGTGAGAGATAAAATCTACATAAAACCCTAGCCTTAAGTGTGTCTAAGACTAGGAAAAGCTGAAGTGAGACAAAACCCTATTCTAATGTGCTAGAATAAGATAAGAAAATGACACTTGAATGATGCAAGACTTCAATCTAAGAAACCCTACAACATTTCAAATGAATACAAATGACATGAAAATGTTATGCAAACCTTAAGTCTGAAGATAGAGAGAAAATGGAAGATGGAATCACTTTGAAAACAAGTCTTTAGGTGTGATTTGATGGCTAGTTGTATCTCCTCAACCTAGATTTCTCCATGATTCACCATAGGAATCTATGATCAACCCTGTGCAATGTGAGATCTTGAACAAAAATTGAGCTTGAAGACCTACAAAAACCCTAGCTTGCTTCCCTTAAGCTTCAACTTTGTTGTAGAAATGCTATTGAATCTTCTTGTGAAAGATATTTTGCTCGACTTTTGATTTTTTGCTTTGTAAAAATGACTAGGAGATGTGAAAAATGACCTAAAAACATGTATTTATAGGCATTGACACCAAATTACTCATTATTTTAACTTCATAGGTTGACATCCCTCAAGAATTTGAATTAGGTCGGTGATTTTCTCGCTCAAAAGTGGAAAATACCCCAAAAGGGACTAAGTCATCACCCTGGGTGACTTAGTCCCACTAGGGATTTTTGAGGTGGGTTTCACAAAATTTGAGTGGTTTGAATGTTGCTTGTCAAGATTTGAGTGATTTGTGAGTGAAATAGGCCTTAAAGTCCAAAATCATGAGCATTAGGGGCCTATAAATGCAGTTTTTAAGGGGTGATTGATGCAAGGTGTCTAAAGTAGGACCAAATTTATCACAAAATTATCTCTTTCTTCAAGAGTATACTGTGATCAGGTGAAGATACTATTCTAGAAATGAGAAGCAACAAGAAATGTGCAAGAAATAATAAAAACACTTAACACCTCAAGATTAGCATAGTTAGATTCAAAACAAAATAAGTTAACAAATGACAGATTTACCTTGTCTCAAAGCAATCCTTTGGTTGGCTCGTGATGGTTGATTTTGTGTATGCTCCTTGGATGGAAAAAGATGTTAATATGAGATGTAAAGATGGATGAGAAATGGATGAGAATGCTATGATGAATGTAAGGAATGCAAGTTTTTGGATAAGTATGGCTCAAATAAAATTTTTGCAAGAATTTGGTTAACACAATGATTAACCCCCTAAATGAGATAAAAAAGGGGTATTTATAGAGGAAGTTGAATTCTTTAATTGAGATTCATCCAAAAAGGTCAAGATGAAGGGCTATGGTGAGTTGAGGACTCACAAGCCCTCACATCTTAACATGTGGAAGGTGAAGTGGCTTAGAATTGGATGTGTAGGTGAGGTGGAAGAAGAGTACATGATGTGGAGGAAGGAAATGTACCTTGAAAGTACATTAGGAGATGAGAAGATTCCTTGGAAGAATAAAAAGTGAATTTAAAATTCACATGATTGGGGAATCTTGTGGATAAGACAAGGTTTCAAAAGGAGAGGTAGAAAGTACCTTGGATAAGACAAGGTTCCAAAAAAGGTAAGCACTTGTCACATGTGACTTGATGTGACAAGTCAAAGATTTCATGGGAAAGAGTTCACATGTGACTTGATGTGGCAAGTCAAAGATCACATGGGGAAGAGAAAAATGAATTTAATATTCCTTGGAAGGATAAAAGAAATTAAAAATTCCTTGGGAAAATGATTAGGCTAGTTAATGAAGGATTAGAGGAGAGTTAGGTGGCTAAAAGAGATTAGGGGTCAACTTGCAAAAGTTGGAGGATGTGACACATCCTAATCAAGGATTAGGCATGTGCACATCTCTAATGATGAGATTAGAAGATGGATTAGGATTAGATAAAAATGGAGGATGTGACATGTGAGGAATTAAATAAATGTCATATTTATTTAATTCATTTGATGAAAGGGTAATTAAAGAGGTAAGGTATTTAATTATTTAACTAGATACCTTAGGGATTTGGAAAAACTAAGGGTATTAATTAAACAATAGTGATATTATTTAATTAATGTGGATAAGGGGGTGTTTAGACAAAAAGGGATAAATTTGGACAAATGAACGTGTCCAAATTTGGATGTCTACATATACAATTTCTGGCGACACACTTTTCATTAAGGTTTTCATAATTAGAATTTCCATTGTGAAAGTGGGAACACTAATCACAGTGTTTGACTAAGGAAATCCCTTATATGACAAAAACATTTTTACCTCTTTGTGTATGTACATATTACAAGTTGAAGAAGGATTGAAGATATCTTAAAGATAAATTTTGCATTGTTGCATTTGTTGTCATCATTATTGTCAACCTACAGAAACTAAGTTGTAGAATTCATTTCCAACATTCTGAAAAGTTTGCAGGTGGAAAACAACATCCCAGATCTAGCATTAGAGAATTGTAAAAAGTGTTTTTGGAAGCCTAATCAAAGACCCATTCACCTAGGGGCGAACTAATTTCTCTCCACATGCTAGAATCAACTTTTGGTGAGAGGTACATGCTCTTTGATATCTCCTAAATCTGCCTGCAAAGTTTTGTTACAATCTGTTGATCTTTGGGAATATGTATTTTATATATTAGGTCATATAGTTCAATTAGTTTCATCATTTCAAATAATTTATAGATCATTCCTAATCATCCTAAGTCCCTAATGAATCCACCAACCCAGGTTTGATTAACTCACCATTGATGTTGAAAGTCAATCTCTTGGCTTTGTGGTTGGTATTCTAATGAAATCTTAGAAAAGGCCCCTTATATCCTAGGTTATTTTCATTTAGGACCTAGGATCCCCTTTTCCTAGATTTCATTTTGGTGAACCTGACATTTGACATCATAACTTTCTAATTAAGAAATCTTTCAAACCCTAGATCTATGTTTATATCATTGTGTTTTGCATTCTTCATTTAGGGTTGCATATTGCATGTTTGCATCATTAAAACTCATTAAAATCCAAAAATATTGCATACATTTGGCATCATAGCTTGCACTACTGTTTGTTTCAGTCATTTAGATTAGAATTTCATTTAAAATTGCACTCAAAATTGTCACTTTATTTTACACATTGTCATACATTTGCACTTGCATTTCTTCAAAAAATTCTGGAAAAAATAGTCACTGTAGAATCACTTTGCAACCAAAAAAAGTAATCATAAATAGTAACCTAGACACTCAATTTTTTTTTATTTTTGAGAACACTATACAAAGACTCATTTGCCCCTGGGTGACCTTGTCCTTGTATAAGTGCTTCTACAAATTTTTGTACACATTTATGTATGTCGGCTTAGATTCCCTGTACTTGCAAATCTCTATTACAATTTCAAAAATTGCATATTCTGAAGCATTTTACATTTAGTTCATTTGGTAAAAAGAAAGTGCATTATTTAGAACAATTTTTTTATTAAAAAGTCATCATTTTTAGGTCTTTGTATTTTACAATCAATCAATTATCATATTTCAGATCTACAAATTGCATTAAAATTGGTTCACAGATCTTTTACATTCTTGCATACTTGCTTTTCACATCAAATTAGATACATTAAACAAATTCTAGAAATTTATTTACTGTTTCAACTGTCTACAAATAGATTCAGGACCAAACTTTCGTTTCATTCAAAATTGCACTCAAAATTGTCACTTTTGTTTACACATTGTCATACATTTGCACTTGCATTTCTTTAAAAAATTCTAGAAAAAATAGTCATTGTAGAATCACTTTGTAACCAAAAAAAGTAATCATAAACAATAACCTAGACACTTAGTTTTTTTAATTTTTGAGAACCCTGTACAAAGACTCATTTGCCCCAGGGTGACCTTGTCCTTGTATAGGTGCTTCTACAAATTTTTGTACACATTTATGTCTTTGTCAGCTTAGATTCCCTATACTTGCAAATCTCTATTACAGTTTCAAAAATTGCATATTTTGAAGCATTTTACATTTAGTTCATTTGGTAAAAATAAAGTGCATTATTTAGAATCAAAATTTTCATTAAAAAGTCATCATTTCTAGGTCTTTGCATTTTACAATCAATCAATTATCATATTTTGTATCTACAAATTGTATTAGAATTGGTTCAAAGATCTTTAACATTCTTGCATACTTGCATTTCACATCAAATTGGAATACATTAAACAAATTCTGGAAATTCATTTACTGTTTCAACTGTTTGCAAATAGTTCACAACCAAACTTTCATTTCTCAAAACCCCTGAGCAAGACCCATTCACCCCTGGGTGACCTTGTCTTGCTTGTCTTGTTTAGAAACAAACTTTTTCTAGACCTTTGTTATTGAGTTTTTTTTTTTACTTCCACTTGTTGCTTCTTGTTTCTAGGTGTTTTTTGTCTTTATTTCATCTATTGGTGTTCATCTTGGGTGCACTTTTTGTATTGTGAAACTTGTATGAGTTTCACAACTTGGTGTTCTACTGCCAATACTTCAGTGAGACGTAGTTTGAGACTCATGGCATCCCACATTGTTGGTACATCTGTTGTGGATCTTGGGTTTTCCAACTCTTTCACACAATGTGTTGACAATAGCCAACCCATGTTGGAATCCATTCCTAATGTTACATATCCCATGACCACCTTACTGTCAAACATCATTATTGATGTTGAAACCATGGTGTCCCATGTCCCTCAAGAGAAACTCAAACAATTGGACAAACCTTTAGAAAAACTTCAAGACTATGCAAGTATAGAATATATTGTTGGTACTATAGTTCCTATCATACATAACATGAGGAAAATGTTTGATAATGATCAAGAATTAGAGGTTGTTCGTAGCCTAGCCCATATTATTGATGATCATATTCCAACAATGGGGAGTTATGCTCAAGCTTTGGGATATACTCAAAGCCAAGGAGGAAATCAAATTCCTCCCCTACAACTATAACCTTTATTCCCAAATATACAAATTCAACTGTTACCACAACGATGCAACCAAAAAATAGTATAGCTCAAACCTTGGGTCTTTCTATTGGGAACCCTTTTATTTTTATGAGCTCAAACATGATATCTCCAAACCCATCACCTCTCACAAAATTGTAATATAGTTGTCCACCTAACACATATACACCTCCACCATATTCACCTCCATCCCAAAACACAACCAATGATTTCATCATAAACCAACTTTTTAAAAATGTCACAACCCTTCAACAAAAAATAGAAACATTGAACCAAAACCAAAATGGACAACCTTCACAATATGTCAAAAGAAACCCATTGTCATTGGAGATATTGAAAAAACAAGTGCCACAGGTATAGAGAAACCTTGCTTTGAGAAATACGGTGGTAAAGGAGACCCTAACAACCATGTATTAGCATATACAACCATATGTAGTGACTTCATTTTTTAAGATAAGCTCTTGGATAAACTCTTTCCTAGGTCCTTGAAAGAAACAACCTTGGAATGGTTTTGTTCATTACTGAATATTCAATTATCTCATTTAATGATCTTTTTATGCCTTTATTAACCATTTCCAAGTGCACATTATTCCTAATATGTCCCTACCTGGCTTAATGAGGTGTAAGCAACAACAAGGAGAAAAAGTCAGATTTTATAGCACGTTACCAATTCCTTTACTTGCAAATAAATATTAATCTCCCCAAAGTGGATCTTAAAATAATTTTCATTGACAACTTACAAAAGGACATAAGATATAGGCTTGGGATGATGAAGTTCCCATCCTTTACACATTTGTGTGTGGCTCTCTGTGATTATCAAAATTTGGTTAGTCAACATGAAGAGAAAGCTTCCTCGAATTGTGCTGAAAAATCTGAACTTGTACCTCACATCAATTTTCAGTCATTCAAGAAGAAAAACAAGGGTATTAAAATAAATCCACCTCAAACAACCCTCCATGTCAAGCCTCAATTTTTTGCTATAAATAAAACTCCATACCAATTTAGGGATAGGGATAGGCAATTCACCCCACTCCACAATTCCCTTCATTTGATTATATTGCAACTCTTGGATAAGAACTTAATCACTTTACCTCTAATTAGACCTATCGATACGACCAATAATTTACCTCCAAACCATAATCCAAAACCCTTTTGTCATTGTCACTAATAAATTGGACATGATACAAAATGATGCATGCATCTTAAACATCAAGTGCAAGACCTCATTGATTCTAATCACATCCAGTTGGGCAGTGTTAATGATCAAGGGAATAAGTCTGTTGTCCCACCCAAACAAAATTTGTAAATATTCATGAACCCAATGCAAAATAATTCAATCACCTTTTTAAAAGCTAGTTAGGATAAGAATGATTTGATGAATGTTGATAAGATAGAAGATATGATTGATAATGATGAGAGTGATAATGAGGACGATCCTCTACAAACCATGATTGGTCTCACTGGAATTCAACCATGTAAGGGCTAAACCACTTTATTACCTAAAATTTATTTCACTAATGATGGTGTACTTAGACATGTGCTTGATGGTCCTTTCTTCATTTATGGTCGTATCAATAACAAACTTGCACAAGGAATACTTATTTATTCTGCATGTGCATAGAATGTGATCACCAAGGAATTATTATTTGTTCAAGAGCTTTATCAAGATACTTATGAACAATAAAAAGCATGGATTAAAACACATAATGGTTTTTATTTCCCTACAATAGGTTTGATCACTCTTCCATTAAAGGTAGGACCTAAACAATTAGATGTGTCATTCTCCATCATCTCGATGTCAGACCAATTTTGTCTAAAGCTAGGCTACTCATGGTTACGTTCCATGAATACTGTCCTGTTAGTTATTCACAAGTGCATAAAGTTTCCTATTAGAAATAAGATATTTACAATGAGTCATAGTGTGTTTAATCCTTTGTCTTCCCATGGAAATTTTCATTGGATTTCTTTTGTCCTGTACCTATGGAACCTATAAAGCCTCGTGAAGATTTATTTTTCAAGTCATATCAAAAGTTCAAGACAAAGCGCATAACAAAATTATCTCTTAGCAATATTCCTGAGTCTGATAAGTCCATGGTTATTCCTTCCCCCCAACCTACCATTGATGAAACTATGACTAGGATACAAGCCCTTCCAAGTAACCAAGATAAATTTACTATAGTTCCTCCACTTGTTTCCTATAAGAGATCAAGAGACAATAAAATGATCCCTTTTGTGCCTTTGAAGATAAAAAATTCTACAGGAAAAAAAAGAGATAATGGTTTCCCAACCCTCGGTGGTTCCTTCTATTCCTCCCCTAAGGGAAGAAAAGAAACCAATGGTTGATAAACCCACTCTTACACCATTTACAGTTTGAAAACCATGCAAAAAGAAACTGATATTCTAAAGAGTGTAGGCATAGACACTGTGCTATCAATTTTCAATTGGAAGAAAAGAATAAACCAACACCCATGGAAATAACTCAAGAATAAATTCCACTTGCACCAAAACAAGACAATGAACCAAAACAAGAGGTGAAAAAAGAGAATTCAAATGCAATAATCATAAAGCCTCCTAATGTGACCAATTTGGATAATGATGATGAGATTGCTAAGATTGATGAAGAAGTGCATAATGAGATGAATTTGTTATTTTCCACTTCTATGAAATTAGATGTGGGAAACCATGATGATCCTCCTAATGAGAGTGGCCCACCATGTGTTGAACCTGGTGATGTTCCTAGTACAACACTTATTGTAGTACCCTTGGCTAGTTATCTGCCTTCCATTTATGATGCAGATGACTTGCTCTAGGATGGCTAGCATGTGACATAATACTTCATGTTTTCTTACTATGTTATTTGTGTTTGTTTGCATATAATGTGATCTCCCATATCGTGTTGCTTGGCGTGCCTTCATATTTGTTAGTTTTCTTTGGATGACCCTTGTTGCTCTATTGGCATAAGGATACAAAAGAAATGAATCTGTCATGACATTCTTCTATTTGTATCTTTATTCTTCTCTGTCATAAACTTTATCTTTTCTTTTTCTTTTGTTTTCCTTCTGGTGACAATGCAAGGTGTCGAGACATTTAGGTCTCTTCCATGTTGACCCAAAAGTGTGTTTTCTCTCTCTCTCTCTATGTGTCATTCCTCCTTTGTGTTCATTACTCCATGAGTATTTGGGGGATGATGACAATTCCAAGATCTATTATATCACTATAGCAAAGACATATGCTGAACCTAGATTTGTGGATCCCTCACTGTACCTTTCATGGCATTGTATTTTGGGGTAAATCCTTAATCATGAAGGAGTTTGATGCAGAGGGTATAGGAACTTTTGGAAAACAACACAATGATTTCAAAAATCTCAACAGTGCACTCTCAAACACCCTTATAGAAATAAGGCTCAATGGCTCACTTAAAACGTATATGCTTCCTTATGGACCTAAACCCTAGGAGTAATTTTGATAGACTCATACAAACTTGTCTTGAATGTTTACAAAGCCCCAACCCTCTGTCTTAAGCAAAACTCTCTTTTTGTACCTTGACTAGGCTTCTAGCCCAACTAGGCCTCCAACGGTGAATTCTTGAACTTCCACTCAATGTTCCCAAAGGACCCTCCAAAATAATGATTGAACTAGATGTGGTTTGTGATGATACATAACATACTAGATTCTTGATGGCACTTGTTTTGGAGCACACCAATCAAAATATGTTGTTTCCTCTAAATTAGGGCCTAATTAGCCCTCTTTTTCAAAGCGACCCCTCTCTAAACTCACCCCTGACTATGAAACTTTCAACAGTCCCTTAAAATGTTCCCAAACCAAGGATTTTTATGCTTTTAGTCTTCTATGACTCCCTTAATATGCTCAAACACAAAACCCTCCATAAATTGCCTTAAAACTAGGGCTTTTTAGTTACTCACCTTCCAAACACTTCCAAAACCATCTCTTTGACTTTTCACCATTAGATCAAAATAATACATCAATCCAAACTCAAAAAAATTGGCCCTTATTAAGGCAGATCTCCTGCTGCTATACCTTAGCCCCCATTTTCATGCACTTTTCCCTTTGAAAACTCGGTGTACACCTTGATATTCTTCCTTCCTGCACATTATTTTGTTATGTTTGCATTATACATGTTAGAAGTGATCCATTTCAAAGGTTACAACATCATTCTACCTTGAAATGGATCAATCACCCATAAAAACCCTCAAAATCAATGAAAATCTGCACTTTCTTGAGGACAGTCAGTTATAAAATACAAAGAATTGATTGTTGTTGCTTATCAGAGCATAAAAAGGCCTTAAAAAATGTAAATACAGGTTCCTAAAGCATCCAACTAGACATATCTTCAATGGCAATCAAGTTTTCAACAAATGAACACAAGAAAAATACAAGAAATTACTATTTTTTTGCTTTTTCCTGTAGCAATCCGTACAAAATCCGTACCAACAACCCAAATTCCATAAAAATGACTTCTATGGCCTTGAATAACCTTTCCCCAACTTCTCAAACTGTTTTGGATTGATTAGTTTACATTAAAGTGATTAAAACATCAAAAAACTACTTTCTTGTCCAATGTTGGAATTCAAAAATTTGAATTTCCAATTTACAATTTATTAAACTCTACTATCCAAAAACTATTGGATCCTTACTATCCAATCTTATTTGAAAAAATTAAATCGTAATAAACCTATCTAACCTCCTAGAACATTATTTTTCCATTTACAAAGCATTTTGGTCCTAGGGTCCTTATCAAGACCCTTAGGACTTTTGATCTTCCAATTACTCTCATCCATACCAAATGCCATTATAGGCTTCAAGACATCATAATTGATGCTTTGGAATGATGGAAAAACCTTCATGTCTCCTACACTCTCCTGACTCTTCAACTGACTCCTAATGAGCTTGGGTGCTCCTGCACCATTCTCCCCAAGAAAGAAAAGTTTCTTGCCCCAAGAAGCATCCAACTTGCTGCCACCAAAAGACCCCTTGCTCTCATATGTTTTCATCTTCAAATGACAGGGCATGTAATCTCCCAAAGTCACTGTCTTCCTCTTCTTCCAAACTGCACTCATGTCACTCAACATGTTAGTGTCAAAAATCTGTTTTGTTTGTCCTTTTTGCTGCTTGAACTTAGTCTGATTTTGTGCCCTGTTTCTGCCTCTATGCCATTGATTTCCTTGTGAAGAAACACCACCCCTATTACCCTCAACAATAGGGCATTCAATACTTCCAATCTTAATACTGTCCAAGTCCCAAAGATTCTGATTTTTAGGACTGTATGCTTCATATCTCTGCTGCAACCTATCATTTCTCTTCCAACCAATATCTTCCCCTGTCTTACCCTGCACTTTCACCTACAAATTCTTCTCAAAACATATCACAAAACTCTCATTAGACTGCTCCAAAGGCAAAGGAACCAACTTATATCTACTAGCATCTTTATGCACCAAATATGTGTTGTGAAAACCATCATGCACTGTCCTCCTAGCATACTGCCATGGTCTCCCAAGATGATATGACCACAAGTCATTGGAATGACATCACAAAGCACCTTGTCATGATAAGATCCAATTGAAAAATCCACAAAATCTCTCTTACCAATCTCTACATGCTGCCTTTGAGTTACCCAAGTGGCCTTGTAGGGAGTAGGATGATCAAATGTTTCAATCCCTAACTTGGTTACCATATCAACTGAAACTAAATTGCTATGTGACCCTGAATCTATGAGCAATCTGCATATTTTACCATGACTGAGACAATTGGTCTTAAAGATAGTTACCTTTGGATCTTGATGAAGTCTTTCTCCTTGCTTGACCATAAGAAACTCACCATCAGTCACAGGGTCTGCCATGAATGTTTTTTATTCTTCCTTTTTTTCCTCTTCTTCTTGTACCAAGTTAGCTCTCCTATCTCTGCCCTTATCAGCTTGTTCCCATTTAGGACACTTGAAGGAAGGATGCCCTGGTTCATTGCAATTGAAACACGTACATGTGAATGGGCCTCTACCTTGACCAAATCTGCCTCCTCCTCTAGGAGTGTATCCACCTCTTTGATCAGAAAATACCTCTTTGCCTTTTTCATTGCTGCTCTTGTCATTGCTGCCTTGTCCTTGCTCTCTATTACCTCTGCCCCTGTTCGAACTACCTCCTCTTCCACCATTGCTTGATCTTTCTTGCTTCCTCTTCACCTTTTCCTCAGCTCTAATGGCCAATTGAAAACATTCTCCTAATGTCCTTGGCAATTGCAAACCAATCTCATCTTGTAGATTATACCTCAAGCCATTGATATACCTGGCTATTTCTCATCTTCTTCCTCATATCCTCCTCTGATACTAAGCTTGTGAAATTGCTCAGTATAGGACATCACATCCATGTCCTTTTGTCTTAAATTCTGCCTCATCCTCTTCACATGAATTGTGTAATCAGATGGTAGGAATTGTTCCTTGACAAAACTCTTCATCCTTGCCCATGTAGAGACTTTTGTCAATCCTATAGCCATCCTATCATTCTAAAAACTAGTCCACCATGTCAATGTTGTGCCTCTCAACTTAGTTTTTGAAAACTTAACCTTCCTCTCTTCATCCATCTCCTCAAACTCAAAATAGTTTTCTAAGGCATCAAGCCATCCCAACACCTCTTCTTTATCCATCTTCCCTTGATAGATAGGAAAATCTATGACTCTTTCCTCCATGACCTTGTACTTCCTTCAACAATCTCTGTAACCTCCTTTCCTCAGGGTCCTCTGTCTCATCTGCTTGTTGTTCCTGATTTACCCTCACATGCTCTTCATCTTCATCATTGTCTTCTTGATCTTCTTGGTCTTCTCTCCTCCTACTCCTCTCAAGGTTATTTATCCTTGCTTGCATGGTCTCTCTCTCCCTTCTGCATTGCATTTCTTCTCTTGCTCTGGCCTGCTCTCTTGCTGCTTCTTGTTCCCTTCTTTCCCTTCTCTCCCTTTCCAAGATTTCCCTTAACTCCTCCAACTCCCTTGCCAATTTATTTTTAGGTGCCATTTCTGATTCTTCAATCCCTAAAGGACCTACTTACTACTCTAATACCACTCTGATGCAGAGGGTATGGGAACTTTTGGAAAACAACACAATGATTTCAAAAATCTCAACAGTGCACTCTCAAACACCCTTATAGAAATAAGGCTCAATGGCTCACTTACAACTTATATGCTTCCTTATGGACCTAAACCCTAGGAGTACTTTTTATAGACTCATAAAAACTTGTCTTGAATGTTTACAAAACCCCAAACCTTTGTCTTAAGAAAAACTCTCTTTTTGCACCTTGACTAGGCTTCTAACCCAACTAGGCCTCCAACGGTGAATTCTTGAAATTCCACTCAATGTTCCCAAAGGACCCTCCAAAATAATGATTGAACTAGATGTGGTTTGTGATGATACATAACATACTAGATTCTTGATGGAACTTGTTTTGGAGCACACCAATCAAAATATGTTGTTTCCTCCAATTTAGGGCCTAATTAGCCCTCTTTTTCAAAGCAACCCCTCTCTAAACTCAACCCCTGACTATGAAACTTTCAACAGTCCCTTAAAATGTTCCCAAACCAAGGATTTTCAATCTTTTAGTCTTCTATGACACCCCTAATATGCTCAAACACAAAACCCTCCATAAATTGCCTTAAAACTAGGGCTTTTTAGTTACTCACTTTCCAAACACTTCTAGAACCCTCTCTTTGACTTTTCACCATTATATCAACATAATACATCAATCCAAACTCAAAAAAATTGGCCCTTATTAAGGCAGATCTCCTGCTGCTATACCTTAGCCCCCATTTTCATGCACTTTTCCCTTTGATAACTCGGTGTACACCTTGATATTCTTCCTTCCTGCACATTATTTTTTTAGGTTTGTATTATACATGTTATAATTGGTCCATTTCAAAGGTTACAACATCATTCTACCTTGAAATGGATCAATCATCCATAAAAACCCTCAAAATCAATGAAAATCTGCACTTTCTTGAGGACAGTTAGTTATAAAATACAAAGAATTGATTGTTGTTGCTTATAAAAGCATAAAAATGCCTTAAAACATGTAAATACAGGTTCCTAAAGCATCCAACCAGACATATCTTCAATGGAAATCAAGTTTTCATCAAATGAACACAAGAAAAATGCAAGAAATTACTTTTTTTTTGCTTTTTCCTGTAGCAGTCCGTACAAAATCTGTACCAGCAACCCAACTTCCATAAAAATGACTTCTATGGCATTGAATAACATTTCCCCAACTTCTCAAACTGTTTTGGATTGATTAGTTTACATTAAAGTGATTAAAACATCAAAAAACTACTTTCCTACCCAATGTTGGAATTCAAAAATTTGAATTTCCAATTTACAATTTATTAAACTCTACTATCCAAAAACTATTGGATCCTTACTATCCAATCTTATTTGACAAAATTAAATCATAATAAACCTTTCTAACCTCCTAGAACATTATTTTTCCATTTACAAAGCATTTTGGTCCTAGGGTCCTTATCAGGACCCTTAGGACTTTTGATCTTCCAATTACTCTCATCCATGCCAAATGCCATTATAGGCTTCAAGACATCATAATTGATGCTTTGGAATGATGGAAAAACCTTCATGTCTCCTGTACTCTCCCGAATCTTCACTTGACTCCTAATGAGATTGGGTGCTCTTGCACCAGAGTTTATTTGGAAACATATCGTTGGCATAGGGATTTCCAAATAAGCTCTTGTGATCCTTTGTGATATAACATTTATCATTCTATACTTTAAATTAATTTCTCATAGTATGGTATTTTTAAATTTCTTTAAAGTGGGGGCATACATTGACATTATTTCTACTTCACTTTTTTCACAGGCTGAACTTAGTGGTACATTTGACATTTGACATTTTGACATTTTTGGCTTCACTTTGTTGACGAGCTGAACCTAGTGTAAGCATTGGCATAGCATTTTGATCATTTTCGTGGCACTTTATCAAAATTATCAAAGAGTATAGCTTTTGGTATGGTTTGAAAAATGGGTACTCACCTATAGACCTGTTGCATCCTTCCCATTTATGCCACCTTTTTTATGAGTGCACACCTTGTAGACTTAGTGTGTGTTTCTCATCTTTTTCTTGGGGGCTCACCTAGTGAATATAAGACTTCACTAGCCCTTGTGAGTATATTTTATATATGTATAGAATAACACAACTTGCTATTCCATATTTTTCCTTTTTGCATTAACTTTGACATTGAATGTTTGTGTACCTTGTATTGTTGCTACACATGTGTGTGTTCTTTTGTGCCTATTTTGGTTTGCCATGAGATCATAGATCTTGGGGGCTTGATCACTCTCCTTGATCCTTTGTCATCTTATCTTTCCAATAGTTGTATAATTGGACCTCCCTTGATATATATTTCTCTACTTCAGTGTGAGTATGAGCCTAAGTTCATACTCTTTCTAAAGTGGGGGCTAAATGTAGTGTGGAAAATTGTATACCTTTATAATTTCACACTATGTTTGGGTACCTTAATTTATTGGACTTAATTAAGCTTCTAATTTTCCAAATTATGCATTCTGAAGCCTTATTCTTATTGTTTTCTGAAAGGGGAACCAACATTAAATAAATTTATTTAATAATTAAATTACCTTGGATCATGTGTGTCATGGAAGTTTAGGCTAGGACCCATTCACCCATGGGAAAATGTGTCCCCTTTATGAGCCAAGACCTAAATTAAAATATGTTTTTGGTGGCATTTTAATGATCAAAATTCAAATTGTAAGTGTTAGCTTTTGGAATCTAATTTTCGGGAAACTAGATAAACACCTATAAATACCTAGTCTTTTTATCATTTAAAATCTAACATGCATTAAAGAGAAAATATTATTGTCAAGAGAATAATTGAGAATTCAAGAGTAGAATTATTAGTCATTTATATCAACAATCAAGGTCCTAACATCATGTCAAAGTTTATGTGTGTTCATGTTGTCTTGTGAAGGCTAACAAGTGTTGTAGGTCTTCATGTATTCAAGAATTCAAGAAAATCAAGCAAGCAAGATTTGATACCCTTGGAGTGATGTGTATGACTTCATTCCCTCAAGGAAGCTATTGAAGGGTGGTGAGTTGTAAAAAATTATTCATTCATCATTTTCTTCCTTTTCGTTAAGGTTTTCACCATTGGCATTGCCATTGCGAAAGTGGGAACACTATTCATGGGGTTTGATTGAGGCTAACCCCTATATGGCACAAACATTTTCCCCTCTTTGTGTATGTGCTGATTATAAATTAAAGAAGTATTGAAGAAATCTTGAAGAGAAATTTTGCATTGTTACGTTTGTTGTAATCATTCCTGTCAACCTACAGAAACTAAGTTGCAAAATTCATTTTTGATATTTTGACAAGTTTTCAGGTGGAAAAAAACATCTTAGATCTAGTACCAAAGGAATAAAAAAAGTTTTTTTAGAAGCTATAAGAGAGGGGGAACAACCACATCAAGGCTCCAGGTCATGGAGAGTTGAGAGCGGAGGGATGCCCTAACTTACCTCACTCAAAAGAGGTGTTTCAGATAGAGGTCAAGAATAATGAGGACTATAAAGTACTTCAATCACTCTACAAATTCAAACTTAAGTTTAGGCTAGGCAAACCACTTTTTAGAGTCGGTACTGTGCCTCAGACAAGTTGTTATCAAATAGATTTGCACCCTACTGAATACAAGATTCAGCAATCTAATGAAACATGGAAACCTTCTTCAGATGTGGGTGATCTGAACGAAGAAGCAATCTCTAGAGTGAGCTAGTTCTCCGAATGATGGATTCTATTCTAAGTATTTTTTGAGAAAAGGGGTAGAAGGATAGCTTGAAAATGAAATTTAACAGTAACTGATGATTAACTGTTATTTCTAAAAATTCAGATTTACCACTCACAACAATTCCTCTATTACAATACCTCTCACAATCTCATTGGTACATGGTTTCATCAGTAATTTGCATGAAGACTCGAAGGAATTGAATACATCATACAACCTAAAAACATGAAATTCCGTGCAAAGACTCAGAAAACCAAGACATATAAGGCTTCAAACTTGAAAACACAAAGACATCAAATTGTTGTTACAAGGTTGAGACAAGAAATGAGAAGAACTATGCAAGTTTATTGAAACTGAAAGAGTGTATTTGTTTGAACTGAGTACACCTCACTTTACAAGCTCAAAATGCTAAGAGCCAGAAACTGCAATCTGAACTAAGAAGAAGAGAAAACTAAGTTTTCTTTAAAATATAACCCTCTAGAAACCCTAATCCGAGCTCACAAGAAAAGCTCAAGGAAAAGGCCTAAAACTGCCTCAAAAGTCTGCATAAAAGCAGAAAAAACACATTGCTTCCATGATCATACTGAAAACTCCTAAAAATAGGCTAAATCTGCTTTTAAAGCAAATAAAACACCTTATCTCTCCAGCAGGAATATCAAATCTGACCAAGGAAAAAATAAAAACAATCTGCTAAATATAGCAAAGAATAAAGCGATTTATAAAAGCACCACTTTAATCCTGCTTTACATGATATGCAAATTTTTACAATTTGGCCTATTTTTGTAATTAAAGATTGCTTTGAAATATTTTGCAAAACAATTACAACCTTATATCTCCATTACAATCTTGATTTTTCTCAAAAAAAATCATAAAATATAATAGCCATCTCTATTACATATTTAATTGATTTTCTTTAAAAATCAATTCAAAAACTAAATAGATGCCTAAAGTATATCTTTTAATCTATGGAAATCACCTTACCATTTACATTTAATTGATTTCTTCAAAATCAATTGAAAATAAAAACCCTAGTTTCAAGTGTTTCACCCTTAGGCATAAAATATCTTATCATTCATATTTTAATTGCCATTCCCTCAAAATCAATTAAAATAAGCCTAAGGCATTGGACATTCTTCATCTTACACTAAGGAAAAGGTATAAATGTAATATAAAAATCACAAGCCCTAAGGACTTAAAAAAAGTCGACCTAGGCATATGATAATTCGCCCCCTCAAGGTATTAAGCTTCAGATTTTTGACTCAAAATGCAAAAAGAACCCTAAGTTCGAATTAAGGCAAGTAGAACAAAAACAAAGGAGAAACCCTAACTTCTATCATTTCACACTTTTGCATTCTGGAGAGTTTGGGCTCTACCTGGGCGCCGCCACCACCATGAACTAGGGTTGACAGTTTAGAACTCCATTTGAGCGTTGCTTCTCTTCTATTCTGATCATGCTCGGCCTCCAAGCTATGGTAAGCTTATTTTCTATCTTCTCCCTGGCTTCTTGGCTCGTTTGGATGAGAGCATGGCCTCACAGGCCACGAATTTTGATATATCTATCTGATGCTTCTTGTATTTTTGTGCTTATTTTTCTTCTGTCATTTTGGGTCGCCATGTATGAGCTCGAACTGGGTGTTTTGTTTGGATTTTTAAAGCTCCATTAGCTCTGGCCACGGCTTACATTTTCTCCTACAAGCATTAAGTGGTAAGTTACATTCTAGCCATATATTTCTTTCTACAGAAAGCTTAATAAAGCTTTTCTTTTTATTTATAAATTCATGGCCATACTCAGGCCGCGCCATGTTCTCTTGGCTATGAACTCGAACTAAAATTCTGTAGAACTTCCATGCATTTTGATTATCATTTTGCTTCAGGTAATCTCTAACATGATGGGACTTTCTTGGGTTTTCTTTTAACTACAAAATGACAAACCATTCAGGAGCTAAAAGCTCTTCTCCAGGCCGCAGCCACTATATACTCATCTGGTGCATTTGAGGCATTTCTGGGTTCGCCATAATAGTTTTTCTGCTCCTCTCTATTGTTCCTCATAAAACCCTAACTTGGGTGTCACTACAAATTGTAGAATTTGTATTTAATTCAAAACCCTACTGTGGTAATTTGATGCTTTGAATAAATCTGTGTTTAATTTCACTAGAGCTTGACCCATGTTAATTCTCTACCTTCTTTTGCATTTTCTTATAAAACCTTGATATGGGTAACTCAAGAATTGGAAAATCTTGTCCCTAAATCAAAACCCCAATGTGGGTATTCAGAAAATGAAGAAAAAACTGTGCAATTGATTATTCATGAAACAACTAGGTTCAACCCATTATGTATGTCTGCATTTTTAAAAAAAGAAACTCTCATGGGCACTTTGAAATTTCTGCACAAACTACATTTCAATACTCTTCTATTTCCATTACATGGGTAAATGATACTTGGAAAAATTCATTTCTAGGATAAAGCTCATATGGGTATATTTATTTCCCTGTGATCATGGCATCATGTGTTTTTTTGTAAATATCACACAATGTAGAAGATATTTTCCTTGTGTTCTAACCTTGATGCCATTAAGGAAACCACTAACCTGGCTTTGAAACTCCTGTTCTGTATACAACACTCCCACATGACTTGAAAGAGGAAATTTATAACTTTAAATAATGAAAAAACAAAATTCTTCAAATCCATGCTGTATTTTTCCTGGGACAACAAGCTAATCCTTTAGAAAATGAAAAACATGTTAAACTTTCATGGATATTGTAGTCTTCAAAACATAGTGCATGGGGAACATTTCTTCATCTAGCACACAAAAATTAGTTTATTGAAAATTGTTGAATGCTTGTCCATTTCTATTATGCTTAACTGTCCTATTTTCCCTTTACATTTCTTGTGACTCCTTGTTTCACTTATGTTACTTCAGTTAGAGGCCAAAAGATGAATTCCTGTACTTTCCATGCTTTGATCAAATGATATCATTTTTTCTCTCTTTGGCACTCTTCATGCATTTTTATGAATTACTTCATCAATTTTCTCTCTTTTGGAATGAAAATCTGAAACAATTCTCCTCATTGAGGCATTATGTATGCATGTTCACTATCACTGTCGTGAACATGAAAATTGTTGAACTCTGCATAATATTATGAACATGATGCACAAATAATACTATGGCAGAAGAATATAACCATACAACATTGCTTGGGATGAATGTACTTAGTTGAATTAATGAACCAAAATAAACCAACTATTCACTTGTAGCTTTGAAGCAGTACCTACTTGATTGTTACGAGTGAATAGTAGGTTTGATGGTTTAATGAATGAATAATCTTTACTCTTTCAGTTGTATAACATTTCTTTCTTGAAAAACATGATGATTGCAATCCCTTCTGAGCTCACATGTAATGAATAAGGGGCAACATGCTAAGTTCTACCCTTCTGGGAGCCCATTTTTCTCCACATGCTTGGTCTTCAAATGATAATCAGCTTCACGATTTTCTCTATACTTGCACAAAGAAACAAACAATGTTAGCATAAAAACAATATATGATCATGTTGATGTATTTCTTTCAGCTCATGTTTATGCACTTTTCTTGATTGTTTCAGCGCATGATCAGTAGTGTTGATGGTGTTTTCTGCACAGCAACAACTCATACAAAATATAATATCCTATCTCACTTGAAAGGTAAATCTCTATTAGCAAGCCTCAAGAGATAACCCCAAGGTCTCTAATGTTAGGTCTTGATGATGCATAAACAACTCAGTGATAAAATGTGAAAATGTTGGTAATCATAATGGGACCTTACTACAAGAAAAATACTGAATCAATTTTATCAGATCTAACAATCTAATGATACTTCAATCCTAGGTTCGACCCAATAATCAAAGAAATAGAAAAAGATAAGGGTTTCAAAGAAATTTCTAAATTTAATACTACTCCTAAGATTAACAATGAAAATAACCAACAATTAAAAAGGACCAATCCCTCAAAATTGATCTCTACTTGACCTAGATAAATCTGCAATCTCACAAAAAATAGTGCAATCTTCTGAGGTGTTAAAATTTTCAAATCATGAGCATTCATTCAACAACCCTATTGTAGTTGAAATGAAAAAATCCTCACAATTGAACTAAGCACACTGAATATGAAGTCCAGGCTAACTTTGCAAAGCAACTAACAATCAGTTGGTTGCGAAAAGTATGGATTGAGGGATTGCTGCAACATTCAAGTATCAAATCACAAACATTATTGAATCAAATTTAGTCTAAATGTTAACCTTCTCAAAGCAATTTTAAAGATAGAATAACAAGAACCATGCAAAACAAAAGAAAACAAGTATGGCACCAAATCACAATATCATTTCTTGTATTCAAATTGTCCACTGTAGCAACAATTCCAGCTTTCTGTTACAACATTTGCTTGAGAACAACTACTTGCTTACTTACTCTACTTCTAACTATTCCTCTTTATTCTACTTCTATCTTCTGACCCTTTCTATTATTTCTAATTGTATCTAACCCTTTACAAATGAGGCAGAATGCCAAATATATAGAATCCCCCCAGAAAACCTGTTGGCCCAGCAAGAGCTTTGCGGCATTAATGGCACAACAACTCGGTCAAGAGAGACCCACAGTCAGTCAA
This sequence comes from Sequoia sempervirens, assembly GCA_007258455.2. Lineage (NCBI taxonomy): Eukaryota > Viridiplantae > Streptophyta > Pinopsida > Cupressales > Cupressaceae > Sequoia > Sequoia sempervirens. The sequence continues at coordinate 539,671,586 of VDFB02270651.1, read as the reverse complement.
ATAAGCATTAAATGCATGTTCCATCCAAGTCAGCCTGGGATCCACAATGTAGTTCGGAGCAATGCATGGGAAGATAATAGGGAAGCACAAATTGCACCGCAACCTACCATTAGCTCCCTTCCCTAATATCTCTGTTTCGATCTGTCTCTTCATGTACTTTCAAGAACGCCCCATCCAAGTCAGACACAGGTGGCAAAGGTAGAACCCTAAGTCGATTCTCAATGGATGCAATCTCTTCTCTTGACCATTTGACCAACCTATCCCATTCTACCTTATACGTTAGGTATTTGTCAATAACTGCAAGGTAGGTGGCCGCATCATCCAACTGGTGCTCATAAACGGAACCATCATCAAGTGGTGCGTAAACATCATGCCACCACTTCCTCAACTGTTCCAGGCTCAAGTACTTGGGCGCGATCTTCCTTCTTCCTATCATAATTTCAAAGAAGGCAATGGATCCATTGTAGACACCAGTTAGGGTATCATCAATCTGCTTCCTTTGTTTGTAAATCTTCTTCAACACCTTCTGCCTAATCTGCAACATCTCATACCACTCCCATGGTTCAACAGCTCTGGAAGAAGGAAGAATCCCATCACTTACTAATTTATCCTTGTTATAGTTCTCATTTTCTACAAAACAAGATCCGTATCTTCTTTATCTTGTTCCAACACCCACTTCAACCAGTCCACCATCCTTGCAGCATCCTTTCCTGTTGACAGGATTTCCTTAATAGCTTCATCACCCTTTATTTGCACCCCTTTCAACCAATTTGTAGTGGAAAGGGTGGAAGCCTTCATATTTTCTAGCTCGATAATGGTCTCTTGAGGTAGAGGATTTTTAGCAGAGGAAGAAGGGTTAATAGATTGTAGTGGTTTCATCAAGTCCTCCAAGCATTTCCTGAGATTTTCATTTGCTTTCTTTAGCTCCTACTTGGTCTTCATTTCTTCCCTCAATCTACCCACAATAACTGTACTAGAACCCTCATAATCTTCAATGTCTTGCTCGACTGATGTAGGTCCTAGATTGAAAGTCTGAATATTGTAGTCCTTTCCAACCACATCATCTCTATTTTTATCTGGAGTAGGGGTGGCAATGTGAACAACTCGATCATGAGCTTCATCTCTTTCAATCCTTAAGATCACCCCAGCCTTCTTCTTACCTTTATCTTTTCCAATTTTGGCTAGTAGTGCATCCCAATTTGGTGGACTATCTTCCACAACAACCTATTTTCTCTGTATCTCTTTGTCCAACTGCACCTCACTCTGCTTCTCATCCTATTGATCCTTAGGTGCCTCCTCACTCAAATTCTATTTATTAAGAGTCTCATCCGTTTCACTTTCCTCCTGCTCAGCATGCTCTTTTTCATGTATAGGCAAGGGAACCTTCACTGTTTCCTCTTCTCCTAGAGGAGATTCAACTTCTTCAGTTCTAACAGGAGAATTTGCATGTGCAACCATAGGGGATTGCATTATCTTTTCAATTTTTTCCTCTGCACTATGGAGATCACCCTCATGGAATTCCTAACCTTCAGTATCCGGATGATCCTCAACATCCTCTGACTCACTAGGCTTGCCTTGAGCTCCACGAGTGGAAGGCACATCATCATGCTGTTCCTCATGAGAAACCACCGGAGGGAGATTTGCCTTAGGCACATTGTCGCTAGGGGAAGGAGTCCTAGACCTCCTTATATACACCCTGGCTTTCTCCTTTGAGCTTTCAACATTTATCACTGGTGGGGCAACTTCTTCCTCTCCAATCTTGGAGCTAGCCGTTTCTGACAATTTTACGATTTTTCTCCTCTTTGGCACCAGCACATCATCCTTAGGACCCTAATTTTTAGTCTCTTTTTGCTCAGACTTCTTGGTCCTTGTCCTTTTCTTAGCCTTCAGCCTCCTCGGTTTTTCTGTCTCTTGGGCTTTTGTTTCTTGAACACCTTTAATCTTGATTTTGAAAGGAGAATCCAACTTACCCTTTCCCTTAGGATCCTACTTGGTAGATTCTTCAGAGGTGGAGTGGGGATCCAAACCTCCCATCAGAGCATAGGTACATTGTACACCATTATTATTCAACTCCCATAGCTTATCCTTTAGCCACATCCTACTAAATTTGAGAACTGGATCCACTAGTTGTTTCAATTCTATCTTTTCCTCTTCCAACCAATACACATCATCAATTGGTTTGTCTTTTATGGCCTCATAAGCATGATCCTGGATCAAGTTTCCATCGTCCTCCAATTGATCAAGAACTACCTTTACATTGTACAATTGAATTGCATCCACTGGAAGCCAGGAGAATTTATTCTTTCTGACCTCAAATTCATCACTGCAATTGGTCTAGTAGTCCTCCAAATCTACCTTATGGCAATACTCCTTGCTAGCCTTCTTTTGAGCTTCTCTTGTAATATCATATCTGGATCTCTTGGAGTGGAAAGATAGACCAAGGGCACTCAATTCTTCTTCTAAAGCCTGGGCGGAACCAATGGAAGGACAAACCTCTCCAGTGCCAATCCTTAATGGGAAATCTCCACCAAAACCAGTCTTAGGCTTGTTCTTTTTTACAATGGCATCAAAGTCACAGATCTACCTAGTCACTTCCAACAATATAATGTGATCAGTGGGATACCTTGGAAGTCTATATAGGGCCCTCTGGCAGCCATCAATCCAAATGTAGGAGAAGTTTGGGAATTGAATAAACCATGCCCCATACTTCTTGATGAGTTCTTTAGCTAGGTCTCAAATCCTGACATGCTCTGCTTCCTAAAGCATTCTGGTGATATGCATGGTGAATGCATTATTTTCCCTCCTATAGTCTGAGCTCCCTAAATACAATTGAGGGTAAACCTCATAGATGATATCCTGTCTGAAAATTCCCTTTGTATCCAATCCCTTGTAGGGATGGAATCTTGCAAGTGCATAGACCAGATATGAAGTAATCGTGAAGGTCTTTGTTTGCACCACATTTTACAATTGTATGTGAATTACTTGGCTAATGACCCCTGCCCAATGGTAATTAATCTTTTCTTGCTCCATCCTCACAATCACATGGCACATCCAATTCTTGAATGTTCTAGTACTCTTCAATCCCACTACCTTGCTAAGAAAAGTGATGGCATCATAATATTCCTTCTTGAATTTTGCTCGGAACAGCTGCTTGGGCAACTTAGAATATTGAGACTTGGGCTTCTCCAGCCAGGAATTGATAAGTTGTTGTGACTTCACATTTTGTTCATCATAGAACTCTTGAGCTGCCTCAATGGTGAATCCCACCACATGAGACCTATCTGGCATATCAAAGGTTTGAGCAATGGAGCCCGGGTTGAGATTTGCAACAACTCTCCCTTGAGGACCAATTATTCTCTGTGTATCCTGATCATGGTGCCTGGCGCACTCAAGGACTAGCTCATAACACTACACCATAGAAGGGAAACTAGCAACATGGGACAAGCCTGATTCCATCATCCTTCTAGCCACCAAAGGAGAATCCTTAGCCGCCATTCTTTCTTTAAACTCTTCATAGTCCCAGAGGCCAACATTTGTATCAGTGACTTCTTACCAGAAAAAAGTGATCTTACTCTCAGGGACCTTGCTCTTAATGTCCAGCTTAATCCTCTTTGCATCAGACATTGAGGAACTAGCTGCTACCTTGCTTGATTCAGCCTACACTCAACATGAAAACATAATAAAAACCATAGGAAAGAGAATGTTAATCCATAAAAACACCATTAGAATGTATCTCATATAGTCAAGGTGTTATTAAATTTCATATGAAACAATCACAATAAATTTTAGGTTTCAAGACCATCCTCATAATCTGAGCTAGAGAGGAATTTCGAGAAATTCTAGACTGATTGGATTCCAATGGAATAACCAAGAAACACCTACTTAACCATTAAACCTGATCATTTTTCATCAAAAAACCACTTGGGAGATCACAAGGAAGCATGAATAAATCATAAAATGCATTGAAAATCACTAACACATCATGCTATTCCATATTCCTTTACATTTCATCAACTTTCGAGAAAATCCGTGAGGGACGGATTTCCGTGAAGAACGAGCCAGATTGCAATTTTGGGAAATCAGAGAGATGACAAATTTTAGTGAAATATGGACTCAATGGAAATTCGTGGATAAGGAAGAACTCTGAAAGCAATACAGAATTCTAGGACTAAAGGTTTTAGCAGGAGTTAGTCATCTCGCTGAGAAGTCATGGCGTCCTCTGCGAGGTCACGACGAAGGATGTCATCAGAAAAGGTTTCAACAAGACCTGGTGGTTTTGGTGTAACATCTCACTGACCAGAGATATAGAAAATATACCAATATTACCAAAGGGGTAGTCGTGGTAAGGTCTCAACGAATCCTTCTCATCTCACTGACTTTTGGGGTCCAAGTAAACACTTCGGCCAAACTAAAGTTTTTCGATATGAGGTCTCAACGAAGTTGCCGTGTCTTGCTGACTAGCGATAGGTTTGAATTCGGCAAGAGGTCCTAGTGACCGCGTAATGTTTCACCGATGTGAAGGTCTCGGCAAGAGTTGTGAGCTCGCCGAAAGGTCTTGGCGACTTAGCAGGGTCTCAGTGACTGAAATGAATATCGGTATAACTAATGGAGCCCGCTATGATCTCTTGGCGACTAGGGCTTGTCTCACTAAATGTGAACATGAAAATGCATGTTAATAAGATATTTTCTTTCGAGGTGAGGTCTCGGCGATCAAATATGAACTTAGGCAGGCCTCTTGGTGAAATACAGGGTGATCGATATGACATCTCCTCGACTTTGAAGGGTCATAGTGAAGAAAATTTAGAAGGGACGGAGAGTCACGATTTTACCTAGACACCAAATCAATGATGAATTTCAAAGAGTTTAACTCAGGACAAGTCAGGGATGGACCTTTCATAGATTTTATTTACATTCTAGGCCCATTTTAAGGTGAAATAACCTGACATGGCATTGCCCCAAGTTTGAAACCCTATTTATCCGCCATTAGCACACAGGAAAGCTCAGAATTTAGTTGTTTCAATTGCTAAGTCATTACTAGGGTTTACTAATTACTCTCAGGAAAGATTCATCGAAATGCAAATCGACAAATGAGCTCAAAACTCACCTAAGAGATGACAAATAATGCAATACCGAACAAACCTAGCATGAAATGATCAAATATGTAAGAATTTGAATCCCACAGGCTCTCATAACATCAAAGCACTATTCATAATTCTCAATCAAAGGCAGGGCAAATAAACATACCATTGTGACATGGGAAATGATCTCAGAAGCAGCAAATGCGAAGCCCAATGGTGCCCACAAAGAACAGATGCAAGAATGCACAAGAAACCACCACTAAGGTCGATCAATTGAAACCCAAATGCCCAAATCCAACTAATCAATCGCAAGAAAACACTCCTTAGCTCAAACAATGGCAAATAGTAAGCATGATGGCACAAAAGATCCCAGAAAATCAAGTTAAATATATCCTTCAAAGCACACACGAAGCCATTAATGCAATCGACAAGATAGTCAGAAAACCTGAGAAGCCGACAATAGGGCAGAATCTAGGGAAATCTGGCCCACATAGAAATCCGTGAAGACCAAGAATCTCCGAATAGGGAAAAACCAGAATCCAAGCAGGATCCGGGAAAATCCGTCCAAGGAGGAAAATCCTGAATATGGGGAAAAACCCAAAATTTATCTAGAACTTAAAGATTTTCAATGAATAACCTGGGGAATCACTTAGGAAATCAAAATAAACTTTTAATCACATGCCTAAATAAGACAAAACCTAAAAAAAAGAAAGGGTGAAGAAACCAAAATCAAAGCGAAAGAGGGTCCCTGCTTTCAGCAGGGCGTGTGTGCGAAAACTGCACAACAAATGGCGACTTCTGCTGGGAAAATGCTCGAGAGCATTTGATGATGAACATGAATCAAGAACCTAGAATCTCTGGTTTCAATCTCACCATCAAACAAACAAGTCAGAACGCAAGGATTTAAAGAATTAGAACCAAAGGATAGACCAAACCTTCCATAAACTAAAAATCCAAGTGTGTGCACATGAGTTCATTTCCCTCCTTAGGTTACTATAGAAACTAAGTTCAGTCAAGCTAGGCTACGTAAGGATTCTAACTTCAAAAGCAACTTGGATAGGGCCTCGCTGCCAGTCAGGCGTCCATAGCCCCGATGAGGTTATCGTTGTGACTCTCCTGAACATAGCTCTACTGCCAGCCAGGCATCCATAGCCCCGGTAGAGATATTCAGGTACCCCTAATAAGTTGAATTTATTCTTTTGATATTCAGTATTTCATTTTTCTTTCTTTTGATATTCTTTTAAATGTCTCTTTCATTTCAACTCGTGAACAATGAAGCTCACACTCAGGGCTGAGAACCACAGTGGCCCTGAAGCAGAAATAGGATTTTTCACCTAACAAAACTTCACAAGGATTCCTATAGTGACATCAAGATTCCTAAGATATATGATAGATATAAGATTTTTAGAGTACTTCACAGTCAAATCAAAACTAGTGACCAATCTTCTATAAATCAAACATTGAGACTGTTGGCAATAGCAAAGACTTCAACCGTCCTTTCAAGATACAAGACCAAAGTTCACCGCGGAAATACTTAGAACAATTCTAGATAATGATATATTTGCCATGCAGGTGCAACACATCCAAGCGAAAACAGAGAAACCCCCCAAAGCAAGAGGAGAGCAACAACAAAACAAACCAAAAGCAAGCCTACACTAACCAAAACAAATGAAAGAAAAGCAGAAAGGGAAACCTACTCTAACTATATACAAGACAAGAGCTAAAAACAACTCAAGACTAGAAATAATGCTTCAAATATTGCCCATTGACAGGTAGTGGGATATCCTCTCCAGCAAGAGTTTTCAAACGAAAAGCATTATCTCCCAGAATTTATGAGATTTGGTAAGGGCCAAGCCATAGTTTATCAAATTTTCCATGCTCTCCCTTACAGTCATGGGCTTTATCCTAGTAAAGAACCAAGTCAGAAATCCTAAAAGCTTTAACCTTGGCTCTTTTATCAAACCATGTCTTGACTACCCCTTGGTGTTTAGCAAAGTTTTCCAAGGCTTCTTCCCTCTTTTCTTCAAGGTCTAATAATTCAGCAAGTCTAGCCTCACGTTTATCTCCCTCCTCATAATACTCATTAATGAACTGAAGGGTAGGAATTTTCAATTGTATAGGAAACACGGGCTCTAGACCATAAACCAGATGGTAAGGTGATATCCCTATGGAAGTTTTATGTCTGGTGCGATCTTCCCAAAGAGAAAATCTAAGTTGTGTATGCCAATCCTTCAGATTCCTTTCTAACAATTTGCGAATAACAGTCAGGAGATTTTTGATGGATGAATCAGCTAACCCATTGCCCTGAGGGTAATAGTTGGATGCAAATTTAATTATAATCCCATGGTCAAAATCCCAATTAGAAAATTTCAAAGATGAAAACGCGGGACCATTATCGCAAAGTAAAGACATAGGACATCCAAAATGATTAAGAATACCTAATTCAAGGAAGTTAATTACTACCTCAGAAGTACACTGCTTGCAAGCAAGGGCCTCAGTCCATCTTGTAAAATAATCAGTAATGGTGAGAATATACCTGTGACCAATAGAGGAGGGTGGATTGATGGGGCCAATGAAGTCCATTCCCCATTGTGCAAAAGGTTTTACCTCGAATACTTGCTGGAGTGGAAGGGCTGAATACTTCTCCTTGGTGGCGGTAGTCTGGCACACATGGCATGTCTTGACATGGTTGTGTGTATCTTTGAACAGTGTAGGCCAATAGTAACCAGCTCTCAGAATGTGGTTCATTGTAGAAAGTGTTGATCCATGGCACGTACCATATCTGTCATGAAACTTCAACATCACTCTTGCAAATTCTACCTTTCCTAGGCACCTCAAATAAACACCCTCATGATTTCTCTTATACAGGAAAACTTCTTTCAACATGAAACTATCACTCTTTAAGCGCAATGCCCTTCTTTGTACTGAATTGAGAAGATCAGGGCATCTCTGGGTCAGGAGGTAATAAACAATATCATCATACCACTCTCCAAGAGAGACATCCTCTAAATTATAACTTTGAGCTGTAAGGTCAGGGCCTGTCTCTACCATTGTCTGTGTAAGCCCTTGCCCTCTTACCAACTTCATGGGTTGTATCTCAATATCATACTCTTGTAACATGGTTACCCACTTGGCTCTGCATTCCCCCAGCTCATTCTGCATCAATAACAACTTAACTACAGGATTAAGAACTATTGCAAAGATTTTGTTTCTGAGGATATAATGCCTAAATTTCTTTACAACCCTGACTAAGGCATAAGCCTGCTTTTCCACACTCGGGTATCTCAACTCTACATCCTTCAATGGTGCACTCATGAACATTATGGAATGCTCGTTTCCTTGATCCGACTTTTGAGTTAACATGGCAGCACAGGAATGATCAAAGGAAAACAAATATATATAGAATGGTTTAGCGTAGTCTAGACTTACCAAAATAGGAGCTTCAGCAATAGCCCTCTTTATCTCTGCAAATGCTTCCTTTGCTTCTGCATTCCATTCGACCTTGGCCTCCTGCTTCAACATCACATTCAGTGGCTTAACTATTTCTACAAAGCCAGTGATGAACTTTCTCACAAAATTAATCTTGCCAAAGAATGATTTCATTTCTTTCTTACTAGCAGGCAGTGGAATCTTCAGAATAGCCTCTATATGTTCTGGATCAATTTCAATCCCCTTCTCAAAGATAATATGAGCTAATAATTTACATTTTGTAACCCCAAAGATGAATTTCTTTGGATTGAGCGATATTTCAAACTCCCTACATTTCTGGAAAACTTTGCATAAATCTGAGATATGATCACCTCTCTTCTTGGAAAAGATAGTCAAATCATCCATATAAATGATTATGCACTTACCAATGATGTCTTTAAAGGCAATGTCTATCACTCTTTGGAATGTGGCTCCAGCATTAATTAAGCCAAAGGGCATCCCTATGTAGGCGAAAGTACCCCACTTGGTGGTGAAGGCAGTCTTGTGCCTATCTTCATATTGCACCATAACTTGGTTATACCCTAAATAACCATCTAAAAAGGACATCATCTAAGATCCATTGACAATCTGGAGCACTTCATCTAGTGAGGGTTCTGGATAATTATCCTTCTCTGATGCTCTGTTTAGGTTCATGAAATCCACACATAGCCTGATTTCACCATTTTTCTTCCGTACTGGAACCAGGTTTGCAACCTAAGTAGAGTGTCTGACCAAAAATATTATCCTTGTAGACAATAGTTTCTGCACTTCCTTCTTTATTATGGGCTCCAGTAAAGCATTGATGGGCCTTTGCCTCTGTCTGAAAGGCTTTACTCCTAGATTGAGAGGAATAGTATGGGTTATGATTGATGTATCATAAGTCTTTAAGTCTTCATAACTCCAGGCTATCACATCTGGATATCTATGTAATTGATCAATAATTCCTTGCCTTTCTTCTGGAGTGCATACTTTTCCAATGAAAACATTTTTGGCATCCTCCTAAGTTCCCATGTTATATTTGTCACACTGTCCACTAATGGACTCTTTCCTAGTATCCTGTTCCTGATCTCTGATCTTGTCTAGATCGAAGATACTCTCCAGTTACACCATCCCCTAGGAATTGTGTTGGTCTTCAGGTTAATTACCCCTTCCAAGTCCATCTCAGCTTCTTGAAGTTTAGTTTTGTCAATGATTTGAGAAGCAAAGACATCAGTACTAGTAATGAAATCTAAGATATGCTTGTCATCTTCAAATACCTAGAAGTTGGTGATGTTATCGGACACTGAGGGTACTGGGGTCAGCTCCATAGTGAACTTCTTTAGTCCCGAAAGAGATAGAGGCTGCAAGGTACTTGCCGCCTGAGCAAGAGAATCAGTTGTTTGGTTCTTATTTCGTGGAATCAACTGAATGTTGAAGGCATCAAATCCTTCAATGAGATCCCACACTCTGTGTCTATAGTTAGTCATTCTTTTGTCATGACAAGAGTATTGTCTCCTAACCTGCTTGACTACTACCTTAGAATCTCCAAAAACTTGCAAGATCTTAACTTTTTTCTTCAATGCCATTAACAACCCATGCACCAAGCTTCATATTCAACTACATTATTCGTATAGTGAAATTGCAGTCTATGAGCAGCAAAAAATGTCTTACCTTTTGGGCTAATTAGCTCAAAGCCAGCTCCAACCCCTTGCTTTGATTTGGACCCATCAAATCTCAAAGTCCAACAACCAACAACTGCAGAGTTCCCCACTTGTTCACTTGCACTATTACTGCTAGAGGGATTTTCAGAAGGAATCACTCTTTTCCCTTGGGAATCTTCTTGAACTCTCAAGATATTGCTTTTGTCTGCAGGAGTGGGGTTGATACATTTCTATATTTGTTCCATTGCATCCTGGCATAAGCAATAGTCCAATTCTGAATGAGAAGCATTATGTACCCTTCACCAATTGGGCAGGAGTAGCTCTCCAAAGTCCATTCCTCTTCCCAGCTGAACTTGATATTTAATGCACTTCCGAATGAACTCTTGAAAATTATTTAGTAAAGGAAGTTGACTATCTTGGGGATCATCTTCATCCTCATCTAGTTTGATTAGGACTTCAGTACCACTAGATTCTACTGTAAGGTCAATAGGTGTTGTGTGGAACATAAGAACTTCCTCCATATCTGGTTCTTCAAGAGGAGCAGCAAGCATATAGTTACCCACGCTTACTTCCGACACCAGAATTTTAGTAGAGGTTTTCTGATATTCTGTAATCATATACTTCATTCTAGGTTCTCTTTCAATTCTAATTTGGCTTGGCACTCCCATCCAAGGAAGCCACATATGAGAGTGATCAGTCGAGACATATCCATTCAAGGCCCTAGTAAAGTCTCTTCCCAAGATTAGGCCATATGCATCGGGGATGTCAGCCACCTATATATTGATAACCTGTTGAGTCCTAGGATCAGAAGCAATCTGCATATGAATCATATTTAACTCTCCTACAACATTCACTTCATTCCTATCCAATTTTGTGACTTTCTTTTGTGATTCAGCAGGAGTAATTCCCATAGCTTGACATACGCTGAAAGGCATAACATTGGTTGAAGCACTAGAATCCAAAAGACAATTATGCAAATTTTTACTGAATATTCGAACAGAAATCAAGAAAGGAGGTGTGTTTGTCTTCCCTTGAAACAGAGTTAAGGGAGTATCTACTTGAGCAACTTGAGATTTGTCCTTTTCTTTCCCAGTATCTCCTGGGGGCATATGGACTTGATTATGAGTCCGCTCTTGTCTTCCTACTGACTGAGAACCGAACACTCTATTGAATTTCTTGCTAACTAATTTATTTTGTGTCATGGAATTTATATTATAAGATCCTAAGACTACATTCCTAATGGATGGAACTCTTAATGACTCGAATGCAGATAGATTTACCTTTAGTTTTCAGAGTTCTTCAGCAACATACGTGGCCAATTGTTCTTCATTTAAATCCATAGGAGTCTCCCTTGGGTATTCCATCATCTTCTCCTTATTTGCATCAACATTTCTTTCTTTTGGTACATCAACATGTCCTGGATCTTGAGATAAATATTGCTTAGACACCTGAGGTAGTTATGGATTATTGCTTGCATTAGGGTCTGGAGGCGTGTTGAAATTATTCGATGGAATGGAAGTAGTAAAGGGACCTCCAGCATGTGGGCGCCTGTGTGGCAACTCCCTCAAATCATACTTCTTGACAGGTCTCTGGAAGGTTTGCACTTCTTCGATGTAAGCTTCCTCTTCATCCCTGGGACTATTATCATTCATTTGACTCTCATCGAATAACTATTTCATTTCATCCCCATTGCATACCTGGTCCGCCTCTTCCTCCAACTGATCAGAATCCTCTTCGAGTACATTATCCTTACTTTGAGGAAAAAGAGCATGGTTTAATACCAACACCGGTGAATCATAAGGAATAGAGGGTACAATTTCCTGGCTGCTTGTATTATTCTCCACTTCATACTGAAAGATTGAGGCTGTCGTTTGGAACTCTTGATAGTCTAACTCAGAATGCTGACTAGTCTTGTGGAGCCTACACCACCCTGATAAAGTAGCCTCAGCTAGATATACACCGCTAGGAGGCTTCTCTTGATTATCTGGTTGATTGGAAGACTGATTGACAAGTTGACTAACTGGTTGATCCAGTGGAGTGGGGACTCTTCCATTGTTGGGACATATGTTCCAAGTCCTATTCTGTCTTGATTGCTGCCTTCTTTTGAATCCTTGTCCGCCACCTGGTCCTCTGTCAAAGTTTTGACCTAATGATTGTCCCTTGTCATAGTTTTGTCTTCTATCATTATTATACCCTCTATCATTATTAAATCCCCGATCATTGTTGTAACCTCTATCATGATTATATCCTCTGTCATTGTTGTATCCTCTATCATTATTGTATCCTCGATCCTGACGTTTCCCTATATCAAAGTTTTGTCCTTGTGGATTTTCTCTGTTCTGATTGGACTGCATATTTCTTTAAGCAGCTTGCAACTGACTGTTCTAGTTCCTTAAGTAAGTCACTTCCATATTTAGCTTTTTTATTTGTTCAGACAACTCATCTAGTCTCTCCTTGTCAGGATTACTGTGCAGAGGTTGATTCACATTATTTTTGGAATATCCTACTATAGCATTGGCATTTAGTGATTGCTTCAAGACTTCAGAATTTTGCAGGTACAAAGGATAACTAGCCTGAGGCTGGATATGCAGGGGTTGATTCCCATTTTTCTGAGGGTAACTAATCATGCATAACACTTGTCCCACAGGAGGTCCTGGGTGAGGGACCAGAGGCAACTGAGGTACTAGATTCATGATAGGAGTATGGTTAGTAAAATCCTGGCTGAGAGCTGGAACTTGTCTAGGGTGAGCAACGGGTCCTAATGAGGGTAAAGGACTAGACAGATGTTGCCTTAGATTAGTGCTAACCTTCACAACTTCTGCATATGCATCAAGTAGACTAGTAGGAGGGTTATTACTCCACTTCATAAAGGTAGCTATCAAACTATCAAGTCCCTCATAATAAACTTCTAAGGCGGTGGGCTCATCGAAAGCATAAGGGGCCTGTAATCTGGTGTAAGCACAATGAAACCTATTGTTGAAAGATCCTATAGGCTCATTGACCTCCCTCTTCACATTAGTGAACTGATGGTAAAGCTCATTAGATCTAATGGGGATTCAAAACTTCTGCAAAAAGGCAACCTCTAACTCAGTCCAATGTTGGATAGATCTAGTTGGTAAATGGTTGTACCAATAAAATGCATCTTCTCCTAATGAATAAGGAAAGAGTCTACTTGCTACATCCTCATTGTTTATCCCTCTATCCTTAAGGCTAGTCTGAAAGATCTTGATGTGTTCCTCAGTGGTCCTATTTGGATCATTGACATAGAATTTTGAACAAAAATGTTTAGGGTTTTTGGGCATGACATTGTAAACAACAAAACTCAATGGAGATGGGTTGGTTGCTAGGAAAGCCATTGGTGGAGGTGGGGGTGGTAATGGCTGATTTATGACTAGCCGAGGTTGTGGACTGGGAATTCCCTCAGACTCAGATGAACTTGATAAAGATGGGGATATGGAGATGTGGGAGGTGGATGAGATGATGATGATTCTCCCCTTCTATTGGTCCTTCTTGACCTAGTGGGGTCTGGTAATTCTTGAAATTCCTCCTCTCCTGGAGCAGATATTGTTCTTCTTCTAAATCTCTTAGGAGAGATAGCATTCAAAAATCGATCCAGCTTGCTTATTCAAGGCCCTCCTTCTAGCGCCAATTCCTATTGATGGTGTTTTCTGCACAACAACAACTCAGACAGAATATAATATCCTATCTCACTTGAAAGGTAAATCTCTATCAGCAAGCCTCAAGAGATAACCCCAAGGTCTCTAATGTCAGGTCTTGACGATGCATAAACAACTCAGTAATAAAATTTGAAAATACTAGTAATCACAATGGGACCTTACTACAAGCAAAATACTGAATCAATTTTATCAGATCTAACAATCTAATGATACTTCAATCCTAGGTTCGACCCAATAATCAAAGAAATAGAAAAAGATAAGGGTTTCAAAGAGATTTCTAAATTTAATACTACTCCTAAGATTAACAATGAAAATAACCAACACTTAAAATGGACCAATCCCTCAAAATTGATCTCTACTTGACCCAGATAAATCTGCAATCTCACAGAAAACAGTGCAATCTTCTGAGGTGTTAAGATTTTCAAATCATGAGCATTCATTCAACAACCCTATTGTAGTTGAAATGAACAAATCCTCACAATCGAACTAAGCACACTGAATATGAAGTCCAAGCTAACTTTGCAAAGCAACTAACAATCAGTTGGTTGCGAAAAGTATGGACTGAGGGACTACTGCAACATTCAAGTATCAAATCACAAACATTATTGAATCAAATTTAATCTAAATATTAACCTTCTCAAAGCAATTTTAAAGATAGAATAACAAGAACCATGCAAAATAAAAGAAAACAAGTATGGCACCAAATCACAATGTCATTTCTTGTATTCAAATTGTCCACTGTAGCAACAATTCCAGCTTTCTGTTACAACATTTGCTTGAGAACAACTACTTGCTAACTTACTCTACTTCTAACTATTCCTCTTTATTCTACTTCTATATTCTGACCCTTTCTATTATTTCTAACTGTATCTAACCCTTTACAAATGAGGCAAAATTCCAAATATATAGAATCCCCCCAGAAAACCTGTCGGCCCAGCAAGAGCTTCGCGGCATTAATTGCACAAGAACTCGGTCAAGAGAAACCCATGGTCGGTCAAATAAGCATTAAATGCACATTCCATCCAAGTCATCCTGCAAACCACAATGCAATTTGGACTAATGCGCAGGAAGATAATAGGGAAGCAAAATCGCACTGTAGCCTATTATTAGCTCCCTTCCCTATTATCTCTGTTCTAATCTGGCTCTTCATGTACTTTCAAGAATGCCCCATCCAAGTCAGCCACAGGTGGAAAAGGTAGAACCCTAAGTCGATTCTCAATGGATGCAATCTCTTCTCTTGACCGTTTGACCGACCTATCCCATTCTACCTTATACATTAGGTATTTTTCAATAACTACAAGGTAGGTGGCTGCATCATCCAACTAGTGCTCAGAAACAGAACCATCATCAAGTGGTGCGTAAACATCATGCCACCACTTCCTAAACTATTCCAGGCTAAAGCACTTGGGTGTGATCTTCCTTCTTCCTGTCATAATTTCAAAGAAGGCAATGGATCCATTATAGACACCAGTTAGGGTATCATCAATCTGCTTCCTTTGTTTGTAAATCTTCTTCAACACCTTCTACCTGATCTGCAACATCTCATACCACTCCCATGGTTCGGTAGCTCTGGAAGAAGGAAGAATCCCATCACTTACTAATTTATCCTTGGTGTATTCCATAATAGTTCTAGTTTTCTGCAGAAGAAGATCTGTATCTTCTTTATCTTGTGCCAACACCCGCTTCAACCACTCCACCGTCCTTGTAGCATCCTTTCTTGTTGATAGGATTTCATTAATAGCTTCATCACCCTTTATTTACACCCCTTTCAACCAATTCGTAGTGGAAAGGGTGGAAGCCTTCATCTTTTCTAGCTCGGTAATGGTCTCTTGAGGTAGAGGATTTTTAACAGAGGAAGAAGGGTTAATAGATTGCAGTGGTTTCATCAAGTCCTCCAAGCATTTCCTGAGATTTTCATTTTCTTTCTTTAGCTCCTGCTTGGTTTTCATTTCTTCCCTCAATCTACCCACAATAGCTACACTAGAACCCTCACAATCTTCAATTTCTTGCTCAACTGATGTAGGTCCTAGATTGAAAGTCTGAATATTGTAGTCCTTTCCAACCACATCATCTATGTTTTTACTCAGAGCAGGGGTGGCAATGTGAACAACTCAATCATGAACTTCATCTCTTTCAATCCTTGAGATCACCCTAGCCTTCTTCTTACCTTTATCTTTTCCAATTTTGGCTAGTAGTGCATCCCAATTTGGTGGACTATCTTCCACAACAACCTGTTTTCTCTTTATCTCTTTGTCCAACCACTCCAGAACAGTGGATTCCAACAGCACCTCACTTTGCTTCTCCTCCTGCTGATCCTTAGGTGCCTCCTCACTCAAATTATATTTATCAGGAGTCTCATCCGTTTCACTTTCCTCCTGCTCAGCATGCTCTTTTTCATGTATAGGCGAGGGAACCTTCACTGTTTCCTCTTCTCCTAGAGGAGATTCAACTTCTTCAGTTCTAACAGGAGAATCTGCATGTGCAACCATAGGGGATTGCATTATCTTTTCAATTTCTACCTCTGCACTGTGGAGATCACCCTCATGGAATTCCTCACCTTCAGTATCTGGATAATCCTCAACATCCTCTGACTCACTAGGATTTCCTTGAGCTCCACGAGCGAAAGGCACATCATCATGCTATTCCTCATGAGAAACCATCAGAGGGAGATCTGCCTTAGGCACACTGTCCCTGGGAGAAGGAGTCCTAGACCTCCGTGCATACACCCTGGCCTTCTCCTATGAGCTTTGAATATTTATCACCGGTGGGGAAACTTCTTCCTCCCCAATCTTGGAGCTAGCCTTTTTTGATAATTTAATGATTCTTCTCCTCTTTGGCACCGGCACATCAACCTTAGGACCCTAATTTTTAGTCTCTTTTTGCTCAAACTTCTTGGTCCTTGTCCTTTTCTTAGCCTTCAGCCTCCTCGGTTTTTCTGTCTCTTGGGCTTTTGTTTCTTGAACACCTTTAATCTTGATTTTGAAAGGAGAATCCAACATACCCTTGCTCTTAGGATCCTGCTCGGTAGATTCTTCAGAGGTGGAGTGGGGATCCAAATCTCCCATCAGAGCATAGGTGCACTGTACACCATTATTCTCTAGCTCCTATAGCTTATGCTTTAGCCACATCCTAGTAAATTTGAGAACTGGATCCACTAGTTGTTTCAATTTTGTCTTTTCCTCTTCCAACCAATCCACATCACCAATTGGTTTGTCTTTTATGGCCTCATAAGCATGATCCTGGATCAAGTTCCCATCGTCCTCCAATTGATCAGGAACTACCTTTACATTGTACAATCGAACTGCATCCACTGGAAGCCAGGAGAATTTATTCTTTCTGACCTCAAATTCATCACTGCAATTGTACCAATAGTCCTCCAAATCTACCTTATGGAAATACTCCTTGCTAGCCTTCTTTTGAGCTTCTCCTGTAATATCAAATCTGGATCTATTGGAGTGGAAAGATAGACCAAGGGCACTCAATTCTTCTTCTGAAGCCTAGGCAGAACCAATGGAAGGAAAAACCTCTCCAATGCCAATCCTTAATGGGAAATCTCCACCAAAACCAGTCTTATGCTTGTCCTTTTTGACAATGGCATCAAAGTCACAGATCTGCGTAGTCACTTCCAGTAATATAATGTGATTAGTGGGATACCTTGGAAGTCTGTATGGTGCCCTATGGCAGCCATCAATCCTAATGTAGGAGAATGTTGGGAACTGAATAAACCATGCCCCATACTTCTTGATGAGTTCTTTAGCTAGGTCTGAAATCCTAACATGCTCTGCTTCCTGAAGCATTATGGTGATATGCATGGTGAATGCATCATTTTCCCTCCTATAGTCCGAGCTCCCTAAATACAATTGAGGGTAAACCTCATAGATGATATCCTATCCAAAAATTCCCTTTGTATCCACTCCCTTGTAGGGATGGAATCTTGCAAGTGTATAGACCAGATATGAAGTCATCATGAAGGTCTTTGTTTGCAACACATTGGACAATTGTTTGTGAATTACATGGCTAATGACCCCTGCCCAATGGTAATTAATCTTTTCTTGCTCCATCCTCACAATCACATGGCACATCCAATTCTCGAATGTTCTAGCACTCTTCAATCCCACTACCTTGTTGAGAAGAGTGATGGCATCATAATATTCCTTCTTTAATTTTGCTCGAAACAGCTACTTGGGAAACTTAGAATAGTGAGACTTGGGCTTCTCTAGCCAGGAATTGATAAGCTGATGTGACTTCATAGTCTATTCATCTTAGAACTCTTGAGCTACCTCAATGGTGAATCCCACCACATGAGACCTATCTAGCATATCAAAGGTTTGGGAAATGGAGACCGGGTTGAGATTTGCAACAACTCTCCCTTGAGGACCAATTATTCTCTGTGTATCCTGATCATGGTGCCTGGTGCACTCAAGGACTAGCTCATAACACTACACCGTAGAAGGGAAACTAGCAACATGGGACAAGCCTGATTCCATCATCCTTCTAGCCACCAAAGGAGAATCCTTAGCCGCCATTCTTTCTTTAAACTCTTCATAGTCCAAGATTCCAACATTTGTATCAGTGACTTCTTACCAGACAAAAGTGATCTTACTCTCAGGGACCTTGCTCTTAATGTCCAGCTTAATCCTCTCTGCATCAAACATTGAGGAACCAGCTATTGCCTTGCTTGATTTAGCTTGCACTCAACATGAAAACATAATAAAAACAATAGGAAAGAGAATGTTAATCCATCAAAACACCATTAGAATGTATCTCATATAGTCAAGGTGTTATTAAATTTCATATGAAATGATCACAACAAATTTTGGGTTTCAAGACCATCAGCAGAATTTCAGCCAAAGAGGAAGTTCAGGAAATTCTAGACCAATCGGATTCCAACGGAATAACCAAGAAACACCTACTTAACCATTAAACTTGATCATTTTTCATCAATAAACCACATGGGAGATCATAAGGAAGCATGAATAAATCATAAAATGCATTGAAAATCACTAACACATCATGCTATTCCATATTCCTTTACATTTCATCAACTTTCAGGAAAATACGTGAGGGACAGATTTCCGCGAAGAATGAGCCAGATTGCAATTTTGGGAAATCATAGAGACATCGGATTTCAGAGAAATCCGAACTCAACAGAAATCCACGAATAAGGTAGAACTTTGAAAGAAATGCAGAAATCTAAGATCGAAGGTTTTGGCAGGAGTTACTCATCTCGCTGAGAAGTCAAGGCTTCCTCCGCGAGGTCAAGGTGAAGGATGTCATCGGAAAAGGTTTCGGCAAGACCTAGTGGTTTCGGTTTAACGTCTCGCCGACTGGAGATATATAAAATATACCGATATGACCAAAGGGGTAGTCGAGGTAAGGTCTCGGTGAATCCTTCTCATCTCACCGACTTTTGAGGTCCAAGTAAAACACTTCAGCTAGACTAAAATTTTTTGATATGAGGTCTCAGCGAAGTTGTGGTGTCTTGCTGACTAGCGATAGGTTTGAATTCGGGCAGAGGTCCTGTGACCGTGTAATGTTTTTCCAATGTGAAGGTCTCGGCAAGAGTTGTGAGCTCGCTAAAAGGTCTTGGCAACTTAGCAAGGTCTCAGCGACTGAAATTAATATCGGTATAACTAATGGAGCCCGTTATGATCTCTTGGCAACTAGGGCTTGTCTCGCTGAAAGCAAACATGAAAATGCATGTCGATAATAGATTTTATTTTGGGGTGAGGTCTCAGCGATCAAATATGAACTTAGGCAAGCCTCCCGGTGAAATACAAGGTGATCGATATGACATCTCCTCGACTTTGAAGGGTCATAGCAAAGAATATTCGAAAGGGACGGAGAGTCACAATTTTACCTAGACACCAAATCAATGATGAATTTCAAAGAGTTTAACTTAGAACAAGTTAGGGATGGACCTTTCATAGATTTTCTTTACATTCTAGGCCTGTTTTAAGGCGAAATAAGCTGACATGGCATTGCCCCAGGTTTGAAACCCTATTTATCCGCCATTAGCGCATAGGAAAGCTCAGAATTCAGTTGTTTCAATTGCTAAGTCATTACTAGGGTTTACTAATTACTCTCAGGCAAGATTCATCGAAATGCAAATAGACAAATGAGCTCAAAAATCGCTTAGGAGATGACAAATAACGCAATACCAAACAACCCTAGCATGAAATGATCAAATATGTAGGAATTCAAATCCCACAGGCTCTCATAACATCAAAGCACTATTCATAATTCTCAATCAAAGGCAGGGCAAATAAACAATACCATTGTGACATGGGAAACGATCTCAGAAGTAGCAAATGTGAAGCCCAATGGCGCCCACAAAGAACAGATGCAGGAATGCACAAGAAATCGCCACTAAGGTCAATCAATTCAAACCCAAACACCCAAATCCAACCAATCAATAGCAAGAAAATACTCCTCAACTCAAACGATGGAAAATAGTAAGCATGATGGCACAAAAGTTCCCAGAAAATCAAGTTAAATACATCCTTCAAAGCACGCACGAAGCCATTAATGCAATCGACAGGATAATCAGAAAACTCAAGAAGCCGATGATAGCATGGAATCCTAGGAAATCTAGCCCATGCAGAAATCCATGAAGACCAAGAATCTTCAAACAACAGTGAAAAACTGGAATCCAAGCAGGATCAAGGAAAATCCGTCCAGGGAGGAAAATCCCGAATACAGGTAAAAACCTGAAATTTGTCTAGAACTTAAAGATTTTCAATGAATAACCTGAGGAAACACTTAGGCAATCAAAATAAAATTTTAAGCACATTCCTAAATAAGACAAAACCTCAAAAAAAGAAAGGGCAAAGAAACCAAAACCTAAGCGAAAGAGGGTCCCTGGTTTCAGCGGGGCGTGTGTACGAAAACTGCACAACAAGTAGCATACTACATTATCGTTGATGGTTCATATAGGTATATTCATAGTCAGAGCCTCTTTCATCCCTCTCTTCATTCCTTCAGGTCAACGAAGCTCGAAGAAGACAAATGGTGCACACTTTCTACGTTGGTCGTCAATCAATCAGACAATGATGATTATGTTTATGCTTATGTGATTCCCTTTTATTCATCTTCCTTAGTGTAGTGTGTTGTTTATGATGCACTATGACAGTCCCATCCATGACTTGGGTGGATATTTGATTTCAATCTTATGCTTTTCATTTTGAAAAGAAAAAATGCATCTCAATGCAAATTTGTACTATCATTTGAATTCTCGCAATCAAATGAAATTCTATAAATATGAATCACCTTATGAAATAAATGAAAGCAATATGAAATACTTTATTATTGTATGCTCAATTTTGTACTCCATTTGATTCTGAAACATTGAATAACAACTTTTGAAATTATGATTCCTCTTTTCAAAGCATAACTATCACTTGATAAATAATGATAAATAAAATGCAATCATCACTTAGCATATGCAAAAATAACTGTATTTTCCACTTTTAAATATAATAGTATTTAATCAGCTCCACCAAATTAGCTGTAGCAAAAAATTGGTAACATTTTGGCGATTTCCATTAAATGCTTGCCTACTAAGCATAGATCAGTTGCCTTAAAACATTCCATTGGGTGCGGAGTCAAATTTTCCCCTTCATGAAACTCAGAAATTTAAACAGCAACACTCCAAACAACAACAACAACAAAACAAAACAAAATTGAAAGCAAACTATTAGGCCCAAATGGCCAATAGAACATGCGCAACAGTGCTTAGGGAAAAGAAAATTACTGAAAGTAAATGTGTGGAACACACTTATTTGCAATACTACTCTACTTATCTACAAGATAGAACTTATCTTAGAGGCAATGCTTGAGGTGGATCCCATTAACTGGGATAGACAACACCTCTCCAATCAACTTAGAAAGTTGGAACGTGTTGTGTTCTTTGCACATCGTGATCACATAAGGCCCATCCCAAATTGCATCAAATTTGGAATGTCATCCAAGTTTGCTTTTAAATTCATTCCATTTGAAAAGCAGATCTCCAACAATGAAATCATGTGGTATTGCTTTCTTATCAAAAGAATGCTTCATCGTAGCTTGATGTATCTCCAGCTGCCTTAAAGCTTCTTTTCTGGTTTCTTTGAGCTCTACCAGCTATGCAAATCTCACTTCAAGAGGTTGTTCATTCAATAATTCTAGTTCTTTAACATAACTTAAAGTCAGCAACTCAATGGAAATAGGTAACTTAGCTTCTTTACCATAAGTTAGGACAAAAGGAGAACAACTAGTGGCCCTTTTAGGAGTTATCATGTCATCCCATAGAGCTAACTTAATATTTTCATGCCATGTCCACTGGTTATCCTCAACAGTATTCTTGATTATCCAAATCAGATTCTATTTTGTAGATTTCGCCTGACCATTGCCTTGCAGATAATAATTGGAAGACGTGTTCAAGTAAATATTATTTCTAACTAACCAATCAAAAATCCTCAAACCAATAAAATCCAAACCATTGTCAGAATGATTGAATCTGGAACACCAAATCTCGACACGAGATCCTGATAGAAGTTAAGTATAGAAGTCCCGCTTGCTTCCTTTAAAGCAACTGCCTCGGTCCATTTGGTAAAATAGTCTGTGGCAGTAAGTATCCACTTATGGCCCATGCTTGAAAGCAGATTGATAGGACCAATAAAATCTAAGCCCCACTTGGCAAAGGGATGTTCCACCTGAATCGGATGTAGGGGCAGCACTGTAAGCCTCTGTTTTCTAAAAAATAAAGCACATTTCTCACATTTTCTAACCCAAGCAATAGCATCTTTGAACAAATCTAGCCAATAATAACCAGCCCGCATAATTTTTAGGGTTGTTGTTCTTGCGGCAAAGTGACCTCCTGAAGGTCCATTATGAAACTCTACTAACAACTTGTCAACTTGATCAGGTTGAATACAATGTAATAAAACACCTTGGAAATCTCTCCTATAAAGAATGCCATCAATAATTGTATAAGGAATGGCTTGTAATCTGTAATACCTTCGTTTTGCTTTATCTAAGCCTTTGAGACACTCACCAATTTGCAAATAATGCATCATTTGCTGCAACCAAGTAGCAGGAGATGTTGGAACAACACCTGCAACATCATTATTTAGAACTGAATTTGTATTTGTAGCTTCTTTTAAGTTGTTTTCTTCATTCCCAGCAATCTGTTCACATAAACCTTTGCCTTTAATGAGCTTGGTTACCTTTATATCGATGTCAAATTCCATTACTTTGGTAATCCAACCAGCACGCTTATCATTTATATCTTTGTTAAGTAAGAAATCCTTAACAGTTGAATGAGCAACTAACAAATGAATCTTGATGTTGGACAACATATGCCTAAATTTTTTTAAACTTCTTACAACAACAAAAACATGCTTCTCGACAAAAGAATACTTCACCTCGTAATCATGCAATACTTGGCTGAAAAATGCTACAGGCTGCTTCAAGCTTTCATCATTTTGCTGGCATAACATAGCTGAAACTGTATCTACTCTTCCAAAGGCATACATGATGAAGTCCTTGTCAAAATCTAGATTAATGAGAGTAGGAGCAGCTGCAAGAGCTTCCTTAATCCGCTCGAAGTTTCTCTTACCTTCCTTGGTCCAACTGAATGGCATATTATTTTTAAGAATAGAAGTGAGAGGTTGCAACAAAGCTGCAATATTCGGTATGAACCTCCTTACGAAATTTATTCTTCCAAGAAAGCTTTGCAAGCCTTTCTTGTGAGCTGGTAATAGCAATTCAATATTTGTAGAGACTCTTTCAGGATCTATAGAAATACCTTGCTTTGAAACAATATGTCTAAGGAATTTACCTTCATGTACTAAAATATACACTTCTTTGGGTTGAGAGACACTCTGAACTCTTTGCATCTCTAAAAAATATGCTTTAAATGATCAAGATTCTCATTAGCATTTCTAGAAAAAATAGTAATATCATCTAAATATACCAAAACAAACTTGTTCATAAGGTCGTGAAAGGCCATATCCATCGCTCGCTGAAAAGTTGCTCCAGCGTTGGATAAGCTGAAAGACATCTTCTTGTAGGCCATCATGCCCCACTTGGTGGTAAATGCTTTCTTGAATTGATCTTCCTGCTTCACCAGAATCTGGTTGTAACCTGAGTAACCATCTAGCAAAGAAAATATGTCAGAACCAGAAAATACCTGCAGAATTTTCTCCATGGAAGGAAGTGGGTAGTGATCCTTCAATGATGCTTTATTTAAATCTCAAAAATTGACACATAAGCTGATTTCCCCACTTTTCTTCCTAACTGACACTAAATTTGACACCCAAGAGGTATGCTTAATAGGGAAAATAATACCACTCTCAACTAATTTATTTAGTTCAGCCTTCATAAGGTGCTCTAGTTTGGGGTTAAGAGGTCTCTATTTCTGCCTTACTAGTTTTGCACCAGGCTCTAGTTCAATAGTATGCTAGGCTAGTTCTAGGTTAAAACCTCTCAAATCCTTGTACTCCCAAGCAAAAACATCACTAAATTTCTAACATAACAGAATAAACGCTTGTTGTTCCTCTTTATTACATACCTTTCCCAGCTTGAGAAGCTTGCCTTTGAAGATTTCAATGGATGCATAATGTTCTTCCTTAACGGTCAGGCCACACTTGTTTTTCCGCACTTGGTCATCTGAATTGAACACATATTCCAAGGTCACCAATCCTTTTGGCAGCTTGTTAGTCTTCAACTGCATAATCTGTTCATCATACGGTTGCTGCCATTTTTGTTGGCTTCCATCTGCAAACTCAGCTTTAACAATTAAGAAATTTACAATTTGCTCATCACTGTCAAAAACCTACCAGCTTACATTATCGTCAGGCACGGAAGGTTTGAAAACTATTTTTACATATTGATGTGCCTCTACTTTATGAATTTCTTTGGGAATATCAAACTGGGCTCTTATGGCAACGAGCCTATCAGCATGCTTATTTTCATTTCTAAGAATCGAAACAATATTAAAAGCATCAAGATCTTCCATCAAATCCCATACACGATGCTTATATTTCTTAAGCAAATCATTCTTGGCAACATTTAAATTTCTGATCTGATTTACAATTAGTT
Organism: Sequoia sempervirens; assembly: GCA_007258455.2. NCBI lineage: Eukaryota > Viridiplantae > Streptophyta > Pinopsida > Cupressales > Cupressaceae > Sequoia > Sequoia sempervirens. The sequence continues at coordinate 539,646,641 of VDFB02270651.1, read as the reverse complement.
CTGAATCACCATAAACTTGCAAGCATTTAATACCTCTTTTGCGGGCTCATTCGAGGCCATTCACCAACACTTCATACTCAACTATATTATTTGAACAGTTGAAAGAAAATCTGTAGGCTGAAAAATATTTATCTCCCTCTGGTGAAATCAACATAGCCCCACCTCCAACACCAATACTGCTTCTCGAACCATCAAAATAAAGCTTCCAAAGCTCATTTCCTATTTCTGTAGACTGTTCCTCCTCTTTACAAAGATTAGGCATATCAAAATCAGGTTCTTGAATCATATAGACTCCTAATCCTATCTCATCTGTGTGCTGAAAAGGATCAAGCTCGTGATCTTCGGCTACCCATTCATCTAGATTGATATTTTCTATATGGGTGCTACAGTATGAGGTCATGGTTTTCTCCTCCAGTGTAGAGGTGGCGTAGAGGTTAGCGTTTATAAGATTTGGTGAATATGGTTCGATATGGTCTTTGGTGAGAGGCTTAGACTTTATGGTCACTTCCGTACCATACCTTGTTCTAAAAAACAAATGAGACCAATCAGAAGATAGAAACCCACCCAACTTAGCGGTAAAATCCCGAGAGAGACAAATGGCAAAGTGCGGTGGCAAGTCAATGACATGTATATCCTAATGAATGGAAAAACTTGGGGATGCGTGCAAAGTAAGAGCCATATTTTTTATAATACCAGCAGTTTTAACAGTAGAACCATCTAATTGCATTACACCTTTTTGGGGATTAGGCTCATAAACAAGACCTAATTTATTGGCTAAACTTTTAGGCATGACTGAACTACTGGCACCAGAATCAACCATACAATTATGAACGATTTTATCACCAATAATCAGACTTAAGTAAAATGGGGGAGGTTTTACCTCTGTAATTTTTTGCTCATTCTTAACCTCCAGATCATTAGCAAGCATGACTTTAGCAATCCTTTGATCAGTATCATCAGAAATAGACAATTTAGCTAAAGCATTTTGCAGTAAACCTTTCTGCCCTGGGAGGTGCAAAGCATCTAATACCGACATACTGACAGTGGTTTTCTTGAGATGCTCAACAATGTTAAATGATGAAGAATTTACCTTATGTTGGGTTTTTGTGACAACAACATCGTTATGCCTCTGCAAAGGCTACGAATGAGTTCTTGACTGCTCCTTGTTAGGTATCTCTTGGCCTCTTTGCAGAATCTACATTTTAGGCTGCGCTGTAGTTTTAACATTTGATGAAACTGGCTGCCTACTATTTGTGGGTTGCTGCTGTGAATTTCCAGCTTGCTGTCCTAGATCCATAGCTCACTTTTTTGACCTGGTATTAGCCGAAACAGATAATTTTTTTGATCTTGGCTATTCATGCCACATAATTCAAAGCTCTTCCAGTTCAACAAGGCAACTTCCAGGTTATCTTGTTGTTCTTGATTCTGATCTGCAATATTTTCTGAACCAGTATAGTTATTTTGAACCATTAAAGCCTGATTTCTCATTCCATTAGCGCATGCTGATTGGTTATGGGGCTGGTTGCACGGATAGCACCAATCACAATCCTAGTCAACATTATTTTGGGGCACAAGTTCCTTTGATGAACTAGTTGCGTTTGGATTGTATGGTTGGAATGGCCTAGGGTTAAAATTCCTTCTTTGGGCTTGGTAATCATTCTGAAAAACAAGCCTATTTGGCTGGTTTTGCTAATAAGGGGCTTGATAAGGCTTATGTTCATGACCTACCTACTTCTTAATGCTCACAAGATCATTCCTGAAAGTCTTGAGTATACTTTTAATTTCTTGAAATTCTTGGTTCAGGGTTGGAGCAGCAACTTCTTGGGCTATGTTATGATAGCCTATTGCTAGTACAGGCGGGACAACAGCTAAGGGAGGTACAACAGTAGGGGTATGTGGCTATATTTTTGGAAACAAAGGCATAGGAGGTCTAGGAGTTATGTCTCCAGCTTGGATGAGATAGTTCTCAACTCTAATGGCTATGTCATAAGCGTTAGGGAGTGTATGCCCACCCATGGACTGAGTCATGACTGAAATTTTACTATTCAAAGCTTTTAAGTAAAATAGAAAAGTGTATGATGGTAAAGGCTTTACCGTTGCAGGAATCTTGTCCTAGGTTCTCTAAAATCAGTAGTTGAAATCAACCAAGTGCTCTTGTGGTGCCCTCTGAATGGTGCTCAACTGCTCTAACAGAGACAAATTATCAGATTTATCAACAAAAAATTGATATAAACCATTACCTAACACATCCCATGTCACAATTGAATTGGCTATGAGGCCTCTAAACCATTGTAACACCTTCCCTTTGAGCGATGCAACCAATAGACTTAACGTGATGTTGTGAACTGAGCATAATGTGGCTATGTCACGGATGTGCTCAACTGGCGTAGTGAGGTACTCCCTGGTGAAATATGGCAGGTTGCTAAGGGCTGCAACTGGGATATCATCATGTTGAGTGATGTCTAATGGACTACCTCCATTGAAAGGCAGGAATGGGTGCTACCTTGGTGCTACCATTGGTGGTGCTTGTGATATCAGAACTGGTACTCCTGGTGATAAAACCAAGGAACTAAAAATAGGTGTTGAATTCGATCTTGAAGTTGTTTCAAAGAGCCTCCTTGTTGTTCTACCTCTTCTTCATGGTGGGGAAAAATCTCAATATTTGAAGGGTACAGTACTTGATCTGGTCTATAATTTTCTCATGCGTAGGCTGCACTAGGCCTGCATGCAAAATTAGGATCGGAGTCGCCAAGTATATTGAAATGAACCTCCAAAAGGCTGCACAAATCTGTTGCATACACCAAAAAACAAATTAAAAAATCTAAAACTTCTCTAAAATGGCTTTCAGAGCCCCACCGGGCGTGCCAAAAACTATTATCAAATAGATTTTCACCCTACTGAATACAAGATTCAACAATCTAACGACACATGGAAACCTTCTTCAGATGTGGGTGATCTGAATGAAGAAGGAATCTCCAGAGTGAGGTGTTTCTCTGAATGATGGATTCTATTCTAATTATTTTTTGAGAAAAGGGGTAGAAGCATAGCTTGAAAATTAAATTTAATAGTAACTGATGATTAACTGTTATTTCTAAAAATTCAGATTTACCACTCACAACAATTCCTCTATTACAATACCTCTCACAATCTCATTGGTACATGGTTTCATCAGTAATTTGCATGAAGACTCGAAGGCATTGAATACATCATACAACCTGAAAACATGAAATTTTGTGCAAAGACTCATAAAAGCAAGACATATAAGGCTTCAAACTTGAAAACACAAAGACATCAAATTGTTGTTACAAGGTTGAGACAAGAACTGAGAAGAACTCTACAAGTTTATTGAAACTGAAAGAGTGTATTTGTCTGAACTGAGTACACCTTAGTTTACAAGCTCAAAATGCTAAGAGCCAGAAATTGCAATCTAAACTAAGAAGAAGAGAAAACTAAGTTTTCTTTAAAATATAACCCTCTAGAAACCCTAATCCGAGCTCACAAGAAAAGCTCAAGGAAAAGGCCTAAAACTGCCTCAAAAGTCTACATAAAAGCAGAAAAAACACATTGCTTCCATGATCATACTGAAAAGCTCCTAAAAATAGGCTAAATATGTTTTTAAAGCAAATAAAACACCTTATCTCTCTAGCAGGAATATCATATCTAACCAAGGCAAAAATAAAAACAATATGCTAAATATAGCAAAGAATAAAGCGATTTATAAAAGCACCGCTTTAATCCCACTTTACATGATATGCAGATTTTTACAATTTGGCCTATTTTTGAAATTAAAGATTGCTTTGAAATATTTTGCAAAACAATTACAACCTTATATCTCCATTACAATCTTGATTTTTCTCAAAAAAAATCATAAAATATAATAGCCATCTCTATTACATATTTAATTGATTTTCTTTAAAAATCAATTCAAAAACTAAACAGATGCCTAAAGTATATCTTTTAATCTATGGAAATCACCTTACCATTTACATTTAATTGATTTCTTCAAAATCAATTGAAAATAAAAACCCTAGTTTCAAGTGTTTCACCCTTAGGCATAAAATATCTTATCATTCATATTTTAATTGCCATTCCCTCAAAATCAATTAAAATAAGCCTAAGGCATTGGACATTCTTCATCTTACACTAAGGAAAAGGTATAAATGTAATATAAAAATCACAAGCCCTAAGGACTTAAACAAAGTTGACCTAGGCATATGATAATTCGCCCCCTCAAGGTATTAAGCTTCAGATTTTTGACTCAAAATGCAAAAAGAACCCTAAGTTTGAATTAGGGCAAGTAGAACAAAACCAAAGGAGAAACCCTAACTTCTATCATTTCACACTTTTGCATTCTGGAGAGTTTGGGCTCTACCTGGGCGCTACCACCACCATGAACTAGGGTTGACAGTTTAGAACTCCATTTGAGCTTTGCTTCTCTTCTATTCTGATCATGCTCAGCCTCCAAGCTATGGTAAGCTTATTTTATGTCTTCTCCTTGGCTTCTTGGCTCATTTGGATGAGAACATGGCCTCATGGGCCGTGACTTTTGATATATCTATCTGATGCTTCTTGTATTTTTGTGCTTATTTTTCTTCTGTCATTTTGGGCCGCCATGTATGAGCTCAAACTGGGTGTTTTGTTTGGATTTTGAAAGCTCCACTAGCTCTGGTCGTGGCTTACATGTTCTCCTAAAAGCATTAAGTGGTAAGTTACGTTCCAGGGATATATTTCTGCCATATATTTCTTTCTATAGAAATCTTAAGAAATCTTTTCTTTTTAGTTATAAATTCATGGCCATACTCAGGCCGCGCCATGTTCTCCTGGCTATGAACTCGAACTAAAATTCTGTAGAACTTCCATGCATTTTGATTATCATTTTGCTTCAGGTAATCTTTAACTTGATGGAACTTTCATGGGTTTTCTTTTAACTACAAAATGACAGACCATTCAGGAGCTAAAAGCTCTTCTCCAGGCCGCGGCCACTATATACTCATCTGTTGCATTTGATGCATTTTTGGGTTCACCATAATAGTTTTTCTGCTCCTCTCTGTTGTTCCTCAAAAAACCCTGACATGGGTGTCACTACAAATTGTAGAATTTGTATTTAATTCAAAACCCTACTGTGGTAATTTGATGCTTTGAATAAATCTGTGTTTAATTACACTAGAGCTTGACCCATGTCGATTCTCTACCTTCTTTTGTATTTTCTTATAAAACCTTGATATGGGTAACTCAAGAATTGGAAAATCTTGTCACTAAATCAAAACCCCAATGTGGGTATTCAGAAAATGAAGAAACAATTGTGCAATTGATTATTCATGAAGCAATTGGGTTCGACCCATTATGTATGTCTGCATTTTCTAAAAAGGAAACTCTCATGGGCACTTTGAAATTTTTGCACAAACTGCATTTCAATACTCTTCTATTTCCATTACATGGGTAAATGATACTTGGAAAAATTCATTTTTGGGATAAAGCTCATATGGGTATATTTATTTCCCTATATTCATGGCACCATGTGTTTTTTCGTAAATATTACACACTGTAGAAGATATTTTGCTTGTGTTCTAACCTTGATGCCATTAAGGAAACCACTAACCTGGCTTTGAAACTCCTGTTCTATATACAACACTCCCACATGACTTGAAAGAGGAAATTTATAACTTTAAATAACGAAACAACAAAATTCTTCAAATCCCTATTGTATTTTTCCTGGGATAGCAAGCTAATCCTTTAGAAAATGAAAAACATGTTAAACTTTCATGGATATTGTAGTCTTCAGAACTTAGTGCATGGGTAACATTTCTTCATCCAGCACACAAAAATTATTTTATTCAAAACTGTCGAATGCTTGTCCATTTCTATTATGCTTAACTATCCTAGTTTCCCTTTACATCTCCTGTGACTCCTTGTTTCACTTATGTTACTTCAGTCAGAGGCCAAAAGATGAATGCCTATACTTTCCATGCTTTGATCAAATGATATTGTTTCTCTCTTTGGCACTCTTCATGCATTTTTATGAATTACTTCATGCATTTGCTCTCTTTTGGAATGAAAATCTGAAACAATTCTCCTCGTTGAGGCATTATGTATGCCTGTTCACTATCACTATTGTGAACATGAACACTGTTGAACTCTGCATAATATTATGAACACGATGCAAAAATAATACTGTGGCAGAAGAATATAACCATACAACATTGCTTGGGATGAATGTACTCAGTTGAATTAATGAACTGAAATAAACCAACTATTCACCTGTAGCTTTGAAGTAGTGCCTACTTGATTGTTACGAGTGAATAGTAGGTTTGATGGTTTAATGAATGAATAATCTTTATTCTTTTAGTTTTATAACATTTCTTTCTTGAAGAACATGGTGATTGCAATCCCTTATGATCCCACTTGTAATGAATAAGGGGCAGCATGCCGAGCTCTACCCTTGTGGGAGCCCGTTTTTCTCCACATGCTTGGTCTTCAAATGATAATCATCTTCACGATTTTACCTATACCTACACAAAGAAACAAACAATGTTAGCATAAAAAACAATATATGATCATGTTGATGTATCTCTTTCAGCTCATGTTTCTGCACTTTTCTTGATTGTTTCAGTGCATGATCAGTAGCATACTACATTATCGTTGATGGTTCATATAGGTATATTCATAGTCGGAGCCTCTGACATCCCTCTCTTCCTTCCTGCAAGTCAACGGAGCTAGAATAAGAAAAGTGGTGCACCACTTCTGTGTCGGTCGTCAATCAATTGGGCAATGATGATTATGTTTATGCTTATGTGATTCCCTTTTATGCATCTTCCTTAGTGTAGTGTGTTGTTTATGATGCACTGTGATAGTCCCATCCACGGCTTGTGTGGATATTTGATTTTAATCTTATGCTTTTCATTTTGAAAAGAAAAAATGAATCTCAATGCAAATTTGTACTATCATTTGAATTCTCACAATCAAATGAAATTCTGTAAATATGAATCACCTTATGAAATAAATGAAAGCAATCTGAAATATTTTATTATTGTATTCTCAATTCTGTACTCCATTTGATTCTAAAACATTGAATAGAATCTTCTGAAATTATGATTCCTCTTTTCAAAGCATAACTGTCACTTGATAAATAATGACAAATAAGATGCAATCAACACTTAGCATATGCAGAAATAACTTTATTTTCCACTTTTAAATATAACAGTATTTAATCAGCTCCACCAATTGAGCTGTAGCAAAAAAATTGGTAACACAACTCTTTGTCCGAGGATGACAATGCAGTTTTTGGGATGTCAGTGCGACGTGTTGGCATCTCTCGAGCGTGCTAGCCTTCATACAGTCAAAAACCAGTGAACACAATACAAGCTACTAAAAAACAAGCTTATAGCCTAGCTAGCTAATCTTGACAGTAAAAATAGAATAATTAGATACAAGAAATAGAAATTAAAGTGATAAAACAAGTAAATGAGAGCTAGGGTGACAAAGATGATCTCACAAGGATGCATGTTCACTAGCTAGCTCCAAATGCATGTCCACCTACATACAAGAAAGAAGGGAAAATTGTCAAGGCTGTATAAGGGTCTGCCTCAGTCAGACCCCCGTTTTGGTGTTTCCACCTCCATGGACAGCCAAGTAGCAATGAGATAGAAATATGTGATAAAGAAGTAAAGAAAGTAGAGATGCAATAAACACTACAAAACAGTAAAGTGCTACTCAACCAAATCACAAAAGAGAGGAGTGAAACATTAACACCTTCACCTAAAAGCTCACTGGCCAATGGAGGAGAATACAAACTTGGAAAGGGGAGTCTTGCAAGACCCCAAGTCCAGGCTACTAATGGCTTGCTTCACACTTGCTTTGTGGAGTTGATGGAGTGTTGAAGTGTTGTTGAGAGTGAAGAATGCAAAGAGAATGAAGTTGAGGTGCTTGAGAATGCGAAAAGAGATGGATCAAATGAAGAATGGATGAATTTGAAGGAGAAGAGGGAAGAATTTTCCATATTCGGGGTCAGTTGGTCGAAGAGGGACGTTAGAAATTGACCCCAATCAAAAGTGTAATGCCTCTACCAGCTTCAACCGCATGAATCACTTAGGGACATAAAAACATTGTGTGGATGTCTACACGCCATACACATGTCCTCAAAAAATATTCTCTCACTAACACAAGAGACAGACGCCAACTGGAAGGAAGGCAGTTGGGTGATTTAGAATTTCTCCTTCGGATTTCATTTTCTAAGGTGAAGGTATGTGAAAGGGGGATTTGCATAAGGGGTGTAAATTCACTCTTATACATTTTCCCCCACTTTAGCAAGCATGAATACTGATGAGTGCTTCAGTAAAGTAGATCAAAGAGTTAGTAGGGTTAGGGATGTATACTTGAACGATCGAGGAAGTAGACTGTGATCTGGCGAGCTTGAAAGCATAGGCTAAAACAAAAGACTCCATAGCCCCATAGAACTATGAAGTTGCACAAGGTACATTGAAGGCCCTCGAACCAACGATGCAAAAATCTTGCAGGATGAAATCATCTCACAGGCCTGCAAACCTGTAAAGAGGTAGTCCCCAAGATCTCTCACATGAAGGAAGCCCCGTGAAGTATGTGCCTTACAGGCCCACAGACCTACAAGAAGGTATCCCTCAAGATCTCTCACATGAAGGAAACCCAGATGAATGGAAGAATGATGACACAAAATAGAAGAATGTTTACGACAAAAAAAACACTCCTGTATCCAAGCACCAACAAGGGTGACAAGGGTCATCTAGGAACACATAGCATGGGTATGGAGGAATACATCACAACACACACACTTCTAATCTAAAGATAAAGAAGAGGCCTCCCCCTAACACTCATCGACCAAGAGGTCATTTGCTTCCCATTCTAGATCATCATAAGGGGAAGGAGGATGAGCCTGCAATGGTGGAATATTAAGGGGAGGAGCTTTCGAACCTCCCACAACAAGGGCTAAGGAAGAAGGCCCAACAAGGTCTCCACTACTCGGCTCTTGTGTAGATATGGTCAACAACTTCATGAAGATCACTGACAAGGTTGAAACTTCATCTAGAGAGTTAAAGATGCACTTCACTGGAGTTCCATGTCATACCTCAATGGATGGAGAGGGTTTTTCTCGAGATTCACCGCTAGGCTCACTGAGTGACTCAGGAGCGGTGATGAACTCAGGGGAAGTTGGGTCTGGTTTCTTCACTAAGATAGAACACACCAACACAAGACCACCCTTCAGAGAGGGTGGGCTCCTCTTACTCCCTCCATTGCTGGAAGGGCCATCCTCCATATTTTTCTTCATTGAGGGATGAGAACTCCCCACTGAAAAGGCAAGAGGCATGGAGGAAGAGGAGGAGGATAAATCTGCATCAGACACCACCGAAGTATTCGACATATCCATGGGTTTCAGAAAAGGTGGGATGTTCAAGAGGGACATCAACAAGGGTGGCTCAACTGAAGGAGTGATGAACACCTGCACCTTTTTTGGATCAGGAACACTCACAACAGGAGTCAAGAGTGATATGGAGCTTTGTTGAATAGAAGCAGAGGGGAGGAGAGAGGAGGACACAACAGGAGGCCTTAAAGCAAGGGCGGTCATCTCCTCTTCCTTCCTCTACAAGGTGACCTGCTTAGCCATGAGAGCCTTTCACTGACAGTTTTGTTCATGTGCAAAGTAGTTTATGTGACTCTTTGAGCTAGAGGACGAAGGTTATGAAGCAGCGGAAGACTCTTGCTCAGCCATTGGAGTGTCCACCACAACTATTTCTAGTGAAGGGACATGCTCCTAAATGGGAGAAGGACGAGCAAGTTGAGATATAATAGGGGGAGTTGGCTCTAGTGCCTCGGCAGCGAGCCTCTTCCCATTTACTAATTTTCGAGCAGGAGCGATAGGAGGCCGCGAAGGCCGGGGCATAAAGATTTCCCCACGGGGCCCTTTCTTTCTGCCATATCGAATGGGCCTAGGCTCCATGGGCAGAATAGGAAGCTCGAACATGGGATGCTTAGGCTTTCGCCTAGAGGGCACCATAGGATTCTCTCACAAACATGAAACAAAATCTGATGGCACCACAGCGAAGTGAGAGGGACCATCAGATTGAACAACGGAAGAGGAAGAAGAAGGATCTCGAGAGCCCTTCTTTTCTTCCCTTCTATGTGCCTTAGCAGCATCACTGTTAGCTTTTAAGAGAGCCCTATGTGAAACAACATAAGGCAACATAGGGTATCTCACTCTCGGTGTTAAGCACCCTTTCTTATACTTTTGATAAGTCTGATACAAGAGGTCCTTTATAGGTGGAAGAGAACCAACGGGTGCAAGCCAAAAGTAATCTAAGGAATAACTACCATGTTCAACTGATGGTTTATATCAAGTGTCATAGATCACATGTACGAACCCTCATGCATGAATTTCAAACACTTGTGCACAACTGAGGGAACTGTGTTCATAGCTACTAACCAAGGGATACCTAGCTTCACTCTAAATAGTTCAAACCCTGGGATTATATTGAACAAAAGATTTATGAATTTAGGTCCAATGAGAACTGATAAAACAATACTACCAAGAGGAGGTATGGAAAGTTCGTTGTGCGTGCGGATGGTGCTCACAAGTGCATCGTACCCATATTTATGTAGAAATTTAATTAGCATGATGTCCTTAGTTATGATATTCACTTGAGATTTCATATCAATGAGAAAACCTACTACAGTGTTCCCATTGATTCGTGCAGGGATGTAGAGAGGAGATGGTTCCCTATTAAAGCCCATCGGTAGATCCTGCGAGGTGAAGGTTATACCTGTACCACTGCTCATAGGCTACATAGAGGGGATAGGTTGATATAGAAAAGAAGCCATTGCGTGCACTAAATGATACTCTCACAAAGCCCCCCAAAGGTCATATAATAGGACAGTGACCTAATCAAGGTTTCATTATGCAACACTTATAGAACCTTCGAACTATGCCTACTAGGGGTCATAGGTTGGGTTGCGAGGAAAAAATCCCCACAATGCTCACACCTAAAAATCTCCTAGAACACAAGGAAAGGAGCTTTCAATACTACAAGATGAAACCAAAATGGTTCACGTCGGGTTCACCACAAATGTAAGAGAGGGGGACCAACCACATCAAGGCTCAAGGTCACAAAGAGCTAAGAGTGGAGAGCTACCCTAACTTACCTCACTCTAAAGGGATGTTTCGAATAGAGGTCAAGAATGATGATGACTATAAAGTACTTCAATCACTCTACAAATCTAAACTTAAGTTTAGGCTAGGTGATTTGGTTTTCAGAGTCGATACTGTGCCTCAGATAGCTCTCTTTTTGAGGATGACAACACAGTTTTGGAACGTCAATACGGTGCACTGGAATATCTCAGGCGCGCTGGTATCTATATGGTTAGGAAATAGTGAACACAATACAAACTACTCAAAAACAAGCTTACAACCTAGCTAACTAATCTTGACGGTAAAAACAAAATAAGTAGATACATGAAATAGAAACTAAAGTGATAAAACAAGTAAATGAGAGCTAAGGTGACAAAGAGGATCTCACAAGGATGCACGTTCACCAGCTAGCTCCAAATGAATGTCCACCTACACATAAGAAAGAGGGGAAAATTGTTGGGGTTGTATAGGGGTCTGCCTTAGTCAGACCCCCGTTTTGGTGTTTCCACCTCCACGGACAACCAGGTAGAAACGAGATAGAAATAAGCGATAAAGAAGTGAAGAAAGTAGAGATGCAATAAACAATACAAAATAGTAAAGTGATACTCAACCAAATCACAAAGGAGAGGAGTGAAATGTTACCACCTCCACCCAAAATCTCACTAGCCAATGGAGGAGAATATAGACCTGGCAAGGGGAGACTCGCAATACCCCAAGCCCACACTGCTAATGGATTGCTTCACACTTGCTTTGTAGAATTGATGGAGTGTTGTTACTGCAATGGAGTGTTGAAGTGTTGTTGAGAGTGAAGAATGCAAAGAGAATGAAGTTGAGGTGCTTGAGAATGCAAAAAGAGACGGATCGAATGAAGAATGGATGAATTTGAAGAAGGAAGAATCTGCCATATTCGGGTTCGGTTAGTTGAAGAGGGATGTTACAAATTGACCCCAATCGAAAGTGTAACACCTCTTCTAGCTTCAAATGCAGGAATTCATCAGGGATGTAAGTGTGTCGCGTGGACATCTGTATCCTGCATGCGCGTCCTAATCAAATATTTTCTCACCGACACAAGAGACAGATGCCAAGTGGAAGGAAGGTAGTTGGGTCATGTAGAATTTTTCCTTTACATTTTATTTTCTAAAGTGAAGGTATGCAAAAGGGGAATTTGCGTAAGGGTTTCAAATTCACTCCTATACAAAAGCCTAATCAAAGACCCATTCACCTAGGGGTGAACCAATCCCTCTGCACATGTTGGAATCAAATTTTGGTGACAGGTACATCCCATCTGATATCTCCCAAATATGCTTGCAAAGTGCTATTACAGTCTATTGATCTTCATGAATTTTCATTTTACATATTAGGTCATATAGCTCAATTAGTTTCATCATTTCAAATCATTTCTAGATAATTCCTAATCATCCTAAGGCCCTAATAAATCCACCAACCCAGGTTTGATTGACTCAGCATTGAGGTTGAAAGTCAATCTCTTGGATTTTTGGTTGGTATTCTAATGAAATCTTGGAAAAGGCCCCTTATATCTTAGGTTCTTTGAATTTAGGACCTAGGACCCCCTTTTCCTACATTTTAGTGTGTTCTCCTTGAATGTGTGTATATGAATGCATGTAATTGAAATTGGGTGGTAATTTCTTGGCTCATGATTGAGCACTGTGGAATGTCTTATGTGACTTATGTATTGAAAGTAATGTGGGTATGTCATATGCTTCAATTGTAAAACTCTAATCTTATGGTAATGTTGCCTATAGTGAATTGTTCATACTATATCCTTAGTGAAGTATCATCATATGTGTGAAGTGATCATGTAAGTGCATGAATGGAATGTTGTATTGCCATATTAGAATATTTGGGTCAATGACTTATGTCCCCAAATCATGTTATCTCTAGGATCCTCATAAGAACCTAGATAGGTATTTGGTATTGTTTTTCCTCTTGCTGATCTGTGTAGGATCTAGACTAGATTGCAGTTTAAATGCTTAACTTTTACAATGCTTTACAATGATTATTTCAAGTTAATTAAATCAAAATTAACTTAAGGAAATAACAGAATGAAAGTAATAACAAGGTGATTTAACAGAAAGAAAGGAAATGAGAGACAGAAAGAGAGAGAAGAGAAGTGCAAACAGTGTTGATTACGGAGTTCGTCACGAAAGTGACTACGTTTCCGGGTCCACTCCAATAGAGAGACCGATCCGATTAACTCCAAAAATCAATTACAAAAGCACCACCATTCTTCAAGCAATTCGGCAGCGTAACGATGCTCTGATATGCAAGAATGATTTGAAAACTCTTCAACAAGACCTCCCTTCCGTCACCTCAGCATCAGGACTTCATCACCTGAAAAAAAACTTATGCTTACTCTCACCTCAAGCCCCCTTTTTATACAAATAATTTTCTCAATTTGGCCCTTAACCAAAAGATTTGAAAATATTCTCCAAATCACCTTATCTCTCCAAAATACAATAAAATCTTTTACAAATCCCCCCTATAAATCTTTAATAATCTCCTTTTTTTACATAATAATATGAATAAATCCCCAAAAATAAATTTGAGCCTTTCAATAATACTTTCCCCTCGGCTTTTGATTTTTTTTGGAGATTACATTTTATAAAAAAAAATTAGTTGTTTTATATTTATAGGGAGTTTGTTTTAATTTATAAGGCATTCGGGTTTGAACAGTTTACAAAATAATCCGCTGCCATGTATAGTTTAAAACCATTCGATGGCCCAACAGTGGCTGTTGAATTTTGGAACCCGACGGTTTCGGGTTCCACTCCCGGCCGTCGGTGTTTTTAAAACAATATTCTACCGAACTCAACAAGAAAATAAAACTGTTTCCATACTTTGCTAGAGCCGCGGATTTGGCGGAGCGGCAAAACCGCTAAATTTGGCATACGCAGGTGGGAGGTTCGAAACTCCCCGACAAGATTTTAACAAACCCAGAAATTTTCAACCCGCCGGATGGAGAATGATGGGCCACGTGTAAGAAGATAATTCGCCGAAACTATCCAAACTTTGCTGACGTGGAGGCTGACGAGGAGAAGCCGTACACTGACTAGACTGCCAACAAGCTGTCCACGTGTCCAACTCTGATTCGCCGGATATGCTGACGAGGCAGACGACGTGTCGCTGACTGGAGTCCCACGTGGAATGCTGACTGTCATGCCGTACGCCGAACTGTCTGCTGACTGGACTGCCACGTCGATGCTGACTGTGTACGGATGCCACGTGTCGGACGCCGATAGGTCCGCACCATCTGACTCACATGCCACATCATCTGTACGGACTTGAAACGTGTCAACATTTGGTTGGTCCACTTCACTGTCCATACAGTACGGAATGCTGATGTCAGCGTCCGTACAGTCCACCTAAAAAGTCAACTGAAAACTTTGACTGCCGATAAATTGAGCCTCCGATGTCGGATTTCGATGAAACGAACGTTGCCGAAATCGTCTCGACGAGCTCTACGACTTGACGCTGCTTCCGTCGATTTCTGAAACAATCATTTTTTTGCTTCCTGGACGCCCTCTGTTCCCAATTTGACCGAAGGTTTGACTGGCCATAACTCGTGCAAACGGACTCCTTTTTGCTCCATTCGAGTTGCGTTGGAACCAGGACGCTGAGATCTTTCTGATGGTACTGATTCTGGAGAGAAACGAGACACTTCAATTTTTCACTGAAAAATGTCCACCGGATTAGGCCTCCCCACTGAAGACCTTTTGGACCTCCAAAAGTGGCATTTACTCTGACAATAAGTGAGGACTTGGCCTCCCCTCTTGTCCTGTATCTTCTGTACATCTGAAAACCTGACTCACAAGCACAATGAAGACTGCAGAAATATTGTTGATCATAAACATAACTTTATCACTTCCATAAGCTTCTACATCAAATGTCGTAGCCACTAACCAACAAAAATTGACTAGCATCAAGCTGAACAACAATGCAGAAATGAAAGAGAATAAGTCAACAACAATTCGATCCTTTACAACATCAACATTTTTACCCAAGGATTCATCAATGCCTTCAATCATCCTTTTCTCATGCTGTACTGCAAGTGCATCCTGCAACATCTGACCCTGGTTAGCTACTCCAAGTTCAAGTTTAGAACCACCTGTACTAACAGACATAAGAGTTAACTCTTTACTTGCATTAATTACCCTCTTTAACTGCCCTGTGTTTGCAAAAGATTGATCAGTCTTAATCCTGTGAGAATGTACAATATACTGAATGCCATCTTTAAACAAGTGATAATGATTTTGTTGCCTGTAGAAAATAGCTTTCCTGTCATATAAGTAAGGGCTACCAAGCACTATCCCACAGATATCCAATGGAACTACATCAAACTGAACTTCATCCGCAAATTTACTAGTGATTGTGAATCTTAAGGTGCATTGTCTTTTTACTTGCAACTTATCGTTTTCACAAATCCAACCTAGTGGATAAGGTCTCTTATGTGGTGTAGTTTTCAATCCCAAGTTCTTTACAACACTTTCTAAAATTAGATTAACCTGAGATCCACTATCTATGAGTGCATCAATTTTACTGTTCTTAGCAACAACCCTTAAATGAAAAAGCTCATTCCTTTTTGCATCTTCAGATAAACCATTAACTGTAGAAGAAGAAGCATAACTAGCAACAGAAACACCAAAAATAGGAGCTTTACCTTTTAACCCCATAGTTGTTATCTTAGTCTCATCATCTGAATCTGAACCAAGATCCATAACAACATTCATGGATTTATCCTTACCCTTCTGTTTCTGATTACGTCTTTGAGCCCACTTAGGTTTCAATTCGGGATGTAACTTCCAACAGTGATCTTCATCATGACCTTCCTTGTCACAATGAGTGCAAGAAAGTTTCTCATCCTTCTTGACTGTAGCTGCCTTCTTTCCTTTCCCTGTCTCTGCATTCTTAGAAGATTTCTTTACATCATTATCAATAAAAGATCCTTTACCCCTTGACTCTAAGTGTGTTGCTTGAACAGACACTTCATCCAAGTTACAAGGGTTCAAAACCAAAATGGAATGCCTAAGGTAGGAATGTAGACCTCCTATGTACTTCAACAACGTGTCTTGGGTATACAAAGGAACATTCAAAGAAATAGCCCTTTTCCTGAATTCATGGGTGTACTCTTGGACAGTTTGACCTTTCCCTTGCCTAAACATTTGCCAATCCATCATTAATTGCTGCATATGTCCTAGGGGATAAAACTGCTTCTTAAGAGCATTAATAAATTCTGCCCAAGTTAAACTGACTCTACCATGTTGTGAAACTTCTGCCTTAGACTTACTCTCCCACCAGGTTAAGGCTGTACCTCCTAAACGAAGAGTAGCCAATTGGATCCTATCAACATCATCTATTAGATTCTGGACTCTACAGTAGACCTCTATTTGTTGAACCAATCATCCAATTTTTCAGCATTAAGTTCACCACAATATTTAGGCAAATCAAATTTTACATCCAGTTTTATTTTAGGCTTATACCCACTCTTGAAAGGATTAGAAGAAATAGAATGAGGAGAAGATGGAGAAGAAGGAGAAGGAGAAGAGGGAGGAGAAGAAGAAAAGGGATGATCTGGTTTCTTGCCACCATCTTCATGTTGTTTCCCTTTCATGTCTTTGCGATCTTCTTGCTTTGACGATCCTTCTTCACGTTCCTTCCGTTCTTGTCTCTCCTGAAAAAGAATGTCCACCTTAGCCTTCATCTCAAGGAATGCTCTTTGAAATTCCTGCTCAGTGATTTCTTCAAGAACCTCCATTCCAGAAACTGACATCTTTGAAAATGATCTTCGCTTCCCGATCTCAGGATCAAAGTCTTCGAGCTTGCCTTCACCCTTCTGAATCCTGGATCTCGTTAGCATTCAAAAAAACAAATAACTGCAATAAAAGTCACCCTAAAGCTCTGATACCAACTTGATCTGTGTAGGATCTAGACTAGATTGCAGTTTAAATGCTTAACTTTTACAATGCTTTACAATGATTATTTCAAGTTAATTAAATCGAAATTAACTTAAGGAAATAACAGAATGAAAGTCATAACAAGGTGATTTAACAGAAAGAAAGGAAATGAGAGACAGAAAGAGAGAGAAGAGAAGTGCAAACAGTGTTGATTACGGAGTTCGTCACGAAAGTGACTACGTCTCCGGGTCCACTCCAATAGAGAGACCGATCCGATTAACTCCAAAAATCAATTACAAAAGCACCACCATTCTTCAAGCAATTCGGCAGCGTAACGATGCTCTGATATGCAAGAATGATTTGAAAACTCTTCAACAAGACCTCCCTTCCGTCACCTCAGCATCAGGACGTCATCACCTGAAAAAAAACTTATGCTTACTCTCACCTCAAGCCCCCTTTTTATACAAATAATTTTCTCAATTTGGCCCTTAACCAAAAGATTTGAAAATATTCTCCAAATCACCTTATCTCTCCAAAATACAATAAAATCTTTTACAAATCCCCCCTATAAATCTTTAATAATCTCCTTTTTTTACATAATAATATGAATAAATCCCCAAAAATAAATTTGAGCCTTTCAATAATACTTTCCCCTCGGCTTTTGATTTTTTTTGGAGATTACATTTTATAAAAAAAAATTAGTTGTTTTATATTTATAGGGAGTTTGTTTTAATTTATAAGGCATTCGGGTTTGAACAGTTTACAAAATAATCCGCTGCCATGTATAGTTTAAAACCATTCGATGGCCCAGCGGTGGCTGTTGAATTTTGGAACCCGGCGGTTCCGGGTTCCACTCCCGGCCGTCGGTGTTTTTAAAACAATATTCTACCGAACTCAACAAGAAAATAAAACTGTTTCCATACTTTGCTAGAGCCGCGGATTTGGCGGAGTGGCAAAACCGCTAAATTTGGCATACGCAGGTGGGAGGTTCGAAACTCCCCAACAAGATTTTAACAAACCCAGAAATTTTCAACCCGCCGGATGGAGAATGATGGGCCACGTGTAAGAAGATAATTCGCCGAAACTATCCAAACTTTGCTGACGTGGAGGCTGATGAGGAGAAGCCGTACATTGACTAGACTGCCAACAAGATGTCCACGTGTCCAACTCTGATTCACCGGATATGCTGACGAGGCAGACGATGTGTCGCTGACTGGAGTGCCACGTGGAATGCTGACTGTCATGCCGTACGCCGAACTGTCTGCTGACTGGACTGCCACGTCGATGCTGACTGTGTACGGATGCCACGTGTCGGACGCCGATAGGTCCATACCATCTGACTCACATGCCACGTCATCTGTATGGACTTGACACGTGTCAACATTTGGTTGTTCCACTTCACTGTCCGTACAGTATGGAATGCTGACGTCAGCGTCCGTAAAGTCCACCTAAAAAGTCAACTGAAAACTTTGACTGCCGATAAATTGAGCCTCCGATGTCGGATTTCGACGAAACGAACGTTGCCAAAATCGTCTCGACGAGCTCTACGACTTGACGCTGCTTCCGTCGATTTCTGAAACAATCATTTTTTTCACTTCCTGGACGCCCTCTGTTCCCAATTTGACCGAAGGTTTGACTGGCCATAACTCGTGCAAACGGACTCCTTTTTGCTCCGTTCGAGTTGCGTTGGAACCAAGACGCTGAGATCTTTCTGATGGTACTGATTCTGGAGAGAAACGAGACACTTCAATTTTTCACTGAAAAATGTCCACCGGATCACTTGCATTGGATGCATGTTTAATTGATTAAAAGATTATATTTATTAGGAGCCTTATGCTAGTTTGTCTTGGAACTTCAGTTGTAATGTGTCATGTGAATGACATGGATGCCATTTTTTTTAACATGTGGCAATGATGTATGATGTGAGTAAGGTGTGTGTCATTGCATTGTGATTGTTAATTCCTTGTGAAAGTGGTACTTGGATCCCTACCCTGTGTAGATAGAATGTGTAGTTAACATAGTGAACGTTGCATATGCTTTCTTGCATTATAATGTGATCATGTCTAGATGAAGTGTATTTACTTAAATGAGGTTTTCATTGGCATAGTTAATAGAATTTGGAGAATTGTGTTTTTTTTTAGTATACTCTTTCTAATGCGATTTGGATGTAGTAACCCCAAGGTGTCATAAAGCCATTACTCCCTTACATGTGGCTAGCCTTATTCACTCAGTTCATGTGATCATGATTTTCCAATTTAATGTTGTATTTTGGTTATTGATGAATTCTCTAAATCGTTGATTATGAATTGACATTGAATTTTTAATTTTTCTTATGTGTGGTCTAGTCACCAAATTTTCCATCTATCTAGCTTGTGACCCTTGGTCACACTTGACTTATTGTTTTATTGTGCACATTTTATGATTTAATGTTGGAGTTGATAATTCTCCCTCTTGAGTTGTACTTTATCTTTGTGGTGGCTATTCTAAATGTTTGAAATTGTTGGTCTTGTTATATGTTATGTTTGTTTCCTATCATGCTCATTATGAAACTTTGATAAAACGTACATGGGAGTAGATGACAGAGAATGTGCTAAGTCTTGGTGTTTGTGTAAATTAGAATAAATTTCATCAAAACTATTGTTCATAATAAAATGGAAGTGGATGATGTGTGGTATTTAAAACTTATTGTGAAGTACTTGTATTCATATGGTTTCTAGCTTTGAGTGACTTCTGTGTGTATGAATATCTTTGTGCATGGAATTGAGTGGAGTATATTCAAATCTTTGTATGAGAGTTTTTATGAAATTTTACGATCTTTGAGTGAGTTTAAATGTGTGGATAATTATGTTTGCATCGTGCCTAAATATATTTTCTATTAGATGGTTAAGTTAGATTTATTCCATGAATTGTGTGTGCTCTTGCTTATCTTGGCTTTGCTTTTTGTGGTCTTGTGACCATGTTTCTGAGTGCCTTTGCTTTAGTCAAGTATTTGTTGAGGTGTCTTGGGCAATGAAATCCATGTTATTTGATATCATGAAGAGGTACATTAAGTCATTTGGATATGAAGGTGTGTTAGTAAGTGGTCAACACATATTACTATGTTTGTTACATACATTATTTATGCCTACCTTGTTAAGTTACCAATTGAGGTTGACTTGGTGGGTTTTGGGAGTTTCTCCTTGGTTGTTTAGTGGTGTTCCTAGCTTAAGTTTAGAAAAAGATATAGTTCTATTTTGAGGAATTGCTTATCTTGAGAATAATTAGTGGTTGAAACTTGTAGTGGTCATTAGTCTTCCTTCTGATTCTGATTCAATGATCTTGTTGGGTTGTTAAACCCTTAGGAGGGTCATGGTGAGTGTCATGATGGTGAAGATTTGAGTTTTTATCATATGATTTTTTTTTCAATTATTTCAAATGAAAAACCTTGTTGTTGGAGATCTTATGTTTTTCAAAGGTATTTTCCTAGATTCTTGCCTCTATAAAACCTCATGTTATTTCTAGTTTCACCTTGAGGAGGTAGTGTGGTTAGAAAATCCTTGCTTTCTCCAAATAGCACTGAAGAAGAAACTTGTGAGTGTACCTTAGTAGGAAGAGAGACATGATATTGGTGTGTATGGAGGTGAGGTAGTGTTGTTTCTATTCTTGTGCTGAGGAAGGGTTGGCAAGCTTGTGTGCCCTGCCATTAATTGTGTTAGTAGCTAGATAGAGTACATAGCTATTGTGGAAATACTTGAGTAGGACCTTGTTGGATTATGGTTTGTTGTGTTGGGAGATTGTTGGATGCTGTGAATGTGTTGCTGATATGTGGTTGTCATTGATGTCAACACTATTACCATTTGGTGTATCTATTGTTGTATATGTCGAGGATATTGAGAAAATTATAAGGAAAAGTGTTTCAGGTTCCTAGTGGAACTGTGCAGGTCATGAAGGCGTTTTGTTATGTACGTAAAAGACTAGTTGATGTGGATTAAAGGGTTTATTTTTGAGTATGTCTAGATCATCTACCAGAAGTTTCAGAGGTCCACATGAATTTTGTTGTGTGTTGTGGTCTGACAGTGTTTTTGTGGTCTCTGTCAGTGTTCCTGAATGAAGATTGTGTGTTTTTTGTTATCTCAATTGTTGTGAATGCTTCTCTGTTGTTTCTTGGTGTTCTTAGATGTCTCTAGTTCATTCTCTATCTTTGTGGTACATCCACATTAATCAGTGATCTCGTGGTTGAAGATCTTTGTGCGTATGTTCAATTTTTCATGTTTCTGACTAACATGTTGATGGTACCGTGTTGTGGATCCTTGAGGTGAAATTAATTTAAGTATTTTTGTGTTGGAGAAATTAATTTGGGTCTCCACTATGTTGTGGCTGACCTTGGTGGATACACATTAAAAATTTAATTGTAAATCTGGGCCGACATTGCAAATACATTTTATTTTCTTGTCCGACTAAGTTGCGTGGAATCTCCTGTAGTGGATATATAAGAGCAATTGTTTGATCAGTGGAAAGTGTGCTTCATGTGCTCCGATGTGCGTATGTGCGAATATCTTTACTGAACAAAGTGTGAAGAAGATTGTGTGAAGTGTGAAGAAGTGTTGAACTTAATTGGAACTGTAATCAACTTGTGAAGAAGCTATTTTCTTAGTTCATACCCTCCAAATTTTTAATCCAAACCCTATTGTTGGACAATGATTCCTCTTTTGTAATTGAGCAATGAGCTCTAGGTAGTGTTCCTGAATACATGTGCATTCCCCTTATTGTTTTCATTATACTTTTAGCAAAGTATAATCTTGTGGACTAACATCCACCATGATTTTTCCCCTAACAGGGTTTCCACGTAAAAATCTTGGTGTTCTTTGTCTCTCTGATGTGTTAATTGCTTATGGTTAATTGTTCTTTTATCAAATCTTTGATTAAGGATAAGTTAAGTTAGAAAAGGTTTAAATTTTTGGGATAACTGATTCACCCCCCTCTCAGTTATTTGTCCTTGTTTTTCCAACAATTGGTATCAGAGCTTGTTCCTCTAAAGAAGTCTAACAACTTGAGGTGATATGGGATGGCTACATTCAAGAAGGACAATCCTAGACTTGATGGCACCAACTACTCACTATGGAAATTCAAGATGCAGTTTCATCTGTAGTGCATTGGTGATGCTTATTGGAAGATTACAAAAGATCAATATACTATTCCTCAAAATGGTCCCTCCTCTGCTGATGAAATCAAAGATGCTGAGAATAATACCAAAGCTATGGAAGCATTGGTGAGCACTCTAATAGATTCAGATCAGATGGTTAATGTGATAGGTTTGCAGAAAACTCATGATATTTGGATGAAGCTGGAAACCTTGTATGATTGAGATACACAGGTGAAGATGGGTAAGCTACATAGCTTAAAAGGCAAGTATGAGAATCTGAAGATGGGTGAAGATGAAAATATTACTTCTTTTATGTAGAGAGTAAATGAAATAGTGCTAGGTATTAAATGTGTCGGTGGTTTAGTGAGGAAGAAATTGTGGCTAAGATACTCAAATCCTTGCCTCCTTACAAAATGAAGGTTCATTCTATTGAGTAATTTATGTCTGTAAACAAGATGACAAGAGATACACTAATAGGGAAGCTTGCAACTTTTGAAATAAGTGAATTTGGTGAATCTACACCAAAAAATGAATCTGCATTCAAAGCTACTATATCCGGAAGTTACAGGAAAAGATACAGTCCAGGAGAGAGCTCCAGAAAGATATCTAAATATGATGAAGAACTGAAACATCTCAAAGACCAAGAAAGAGAAGTACAAGAACTGGAAGCATTGGTTGCAAAGAAGGAAGGAAGAGGAAAAGGTAATTATGAAGATGTATTTCCTATTAAATGTTTTTCATGCAATAAGATAGGTCATTTTGCATCAAGATGTCCTGAAAGAGTTCCTAGGTCTAAGCCTAGAAAACCTAGATTCCAAAAGAAATGCTACTTTGTTGAAGAAGCAATAACTGATGATGAGTCTGATAAAGATAATGGAAATGAAGATGAATGGGATTTCATTGGTACCATTGAAAATAAACCTGTGCCTACTGAATCTACTGAAGATAAGAAATCTATTGCAGCCCAAGTTGAGGAGAAAGATGAGTGGGTCATTGATAGTGGATGCTCACATCATATGACCAGTGATAAAAGCAAGTTTGTGAGTCTAGAGAAGTATGACGGTGGGGTTGTAAGATTTGGAGATAACAATGCTTGTGTGATTCGTGGAAGAGGTTCTATAAGCCTTGGTGGTAAGGAAAACACTGATGATGTTCTCTATGTTGAAGGCCTAAAGCATAACTTGTTAAGTATTGGACAAATGGTACATAAGGGATATGATATGTAGTTCAAGAATGGAAAATGCAAGATTCGTGGGAGTTTTAGAAACATGATTGCTACTGGTGTGCAAACTAAAGGTAATATTTTTTACTTGAATACTGCTAGTGGAAGTTGCTTAATTGCTCAAATAGATGAAATTTGGTTGTGGCATAGGAGGTTGTGTCATGTAAACTTTAACAACATTACCAAGATAAGTTCTACTCAAGCAGTAAGAGATCTACCTAGGTTAGTGAAGCATGCTAATGTAATCTGCCAAGAATGTCAGATGGGTAAACAAACTAGAGTCTCCTTCCAAAGCAAACAATTTAATTCAAATAATGTGCTAGAACTGCTACATATTGATCTTTGTGGTCCCTCTAGAGTTAGAAGTATTCATGGAGAAAGTTATTTTATGTTGGTCATTGATGATTACTCTAGAATGATTTGGGTTTCCTTTTTAAGAGAAAAGTGTGAAGCATTGGACAAGTTCAAAAATTTCAAGGCTATGGCAGAAAATGAAAAAGGTTTGAAAATCAAGTGCCTGAGATCTGACAGAGGTGGAGAATTTATTTCAAAAGAGTTCAATTCTTATTGTGAAGAACATGGAATTAAAAGATAGTTATCTGCTCCTTGAACCCCTCAATAGAATGGAGTTGCAGAAAGAAAGAATAGAACAATTCTGGATGTTGCGAGAACAATGATGATGGAAGGAAATGTGTCTCAGATGTACTGGAGTGAAGTGGTAAGCACTGATGTATATACTTTGAATTGGGTAAATGTGAATGGTAATTCTGGTAAGACCCCTTATGAATTATGGTTTGGTTACAAGCCTATTGTTAAGTATTTCAAGATATTTGGAAGAAAATGTTATATCAGGAGAGATGATGATATAGGAAAGTTTGATGCTAGAAGCGATGAAGGGATCTTCCTAGGTAACTCCACAAAGAGAAAGGAATACCGATGCTATAAAAAAAGACTAAGAAAGATTGTTGAGAGTGCAATAAATATATCAAGGAATCTGGTATTGCACTCGAAGACAAAACACATATCAATCAAGTTTCACTTTCAGAGGGAAAAAGTAAATGAAAAAGAGGTTAGACTAGAGTATATACCTACCAAAGAATAGATTGCAGATATATTTACTAAGCCATTGCCAAAAGATACTTTTGAGTATCTCAGAGGAATGCTAGGGGTAATCACCCCTCCTAATAAGAACTAAATGATGCATTTTCTTGCATCAATCCATGAGCCTCATTGATATATTATGATCTGGATTGATGTTTCTGAGGCTGCTACTTAGGGGGAGTAGTCAGATGTGCAGATATGTGGTTCAGAACGTATGGAAAGGTCATGGTTACCTTTTCCATTGATGTCAAAGGGGGAGAAGAGTAATATGAAAAATATCTTAGGGGGAGAAGAGCAACATGACAAATCTTTTCAGAAATGAAGTGCAGAAGAAGTCAGCATGTTGGGTTGATGGTATTTTTCACATAATGTGTTGCCATCAATGCCAAAGGGGGAGATTTTTGGGAGATTTTTGGATACTGTGGATGTGTTTCTGATATGTGGTTGTCATTGATGTCAACACTATTAGAATTTGGTGTATCTATTGTTGTATATGTCAAGGATATTGAGAAAATTATAAGGAAAAGTGTTTCAGGTTCCTAGTGGAACTATGTAGGTCATGAAGGAATTTTGTTTTGTACGTAAAATATTAGCTAATGTGGATTAAAGGGTTTGTTGTTGAGTATGTCTAGATCATCTACCAGAAGTTTCAGAGGTCTGCATGAATTTTTGAGTGTGTTGTGGTCTGACGGTGTTTTTGTGGTCTTTGATAGTGTTCCTGAATGAAGATTGTGTGATTCTGGTCATCTCAGTTGTTGCAAATGATTCTCTATTATTTCTTGGTGTTCTCAGATGTCTCTAGTTCATTCTATCTTTGTGGTATGTCCACATTAATTGGTGAGCTCGCGATTGAAGATCTTTGTGCGCATGTTTGGTTTTTCATGTTTCTGGCCGACATGTTGATGGTAGCATGTTGTGGATTCTTGAGGTGGAATTAATTTAAGTATTTTTGTGTTGGAGAAATTAATTTGGGTCTCCACTATGTTGTGGCTGACCTTGGTGGATACGCATTAAAAATTTAATTGTAAATCTGGGCCGACATTGCAAATACATTTTATTTTCTTGGCTGACTAAGTTGCGATGGAATCTCCTGTAGCAGATATATAAGAGCGATTGTGTGATCCGTGGAAAGTGTGCTTCATGTGCTCTAATGTGTGTATGTGCGAATATCTTTACTAAGCAGAGTGTGAAGAAGATTGTTCGAAGTGTGAAGAAGTGTTGAGCTTAATTGGAACTGTAATTAGGCTTGTGAAGAAGCTATTTTCTCAGTTCATACCCTCCAAATTTTTAATCCAAACCCTATTTTTGGACAATGAGTCCTCTTTTGTAATTGAGTAGTGAGCTCTAGGCAGTGTTCTTGAATGCATGTGCATTCCCCTTATTGTTTTCATTATAGTTTTAGCAGATTATAATCTTGTGGACTAACATCCACCGTGGTTTTTCCCCTAACAGTGTTCTTTGTCTCTCTGATGTGTTAATTGCTTATGGTTACTTTTTATTTCATCAGATCTATGATTAAGGATAAGTTAAGTTAGAAAAGGTTTAAATTTCTAGGATAACTGATTCACCCCCCCTCTCAGTTGTCTATCCTTGTTTTTCCAACATGTTGGACCCAGTAGCTAGCTCATACCATCGGTTTCAAGAGAAACTGGTGAAGGTTGTGTGGTGATCCTTGAGGTGGTTGTGCACCTAGTGGTGAGAGGTCACTTAGCTTGTGCACCCCTAGAATTATTTGTTTTGAGTTTGGTGCCTATATTTTGTGAGAAGTCTAGAGGATTGATTTGTGAGTATGGCATGTTTGGAGGAATCATGTATTGGGTGTGCCTACCCTTGCTTGTAGAGGATCCAAGAGTGGTGCTAGTGGATCCCACTCGAATTATTGATAGACACAATGTTAAGTTTATCAATAAAGATATAGTATAATATAAGGTCTAATGGAATCAATTTTCTATGGAAAGTGCCTACATGGTAGAATGCTGAGGATATGGACTGTTCTTTTTCCTCATTTGAGTGCTTAATTTTGAGACAGTTCTTTTTTCTATGTTGCATCAATGTTATACTCTTACATGTTATAGTGTATGTATAATAAGACATCAGAACAATGTCTCTTCCTAGTGGGGAAGAATGTCACATCTCATTTTTCTTGCATAAACTTAATTAATAAAAAAATAGAACTAGATAAGAATATTGGTTGATTACCTTATGATTGTTTGATTATGGATAAATGTGTTTTTAAATTAGATGTTATTTTCAATGCTTGAACTTGAAATTGAAATTGAAATGGAAATAATTACCATGTTTTGATTATGAGTTTAATTGCTTGTATGTGCTTAGGCTATGGTTTTTAAGGACTAACCTATTGATGTGCGATTGAGTGTGACTGAGTGCAGGTACATGTTGAAGGCGAGAACATGGTTGAGGTAGGGGTATCCTAGCTGCTTGATAAATGAATAGTAGGATGGAATCCCGAGGCATTCACATGCACACATAGTAGCATTCATAATTGTGCATCATGTATGATGTGATTTCAGTGTTTTATGGCTATTCTACTGAGTAAGTTAAATTATCAGGGAAATTAAAAATATTCCTTATAATTATTTTTATTTCAAAAATATACTAAATGTTTGGGAAAAGTAAAAGATTTTATTTCTTTGTTAATAAATTGAGTAGTTTATATATTGATAATAATATAATAAAAATATATTATTATTTATATATATAAATAAATAAATACATAAAAAAATGATGATTAAATATAAAAATAAATTAAAAAATAAATTACATAATTATCTCAATAATAAATATTATTAAATATATAATAAAAATAATAATTTAAAAAACTAGTATTTATAGAATGGCGTGAGAGGAAGTAGTGCAGGAGCAAAAATTTGTAGGTCTGGCAAACCCCAACAATGGTAATGAAGTTCAGGAGGTGGCCAAGAAGACACATGAAGAGGAAACAAATGAAGGATGTCATCAGATGAATTGGGCGCATGAGGCAGAAATGAAGGTGTCCCCAGATCAACTAAGAAATTGTGCAAGCAATGAACCCTAGAAGCAACGAAACAGGTGGAACAATTCAAAATTTTGACAATGGCCAAATGGATGGAATGGTTGTCGAGGGTAGCAAGGGTAGAAAAATCCCTTGAATTAGGGGTATCTGTGTGGTTACAACAAAATATACAATGCAAACAAGGGGACAAGACCCTCTATGCAAAATCTAGGTGGAGACTGCCATCCTGAAAGGGATCCAAGGAATGGGGGTAAAGTGAAAAATATTAATCCTTCAACTAGGAGAATGTGGTAAGAGGAATTCAGGAGTGATGGTGGTACTGGCAAAAGGTCAAAAACTAGTCACAGGTGAACCATGGTATTGAGTTCAAACAAACTCTAGGTAGAGAAGGATCAAATAAAGAGGTTGGGGCTTATTGTTGGGTGGTATGGAATGAGGCTCAATTGGGATAGCTTCATGTGGTAGTGGCACGAGAAATGGGGGGATGATTTGGAGTTCAAATCCTTGACGCAAGGATATTTTATGGTAATCTACCCTACGAAGAACATTAGGGAGGAAATTGAAAATAGAATTTGGATCATGGACGGTTGTGGTTTCTACATATGCAGATGGAGGATAGGCTCTGATCCATTCCGCCACAGACTGGATAGGATCTAGGGCTAGTATAAACTGCCTAATCTTCCATTGGAATTATGAGCTTCAAGCATCTTGGAAGACATTAGAAACCACTTGGGAAATTTTGTGTGTGCGGAGGAAAGACTAGATCCAGACGGTATAAGCACATATATCAGAATCTGTGTGGAGAGAAAACCCAATAGTCAAACTTGGTGGAAGATTGAAATTTTCACGGATTAGGGGAATTGGGTGCAACCATTGACATTGAATATATACCCTACCAATTCTCTAATAAAGACTCTAGGCTAGCGCAATCAACCCTCATCAGGAAATCAAGAACTCGCTCCTCACACCTAGGACCAGGAAGGCATGACTGGTTCCTTAGTGGGGACATCAATGAAGGGACCATTGAATCCAACTCAAGAAGAAGGATCTACTGAGCCAGGAAATGACATCACATAAGGAGTGGGCCAGGTGGTGTCAGAAGAACAAAAGAGGGAGATCGAGCAAAAAGTGGTTGAAGCCATTGATTTCCTAGGAAACAAGATTAGAAAAGAGGACCATAACTCTCTCATGGAGGTAGGAACATAGCTATTGGAATTGGCCAAGGCTGCTAAGAGTAAATCACTCAATATTGGTGATGTTGAGTTGTTCGAGGACTAGACCACTTGGCCACATCTAGATAATGTCGGTTCCGATCAAGAGGATACGGTCTTAGTCCAGAAATCATGTAAGAGGCAAAGAGTATCACTCTAGGGGTAGGGTGAACCTAGGAAATTGAGCATTGGCCTAAAGGATAATCTTAAAACCTCTCCCAACTGTGGAGATTGCAAGAGGCATGGGAGAATTCCAAACCAGGAAAATCTTAAATGGGATGGAGAAGCAAATGAGCAATTTAGGATCAATGAGATGTTAAAAGTAGGGAAGGGTGATCCCCCAACCATGAAAATTGTGACTTGGAATGTTAGGGGCTTAAACAACCCTAAGAAACGATGCCTAATTAGGCATCAAATTGAATCAATGTAGGTGGACATTTGCTTGCTGTAAGAAACCAAGCTTGGCGAATAGGAAAGGATCAACTTTGGCAAGAAGATGAATCATTGGAAAATATTGGGGGTCAATGTGGAGGGGCCTTCAGGAAGGCTCTTGATCCTTTTGATACCACAATATGTCCTTGTGGAGGAGGTGGCTACTAGCAGATTTTGGATTGCATGTAAGGTAAGGAGCTTTGCCTCTAATCTATGTTTTCTATTAATCAATGTATATGGGCCTAATAAATGCATTCAAAAAAGGAAAATTTGGAATGAATTGGATAATATTTTTGGAAACTCGACCTTTGATTTTTGTGTGTTGGGTGGGGAATTTAATGCAATCCTAAAAATGTTTGATAAAAAAGGTGGTGTGGCAAGAAAGTTACAGTCTCAGATAGATTTTGAGAGCTTTGTTGAAAGAAATATGTTGATAGATGTGCAAACAGGAAATGGCCAGTAAACCTAGACAAATAGGAGGAGTGGGTTCTGCAGTATATTAGAAAAAATGGATAGATTCCTATTCAAAGGTTACTTAAGCCTCTTTTTGTTTACCTTGGAGAGAAAGATTATACCAGGTTTGGGCCCAAGATCACTTCCCTATTGCCCTAGAGATTGTGGGAGAAAGGGGGTCGACAAGATTTCCTTTTAAATTGGAAAATATGTGGTATAGGGATCCAAATTTTCTTCATCTCATAAAGTGTCGATGGGAAGACTACAAACCCAGGGGCTCAAATATGTTTAACATTATCACCAAATTGAAATTAATTAAATAAAATTTGAAGAGTTGGAATAAAGATTGCTTCAACAATATATTCAAAGAAAAAATAAAAACGGAGGAGGCTTTGTTTGAGTTGTCATAAAATGTAATAAAAAATGGGATGGACAATCACCACTTCTTGGAAGAAAAGGATCTGTTAAAGAAAATGAATGAAGTCTTGGAAAAAGAAGAAATCTTCTGGAGACAAAAGTCCAGCGAAGTATGGCTTACCACTAGTGGCAATAATACAAAGTTATTTCATAACTCGACCAAGTTACGTAGGGAGATAAATAGAATAACAAGTATCAAAACAAGTGATGGCAGGGTTTTTGACAAGATAGAGGATGTGGAGTCCACCAAAGTGGATTTATTCAAGAATCTTTTGAATGAATGGTTAGGGTCCAACCTTGGTGCGCAACAGGAAATTCTGGAATGAATCCCCAAAACGGTCACACAAGCTCAAAAAAACATGTTGAACAACAAATTTACATAGTAAAAAGTTAAAGATGCACTCTTCCAAATTCATCCAGACAAGGCTCTGGGTCTGGACGGGTTCCCTATAGGATTTTTTTAGAAGTGTTGGGACATAATGGGCAAGGATATAATGGAGGAAATTGAAGATTCCAAAATTTTTGGCAGGGTGCTTAAAGAGATTAACAATACCTTCATTTCTTTAATTCCTAAAAAAAGGAAAAGCCCGAGTCCCTCAAAGAATACAGGTCGATCATTCTATGTAACACCATTTATAAGGTCCTTTCCAAAGTAGTAGCAAACAAGACACAAAAAATATTACCATACATCATCTCAGAAGAACAAACTGGTTTTGTGCCTAGTAGATTGATCTTGATGGTGTTATAATTTCTCAGAAGGAAATTCATTCCATACAATCTATGAAAAATCAAGCCATGCTTATCAAACTTGACATACGGAAGGCATACGATAAGGTCAATTGGAATTTCCTTTTCAAGATTTTGGATGCCTTTGGTTTTAACAGGGAATGGTTGGATTGGATTTTTGGTTGGATAGTGAGCCCAAAATTTTCTATTTTGTTGAATGGTTCCCCGGAAGGTTTTTTCAATTTCTCTCATGGGCTATGACACGGGTACCCCATCTCCCACTTTCTTTTTATTATAATAGTGAAGGCCCTTGGGAGATCTATCTCAAGCGCTTGGAGGAGTGTCAAGGTGGAGGGGGTGTAGATCACAACTGGGCTGCCTGTTGTCACTCATCAGCAGTTTGCAGATGATACCATGCTGATGGGTAATGCTCGGGAGAGGGAGGTGAGGCACTTCAAGCAAATTTTGGACAAATATTCCTTAGCTTCAGGTCAGGAGGTCAGTTTAGCAAAATAAAAAGTATTTTTCTTCAACACACCTGTTTGGAAGGAGAATTAGATCCTATGAATACTAAAATTTAAGAAAGGGAAGCTCCCTTGCAAGTACCTTGGTCTCCCTCTCGCCAAGGGGGTTCAATCTGGGAAACTTTGGGAGACCATCGTGGAGAAGGTTGTCGACAAGATCACCTCCTAGAAATGTAGATGGTTGTCATGGGCTGGGTGCCTCACAAAACTTAAATAAGTGATCTCTGCATTGTCAACATATTTGTCTTCTTGTCTTCCTATGTTGGCAGGGGCGTGTAAAGTACTAAATAGGAAAATGAAAAAAAAATCAGGCAGGGCAATTCAGATCAACACAAATATCTATTGGTAAAATGGGAGGTCTTTGAAAGCAAGGAGAGAGATGGGACTCGCTTGAAGAATCTACTCTACTAGAACAAAGCATTTGGAACCAAGTTGGTTTGGGCTCTCCATACCAAAAAAGATCTCAAATGGGAAAAGATCCTAAGGGCTAAATATTTGGATGCAAATGAAAATAGAATTTTTACCTCCAGGTTTCTTCACCATGGCTCTAGGATCTGGAACTTCATATGTAGTTGCAAATATTTTGTGTCGGATTATTTAACCTAGGAAATTAGGGATAGTAGCATTGCCTCTTTCTAGGAAGACTCTTGGGAAGGATTCCCAAAATTGGTTTATAATATCGAGCTTGGGAACGTCAAGACAACTACTAAGTAGGTATGGGGGGGTAAGGTAAGAGATTACATGGTAGTCAAAAATGTGGATGGTTGTCCTAAGTATTAGAGGAAGAGTGTGAGGGGACTCAGCCTCGAGCCTAGTGAGGTTGAATCTTTTGAAGGCATGCTAGCAGTACACAATATTTGTTACAGAGTTGGTTCAAACACCTTAAGGTGGAGTGCCTCTCCAAATGGAGAGTATAATGTGAAAGAATGATACAATAGACTCTCAACACATCACTATGGGGAGGTGAAGCTCCCTAGCAATCTTTGTTAGAAAAAGGTGTGTTTGCCAAAGGCTAGAATTTTCACTTGGGCTACATCCAAAGGGAAGGTGCTCACTACTGGCAGATTTTCCAAGATGGGGTTTTATGGCCCTTCTAGATGTTTCCTATTCAAGAAAAATGAGGAAACTAGCGATCACCTCTTTTTGAATTTCCCCTACACACAAAGTTGTTGTCAATGGTTGATAGCTAAATTGCATTGGTAAACTGCTCTGCCAAATAAACTCTTGGACACACTCTTGGGTTGGCCAATTCTACACAAACAAGCATTGTATTGTAGTTTATGAATTGCTAGCCCATCTATGCTCATTTGGGAAGTTTGGAAAGAAAGGAATAGACACATTTTTTAGAATATAGAGGTGTCCTCTCAATAGTTATAGAACAAGATTGAAGCCTGCTTAGTGGAATTAGTTAATGCTAGAGTTGGGGAGGCTGACTCTAGGAAGCACACATTTTTTGAATGGGATGCAAGGATGCACTACAATCTACATGGTTTTTTGGTCCCTCCTTTTATTGGGGAAGGTGGCTCAAAAACTAAAGAAATGAGTAAAAACATTCAATGGTCCCTCCTAGAGCTAGGTTGGTACAAGTTGAACTTTGACGGGGCTTCTCATGGAAACCTGGGTGTCTTAGGGGCAGGGTGTATTGTTAGATATTGGAGTGGGAGGGTCGTTGGAAAATTGGTAGTGCCCCTCTCAGAGCGGACAAATAATATGGTGGAAATGCAAGCTATGATACTTGGTTTGAAGTTGTGTCAAGTTGAAGCTAAAGAATCTAGCCATTGAAGGTGACTCATCATTAGTTGTCAATTCTCTCAGACCGCACAAGATGATGAATTGGAAGTTTTCCACCAGATTGGAAGTGGCTTTGGGCCTAATGGAAATTTTTAATTTGGTTTTTGTATCTCACATCCTTCATGAAGGTAAGTCTAAGGTGGATTTGTTATCGAATTTGGGGGATGATGGTAATACTATAAAAGAGTTGGAGATTTAAATGTTCTATAAGGAACCAGTGGGTAGATGGGAGGGCGCATTTATACACATTCTGTTGTGGAAAGGATAGGTTTCCTTCAGTTAGTAGGCATACAACCAATTAAGTTGACGATCACACTTGGAAATGATACCTAGACTTCATGCTTGCCACCTCGGTGATGGTGTTTTTTTCTAGGGACTACTAACTAGGTTGGGCAGTGTAGGGTTGGCTTTGAAGATGTGGCATGTAATGGTTGCTGCTAAATCTATCCATAATATCCACGCAATAATGAAATCGTTAGGTGATATACAAAGCTCACATTTGGGAGTTTGGGCTATCATGTCACTTCCTTTGTTGGAATTTGATAATTTTCTTTATATATGCAAACTGTTGTTTTGGCCATGGTGATGGGTTGGCCCCTTGCACAACATGGTGAATACATGCCAGCTCCATAATGGTGTGAAAATGTGGCATTGATCCATGCATTATTTATGGCTTGTTAGGGTTTTCATTTCATTTATCATTGTGACAGTTGCATTTCTGTGGTGAGGAGTGTGTAGGGTTGTTTTGCTACACTAGGTAACCATGGAGGAGAGGTCAAAATTTGTGGCTAGAATGTCCTCATAAACCCTAATAATTATTGGGGTTGTTACTCCAATTCACTTGATGAGTTTTGACAGGTAGATGGCATTCTATAGGTCAATTACAGACCAATGCCTCAAGAGAATTCTAAAGAAGTATGACACTCTCTATTTGTGATGAAGATGATATTGGGGAAGAGCTTTTTGGAGGATGATGAGTCATACAAGGTTGACACTGACATAATCTCATGGTTCTTGGCTTCAATTTTAGAAATAAGGATGGGAAAAAGGGAGGCCAAGGTATTGTTAAAAAGGCTCTTCTATGTGGATTTGTTGGTGGGGCTGGAGGCTACATTGTATGCAGCATCCCCTGGAATGGGAATTCCTAGGCCACGAGATATGAGATTGCTCTATGTGCCAGGAGAGGTAATAAAATACTACCCCTTCATGTTGGATTTGAAAGGGATGGCGTTGGTCGCTCATAGGGAACTAGTGGCGATTGGTTTAGACTATCTGTTGTGGGTGCTAAAGCTTCCTCCCTCGCAACATGGACATTGGCTCCCAGATTTTTTAGCTTTCGCACATGCAAATGGCTTCCTGGAGGTGGACAAGTTTTGTGTGAGGTCTGGTTAAGGGTTGTGTTGGGTTGAGAAAAATTTTGGTATGTTTTAGTGGCTTGGTGTGAATCTAGATTTAGTCGTTATAGTATCTAGTATATTCTCTAGCAATGGTTAGGTAGTATCTAGTTCAAACAAGGAAAGTTGTGTGTCCTTGCGTGGACACTTTGGTTATAATATTGCATAAGGGTGGTCGTTCTATCAGTTTCATTTTGGTTGGTAATGTTTGTCGTTCTTCTCTCTGGTTTGGATATGGAATTACAATAAACTTCGCCCAGAGGGAAATCCATGTAAAAAAAATTATAAATTAATATAAATCCTTGCTTATGTATCAAAAAAAATATTATTAAATATATATAAATATTTAAATGTATATAAATTTTTTTTATTAAATATCTAAATAGTTAAAATTAAATTGCATGATAATTGTTGAAACATGGAAAAATGATAATTGTTGGAATGGATCAAGATGATAAACCACTAATTTTCTCTATAAAACATTCAATTATGAGGGCCAAAATTCCTAAATAACAATAAAAAACTAATCCTAACTATTATAGCAACTATGAAGGGTGTTTTTAGAGGCCAAAATGATGTGTACCTTGCTGCAAGAAGCCTATTTTTAGGTCACAAAGGACTCATTCGCCTTTAGTGGTGAATGGGTCCCTATTAGGATTTTTGAAACTGAGATATGGGTTTTGTTCCATACTTGCACTCTTAGATCCTCGATTGTCACCTCTCGAAAACCTGTAACAAATTCTATAACATTCTTTTTGTGTTCTTGCACTATGAATGACAACTTTGCAACTTGACAACTTTGATAATTTTGCTTCAAACTTGTTCTCCACTTGATCTTCAACCTATAAATCTGCAAACACACATTCAAGAGGAGATAAACTTATTGATTGTTAGTGAATA
Source organism: Sequoia sempervirens (assembly GCA_007258455.2). Taxonomy (NCBI): domain Eukaryota; kingdom Viridiplantae; phylum Streptophyta; class Pinopsida; order Cupressales; family Cupressaceae; genus Sequoia; species Sequoia sempervirens. The sequence continues at coordinate 539,611,271 of VDFB02270651.1, read as the reverse complement.
GGGGTTTTCCTAAGTCAAACCCCTTGTAGGTAATTATTAAACAAATGATGAAATAATGAAATTGAAGCATGAAACATGAAATGATGCAATGTTGATACCTTGGAAGTTGTCTTGGAGTATAAATCTAACTAACATGAAGTGGCCATGAAGAATGTAGATCTTGATTTCAAATAAGATGTGAAACAATGCTTGCAAGTGGATCTTCAATGCTACATCCACAATCTTAGCTCAACATGAATGAATGCATTATGCCTTTGACATGATGAAATGATCTTGAATTACTACAATAAACTTCACTAATCTTCCCTTGAATGCCTTTGAAAATGCTCTTGAAGTGCTCTATAATGCTCTTGTAAATGTACTTTTGAGTGCTCATGAAGATCTAGGATTGCTTAGCATGAAACTATGTGAATTAATCCCATATTTATACTAAATCTAGAGATTAACCCCGAAATTCAAATAATTCAAGCCGACACCAGATCTAGGATTGAAAATCATTAGAATCCTACCAAAATTAAATTCAAAAATGGGTGTCCTATGTGAGGAGGACCAATTTTCCACTAAAGGCGAATGGGTCCTAGCACAATTTTATAGGACCTTGCTTTAGGAGGTGGAAAGAACATCAAAAACCCACCTCAAAAGTACATAGAAAGGGGGGTTCTATGTGGAGAGGACCCATTCACCACTAAAGGTGAATGGATCCTAGTACCATTTTCTAAGACCTTGAATTTTCCAAATTAAATGTTATGCAATTTGATTATTAGGTGTTGGGATAGATCCTTCGAAAGGTGTCATTAATAAGGCTTAAATTTGAATTAAAGGGGCTAATTAAGCTCAATTAACCACAATTAATTAATGAAACCCTGGGTGAGTGTGAAAGTGTAATACAACACTTTACAACACCATAAATAAGGTACAATTTAAGTACATTTTGTTTAAAAGGGGCCCTAGATTAATGTGAATGTGTACAACACATTACAACATTAAATCAAGGCATAATTAGGTTAATTAAATATCACTTATTCCCAAATTAAGTAAGGAAAAGGGATACTTTTTTCGTTACTACAATTGTTAAAAGAAGAAAATAAAAAATAAAAATCTTTAAATAGAATTGTAGACACTAAAAAATGTCCTAGATGATATCATACACTTGAATCAGGTTTATTAACATCATTTCCTCTTCAAACCCATCCTATTTTTGCTTAATTAATTGAATTAACCTAGCTATTTAATTAATTGCATCATTTTCGTCCATTAACCTAATTCATCAAATTGGGTTAATTCACCCCCTTTCGCGCTAACACTTTGTCTCATGAAATTAAATAGATCAAGATATTTAATTTAATTCCCTAAGTCATCTTATTTAATTAAATAACCCTAAGTTATTTAATTAAATATCATGTCACCTTTCCCCCTTTCATTAAATTATTTAATTTAATGAATATCACTTTAATTCTTCAAATCCCCTAATTGCATGATTAAACCTTGTTTAATTAGCAATTAAACTAATCTTCGTCTAAAAGGGGAATATTGCCAAGGAATATTCCTTATCCCTTTACTTTGCACAATTAAAAATTTCTTTTAATTTGCAAAATTTCTTGTTCCTCACCCATGAGAATATTCTTTGGAATATTCTCTCTCCTCCAATAATCTCACTTGGCTTCTTGAACAAGCTAAACCTTTAACCTCTTGAGCAAGCCACCTAGTGACCTGTGTGTGTAGGTCAAAAGTGTGTTTGTTTGGAACAAATGTGAGCCCTTGATTAATTATCATCTTGTATTCTCACCTGTTGATGAGAATCCATGATCCACGTTTCCTATTTCCTCCATCCTAGACCGTTGATTAACTTTTTCAATCTCAAACCTTTATTTCTCATTTGCTCTCCTATAAATAGAACACTATTTGGAGACAAATGGATCCATCTTTCAATTGCAAACTTATGTTGTTGAATTCACTTTCTCTTACACTCACTTTTTACTCACTTTTAGCTAATCTTAGTTCATTTTAGTTGCATAATAGCTTCAAGATTTCATTAATGGCTTCCATGCATCCATCTTAGCTTGTTTATAAATTAGGGTTTCCATCTTTTAGCTTAGAATTAGCTTAGATTATCTTAAAAATTTCATATTTAGATCAATTTTACCATAAAATAATGATAATTTAGTTTGCATCATGTTTAATTTAGCATAAATAAAGTTTTCATCCATTTATCACAATGGTTTCATCAATTCTCTTCAATAGAATCGATTGAAACATGCTCACTAATCACGAGATTGGAAAAAGGTCGTTCCAAATCAACATGACACCAATTCCAAAATAGGATAAGTTTCAAATGGGTTAGAGTAGGAATTTAACTATTTTCGTAGTTTGTAAGTTTCAGTTTCAATAAATGCTTAGTTTAACTTTCAATTTGAATGATCTTGTTTGAGATTGAGGTTTAGTGGCTAAATTATGCTTCAATTCATCATGGATCAAGTGTAATCAACACACATTGATGATCCTCGGTCCACAAGAATAAAATAAAATAATATTAAAATTAAAATCATTGCGTGATGAATCATGCATAATGGTAAATGTCCAGTTTATAGTATTAGAACTAGAGTCTATGGATAGCATGAAAATGAGAAAGATAATGATAAATAAGGAGGCTGAAAAAAGAGGATAATATGGGGAAAAGGAGGAAAAGCATTCTGCAAGTTGGATATAGACTAGCATGAGTCTTAGTTGGGGCTACCTTTCCTTCCTTGAGAAACTCCAACAGGCTGGAGATTTTAGATCTACATTATCTGCACTCATTCAATGAATTTTAAATACCTAATTTATGCTCACGACTACCTCAAAAGTCTTCATTCAAGCCAATAAAATTCATAACATCAAATTTCAACCAAAAGAAATCATATTTTCAAGAGAGATTGTGAAGCTTTGACAATTGTTAGAAGAAGACTTTCAAAATTTACATAATGCAAAGTAGATAACAATTGATCAACCACACTCTAAAACTAATAGAATACTTTGGAATTATTCTAATTTCATTGTTGGTGATAGGGGTGTTAGTGTGTGGGACTCTGTTGAAGTTAAATACTACACAATGAATACTCCATTAAATATTGTTTGAGTTCCCTGTAGTTGAACTAGGCATGATCTAGGTATGAGTCAGGGGAGTATAAAAGGGATTTATTAAAGGCATTGTCCAAATATGCCAAGTGTATAATGGAGTAATGACATGGTTCCAAACATGAACAATACAATCTACAGTTTGGTGTGAGGAATCCCAAGGTATAATTTTGGTGCTAGGTATTAGTTTTAGTTCATTTATTAAGTGAATAGATTGAAGTTGCATCTCTAGAAATATAGATTTTATTTGAATTGTTGTGAATAGATTTAACCAATAGCTGTAGAGATTTTGGTTTTATTTTGTTATGGCAATAGTGAACATAAAATTCCTAGTTGTTGTTTTTAACCCAACTTTATGCCAGAACCATGTACAATTCCAATTAGGTTGATGTTTTTATTCCAAGTTTTATTCTAGAACCTTGAACAAATCAAGAATTCATATAAATATAAACCTTGTTTGTAGCTGAGAACACCCAATTTTATTCCTTAATTTCTACAAAAAAAAAGTAATTTGAAGTGTGTTGGAAATTGTTTTTATCTACAAGAAAGATTCTATAGGGAAATTATTATTATGAAAATATATAGGAATATGTTTTGTATCTCTGATAGTAAATCTGAAATTGTACTATAAAAACTATGGTTATATACATATGCATATATGTGTATATATGTATATATGTATATATGTATGCATGTATGTATATTATATACATGCATATATATATATATACATATATATATATATATATATACATATATATATATATATATACATATATATATATATATATATATATATATATATATATATATGTATATATATATACATGTATGTATATATATACATACATATATATATACATACATATATACATACATATCTATATATATATGTATATATATATATGCATGTATGTATGTATATATAACCATATGCTTATGTATATGTAACAAGCTGGTGTGCCTAGATTATCAAACTATTTTTTCATGAATTGACCTATCAGACATGGAAGTTAGTTAATTATTACATAAAATGAAAATAGTTTCGCATTTACAATTACATTGATTAATAGCCATAAATTAATACTAGTAACCATTTTATCTTTGTTATGATGATTTTCCCATTAAAATATAAAAATGAATATGTCTTCAACTGTCATGAATCTTTTAGTTTAAATTAGCATTTCAAATAAAATCTATAGTTAAAATAAAGGTTAGTATTGCATGAAAAGGAAAATAGTGTTGCATGTACGTTAAATATGGCATGACATTGAGATTATCATTAAAGATCAATTGCATGTAAAATAATGAATTGCAAGTTAGTGATTTATATATTTTACCATCTTTAGGAATGGAAAGATTAAAATAATGAAAAGATGTTAATATAATCATTTGCATAAAAGGAAAAAGAGTGTTTATTTATTTTGTGAACATTATGCATGTTATTGTCTTCTATGTATGATTAGGTTTACCTTTCAGGATAAGGCATCGAATATGGACTAATAGAGAAGAACGATCCTCTTTTCGGGATCTTCCGGTTACTTCTAGTGCTTTGGCCAAAGCCATGTGTTCATTGAAATAGATAAAATTTACCTAGCAAATTTATTTATATATTTTTTCTGCCATATCCTGATAGCGGGTCTGTAGAGGAGGATATTGTTGGAGTGCAGGACCACTGAGAGGGGGTGTGAATCAGTGGTCTAATGAGAAATTTTAATAATTAACCCACTTGTATTATGCAAAGAGATCCATTGAAAACACTTCAAACATTATATGTATTGAATGTTGAAGGAATCACAATGATATGTAAATAAGAACATGATACTTGAACAAATATGACATATCAAGCATAATATGAAAAACCACTAAGAGGAGACATAACACAAGCTTTATGAGTGGAAAACCCTTAAAGGGTGAAAAAACACTCTGAAAATAAATTTCATTAAGCCTCACTGACCAAAACCTCACTGGTTACATACTATGCCTCACTCGAAAAGCCTCATTGGCCAAAAACCTCACTGATTACAAATTGTATGCCTCAATGGCTACACTCTATGCCTCACTAGCTACACAATATGCCTCACTAACAAAGCCTCACTAGCTACACAACATGCCTCACTGGAAAACATACATCACTTTAGAAGAAATAAAAAAAACTTAGAGGGTTACTCTATTTCCAAACAAATCACTGTTCTATCTCTGCACGACCAAAAACTCTATCTCCCTTATTTACACATACATCAACACTAATTCATCAATCAAAATTTTTAGTTTTGAAAATTTCCTTCACACCTCAAAACACACACCCTGGTTGTTACTCTTCTTTGAATACACATATAGAGCTTCAATCACCTGTGATCTCTTTCACACACTGACATTTCTTCCAAACAAATTTCAAACACCTGTGACCACATTTAGATCATTCTACAGAGAAAACATTGCTCATAGCTACAATTAAAATAGAGGCATCATATAACTCTTTGATGTTCTGTTATTTCAGTTTCTCTCTCTCTATGTATATCTTTTTAAAAACATGGTATCATCGACTCCAAAAATTCTTATCGATCACACCAAAATTTGCATCACATCAATGCATTGGTAATGTTCTACATTCCATTGTTGAATACAAACAGTTAGAGAACTAGTGTAACTAACATTCCAGGGTGAGCTTCATACACCTGTCAAAGTATATGCTTGAGAAGTGACCATTCTCTATCTTTTAAAATTGACCTTTGATCTTTTAACACCCACCAAGTTCACAATTGAATAATAACCTTTGATCTTCCTTTGAGTGGCTAAACATATTAATCTAACCTGTTTAGCCAGTGAACCTTAGGAGTAGCACTGGTCACCAATGTTCTTAAACCCTTGATGTCTTCACTTAAGGGACATGTTACCTTGTATAACAAGTCAACTACCAATTATAACATAAGGTGAACTTGCTTTGAAAGTCTTCAAAAAACATAAATGTAGACTTAGGGTTTTAGATTAGTCTTAGAGTTTTAGGCTATAAGATATGCAAATTTTAGTAATCAAAAAACTAACTAGAGTTACCACCATAATTCATTGAAATAGACAACAAGTCATGAAAGTAGTGCTAACTTAGGATGATTTAAGTAACAAAAAGTTCTTTGCATATCCATTGTGGTCCTTAACATCAATCCCTCAACACTATGAGATGAACCATAAAATAAAACAATGAACAATACCACCAACTCCTGAAGCAACTTTGTGATTAGGATGATAGACCTTGACATGAAGAAACACTTTGAATGAGAAACTATCTACACTTTTCATTTTTCATCAACACCTTTACAATTTGCATCAACCAATTACCTTTACATTAGTACCATACCATGAAATGCCAACTCAATAAAATGAAGCATGAATGAGCAATGAGAACCTTGGAGATCAATGACAAAGAATAAATACTTTGCATGTCATGTTGCATCAACACTGCCTTTGAACAACTTTGACACCACTATGAAATGAAGGAGCACTTTGGACACCATTATTGCTTGCATATTCTTGCATATATGACAAACCAACATTAATAAGTTGACATCAAAGACAAACAATGCCAACAAACTCATAACCTTTGAAATCAATGAAAAACTTCATCCAACGGAGATTTGATACCCTCGATTCTCGAGATAAGCAAGATTCTTCAAGGAGAAAATGGTCCTCAACTACCTCAAGACTACCTCAAATAATAAAGCTCAAGTGATGGAATAAAAGGCAAGAGTTCAAGAATTAGAAATAGTAGATCACAAAGGTTTTTTGGATAGAGTGATCACGTTGTCATTTTTGTGCCATGTTGGCATCTCATACAGACTGAAAACCAAGAATATCATAGAAAACAACTAAATGAATACTAGCAATCCGATTGCTAAGGACTCTTAAGAATGTAGGAGAATAACGAAGAATAACATAACTGAAATAAAGTAAACTAAGTAAAACATAGATTAAATGCAATATAGATGATGAAACTGAGGAGAAAGAAAACATTTAAAACTAACCAAGCAATGAAGCCTTTAAGTAAATGAATGTCTTCAATACTTGCACACATAAGATCAAGGAAAATTGTTGGGGTTATTTAGGGGCTTGCCTCAGTTAAACCCCCGTTTTGATTTTCCCACCTTCACGGACAACCAGATAGACATATAGAGAAAATAATAGATATTAAAATAGATAAATATACAAGATATTAAAAATAAATAGACAAGGGATGTGAGAAATCCAAAGATGCTCAAAGGCACAAGAAAAGTAGATATCACCTAAACGGTTTGAGGAATCCAAAGAGAGAGAGAGATAGTTGTGAGATCTAAGAGAGTTGTAGGAAACGCTTTGAGAACATAGGAGTTCTATTGTAGCAAGTTGTAGAGAGTTGTGCAAGCAAGAGAGCAAGATAAAGAGAGGAGAGAATGAGAGAGCAAGATAGAAAAGACCAAGAGAGATTAATAGAATGAAAGAAATAGATTTAAAAGAGATAAAAGGAGGGAAAATAAGGTTCCCAAGCTGTTACCACCAACAAAGGTAAATGATAAGTGGAGAGGCACCTGGAAAATGCTTGTTTAAATGTTGAAATTCCATGGGATGCTAGTGTGGCACATGGATGTCTATGTGGTGCACTAGTGTCTAGACAAATCACGCTACAAAATGGTGGGAACAAGGAAGACACAAGGTTTGACACAAAGGTGACGTGTAAAGGTAGCTATTGAAAATGGGTCTTGAGCATCTTGAGAGGGGAAAAGGTTGATGCAAGGGCTAAAATGAGCCTACACCAATACTAAGGGAGTGGACACTAAATTGGATACAAAAGTGTAGGTGAAATTGCAAGGGGTGCAATTTTATGATACTACATTTTACCCCCACTTTAGCAAGCATATGAATCTACATGAATATGCACGCTAAAGGAAATATACTAAACATAAATAGCATCATGGTGCCAAAAGTATATTCTAGAGGAATCAGATAGCTCTTCAAACCAAGGGAGCATACCCCCTAGGGTGAAGACCTACAAAATTGTGCTAGATAGGAAAGATATGCACAATACAACAAGGTTAGAATATAAAAGAGCCATTACATCATGGGGTTAGAACATATGGATATTTTGAATAACATGGATAACACATACACTTAAGCACATAACAAACTAAAGGATTTGGGTTAGCAAAGTGAAAGAGACCTCAATGTAGAAGGTTTTCTTAGTACTATGTGTCGTCCTTGTTGGTTATTTTTAATGAACCAAGCTGATCTCACAATACAACCTATGGAATTGCCATCTTCCAATGGTTAGCTAATTGGAGGGATTGGACAACGGACGAGTGAAATATTACAAAGGATTTCCTCTAACACTTTTGGCTTTGAAAAAACTGAGAGGGTGATCCCACACAATTTATTTTAAGATCCTTTGTTCCATTTAACCTCATACATTGTAAATAATAGATAAGCTCTACTTATAATTGCTCGACAATTCAATAACTGCAAAGATATGGCAAATCCTTACATACTAATTTGTTTCAAAAGAAATAGAGCACGATAGATCCTGACTTGACATATATTTCAACAAGAATTTTAAAGAATTAAGTGATTTGAATGTACTATTTGTGAATGACCAAGAATATTGCAACACAAACACAAATTGCAAAACAGTGTCTTAATTCAAGGTATGGAGTCTAATTAGATGCAAACAAACTTGAAAAAAAGTTAACACTTAGCATCGCAAAGCTTACACAATGTTGCATTACAACATCATTCTCAATTACTCAAAACCAGAACTTATTATCATATCCTGACATTCAAACCATTTAAACCTATTATTTCATCCAAGCAATTTAACCAATTCTTTGAATCAAGACAAAGACAAAACCATACATTCATCAAAAATAATAAAGACCATTGAAACAACCCATGATTATTTCATTGATAATTCAAATGATGAATACATTAGGAGAGAACTAGCTTTAAGGATATGCCATCCTTTATAATCAAATGCTAGTACTACTATCAAAGTGTTTACAAAAATAAAAGACTCATAACTTAAATGTAGACTCTATTCTATTCTCTGTATTCGTTCTGTACAATTTTTTTTTCTCTAAGATCAATCAACAACCTGTACAATTGGCCCTGAATTCCCTTTTATAAAAATAAGGGAGAAAAACAAGCCTCGGGCCAATGTACACATGTCACATTTTCATTTGGCATTCACAATTACATTCAAAAGACCATTATATTTTCCAAAACCCAAGGGAGATGTCCATATGAGAGAAAAGTTATTTCTCATTCATTGATGAAGATATCTCCTACCTTCCAAAAGGATCTTTAGTTAGTGAAGAAGTTCTTTGCATGAGTAGCAACACATTTTCCACATGCTCCAAAATTTGAAGATGAAAAGCATGAAAATAAGAGAAAAGAATATACCAAAACATTTCCACATCAACAGCCCATGTCATCAACTTTAAAATTGAGGGAGATACAATATTTGAATGTTGACATATCAAAGGCCTAATTTGTATTGTTTCCAGGCCATATATTGTATTCCTCATGCTACAACTATCCTCACTGAAAATCATTGATAGTTGATGAAAAGATCAAAATTTCATCACCATCCTACCACTGCAACAACCTACAAGTCTAGAATATCAACATACTTTGTCTTCCAGAGCTCAAAATCCTCATCAAAAGGCTAGTCAAATGTCATGACTTCATCTACTTTGAGCCTATATGGGCTGTATTTTATAACCACCTAGTTAGCCTCTTTATCAAACTCCTCAAGCAATATACCTGTGTGAGAAAGATTATCCATATTGTTCTTCAACATATCCACATCAACTCCATCACAAATCAATGTTTCCTGAGTTTCTATCACTTTGCTTGCTTGATCCTTCCATTGTTGCAGAGGCTTGACTTTACCATCTTCATTCAAAATATTTGGGAGTAAACTGAAACTCCATTCATCAAACCTTTGTACTAGCTCCCTGATTTTCATTTCCAATGTCTCAATCAACCCTTGAAATTCCTTAATTCCATTCACAAGTTTGAGGGTTGGCACAATGATGAGTGACTTATTGACATCATTCTTTCACCCAATAGCCATGTATCTCAATTCTTGGAATCTAGGGATCGACTTGTCCATCAATGGGATGGAAAATTCCTTATCCCTGTCAAAACTCCTTATTGCATCAAACATAGAAGAATAATTTGAATGAATACTAATTAATATTTTCTCAATCCCTTTATTCAAATGCTCCAATACCACTATCACAATCTTCATGTTGCTCAGATAAAGTGATTTATCAAATTTTTGGCACCTCTCCTCATAAGTTTTGAGTTGTTCCATCAATGCTTCCTTAGTGATTTCCTTTGTAGGAGGTGCAACTAATGTGCTTGGAGGTGACTGTGCAATGGGAACATCATCATGATCAAGAGGTACAACCTCCATTTGAGTTGGAAGAGGTGAATGAGCAAGAGAAGATGGTGTTTTCTCTGATGGCGATGGAGGGGGAATAATTGCTTCTTGTGAAGGGCCTGGTGCATACATTGATTGAAAATTTTCCTTTAACAAGGTAATCTCCAATTGCATCTCAACAATCTTTTGTTGTCCCTTATTGTACTTAGTTATCGTTTCATTATATCTTGTCTTAAATTTATCCCTCCTTTGTCAGAGATTCCACTATAGCTTTTGTGAATTGAGCTACATTCACATTCAATGTAGTTGCCTCTACTACAGTTGTATCAAATACTCTTTTAATCACCAATCCTCCTCTCAACCCTATAGCTAACTTTGCAACCTCTGGCTTCTTATTGCTTGGGGGTAAATCCCAAATAGCCAATGTGTCCCATTGGGAACTGAATGTTGATCTCTGTAAAGCCAGTGTCACTTCTTCCTCATTGGTAAATATAGGGGCATCATGCCTCCTTACTATGTAAAAAGCAATAGTTGAGGAAAGATCCCATTCTAGAAACAATAACACACCACTTTTTCTAACCAGTTCTTGACCCTCAGTTGTTGTTATATCCTGGTACTTAACTCTCATCTCTTCACAAACCTTAGCTTCTATAAATTATATTGATAGCTCAGGATTTGCAATCCTTTTCAAGTCAATTCTTTCAACATACTCATCCTTCTGAGCTCTCCAGACATACTCTTGAAAATCTTGTTTTTTAACAAAAGCATTAGCATTCATGAACTTCTCACATGCCTCTGCTCTGACATAATCAGAATTGTTTACCCCACTTAAATATGCTTTGCTCAATCTAAGGATAAAGCTTTGTGGCACTATGTCTCTTGGGGGAGATGGAATACCTTGCCTCATCTCATCTCCATTAACAAAAATCTCTTCATCAGATTCATCTGTGGGATAATCTACAAGGCCACTTGATTCAACCCTTGCTTCTTTGATGGTGGAGATGGCCCTCTGGGTGGTGAATCCAACTCAATAATCTATGGGGTGGATGAATGTGGGGGTGAAGTTGGTGGGAGTTGATTCCAAGGAGAAGATTCCCTTGACCCCTCTGATTGGGTAGGGGTGGAAATTGTTAATTACTTCTTTACAATGCTCTTCCTCCTAGCAAAGACATGTACCTTCTTTGGTGGCTGGTATGTTGGCCTTTCTTCTACTGTAGGGGCTTTCCCCTTATCTTGTTCCTCAGAAACCACAACCTTTCCTTTATCTTGGATCACTCTTTCCTCCTTCAACTTTGCAACAAATGTATCAAAATTCTAGAAAACTGCTTCCACTCTCAATATCTCATTCTTTATATCAGAGAGAGCGTCAAATTGAGGATCCTTTACTTGCATTTCTCTTTCTAATTTATTGAAAACAATCCACTTCATATCGTTGTCCTCTTTAATTTGAAAGTCAAAATTATTTATGATAACGTCCTCAGGGAAATAGAAGTTATGAATAAATTTACCACCTTTTACCTTGTCCTTTAGCCATACCATAAAACCTTCAGGGTCATGGTTCCTATGTGCTCACCACTTCATTCCATAAGGCTTGAGCTTGTCAATCAGATTATTCCATCCATCAGTTGTCATGACAAAGTATGAGAATACTATGTAAGCAGAAAAGAAAGTTCCTTTCCTCATGTTGACCAAGTGATTGTCCTCAACATCACCAAGTTGCCACATGACTTCTAGAAAGAAAACCCTTAAAGGTACATCCCTAGGGAGTACATGAGGTGTTTTTCTTGTTCCATACACATGGATAATTTTGAAATCCTGATAGGGAATTACATCCCCCCAATTGTGATCAACCCATAAATCCGGTCTCCTCTCCTTAGGCCTAAGGAAATCATGTAACTTAGTTGAAATTCTTGGCATATCTAGAATCAAAATTCTCATCAATTTAGAAGGAAAAATGTTTGAGAAGACTACAAAACTAGACTTTTTCTCATGTCTATCCAAAAGTGGGTCCATGTTTGGACAAGCATATCAACACCATTCACCTATCTCTTCAACTCCATATCATTCCCAAAGAAGTCAACACCCTTATACAAAAACATGTGCATGAACAAGGAGTACCACCAAAACCTCACTCCAGTCTCACCATTCTTCAAAGCTACCAATACCTTATGTATCTTCTCTGAAAAATAGGTAGAAAAATTATAAGAAGTGTTGAGAGTGGGATGTTGTATATTGGAAGCCATCTACATAGGTGTAATTGGCATGCTTGAGGCTGTATCAAATCCCAAAATTTGATAAAGGGAGTAAAAGGTCTTTTGGAAGTAGACTGCAAAGTATTTGATTGGGAAGGGTTCTATGTCAGATGGACCTAATATAATTTTGCTTCCTCCCTTTCTTGCTGCCAAGAAATGTGCCAGTACTAAGACCTTAAAAGTTGGTCTCACCTTCTCATATTTTTCTCTCAACTTCTTTTGATCAATCTCCTCCATCTCATCACTCCATTGGTTTAATCTAAAAACCTCTGTGAGCTCTTCCCTGATAACCCAAACCATGTTCTTACTAGAGTGTGTTCTAACTACCCTAAAATTAGGGTCATAGTTAGCTGCAATAACTTTGAGGAAGTTTATGTCAAGATATACATTTGGGATAATCAGCTTGCCCATGTCTAATCTCCATGGGTTACATATAGGGATTTTGGTATTTCTATTACCAAACCAGTATTGAAATAATGTCCACCCTGTGTATGAAAATGTGGCATCTTTGATGGCATGTTGTCTTTCAAATATACCATCTGTCATTCTCAGACCTTGAAACATGCGCTTCCATATGCTCTTGTCATTTTTTGAGGGTTTCAATTGGTCTAATAGGTCTTGGACTAGAGTTCTCTTCTTAGCATAGCTAAGGGGTTGGACTCTTGGTGCCATTTTACTTAACATGCAATTCAAACTAGGGTTTCACAAACTCAAATTTTACACAAATGGGTAATGTAATTTAGACAATTAAAAGCAATTTGAAAAACTTCACACCTTAAAAGAAGTCCTAGAACCCTACTCAAATCATAGAAATAGCAATACCTATAGAAATTGCAAGGAATTGAGCATGAGAGATAAGGTTTTAAATTACTAGTTTGCCGACGTAGAAAAACCCTAATTCACGGATGCCAAGAGCTCAAAATGCACTTCAATAGCTTCTTGATGCTTTAGAATGTTTTTGCGATCTCAATTATGCTTTAAAACCAATTTTTATTGTAAAAAATCCTTCAATTTAGCAAAAAAAATCAACTTTGCCATTATTGCTCACTCATGCGAACCAGAACAGCTCTATGACACCAATTTGGCAACTTTAAATTCTAGTCGTTGATCTCCTCATGATCTGGATTGATGTTCAGCTCAGATGGAGTCAAATAAGTTTGAAAATTTGATTTGTGCTGAATCAAATCCAATTGATCATATTTGTGCCAAATGTACACCTTCCTTGCGAGCTCGACAACCCCACAACACTTTACGAGACACGAAAGAGTCCATGTGGCACTTGCTCACTAGCCCTCTTAGATCTAAAGGATGTTGAATGACAATTGCGAGCTGGCGGGAAATGGTCCAGATTCATTTAGTACATCTCAATATGTGTACCTTTTAATCTTCAAGCTTACGCCCAAGCTGTTGATGTTCTTTCATGATGGACAACTGAGATTAAAACATCTTTTCAAACTTTTACCCATGTGCATAATAATCCTTTTAGTAGCTCACCTTTTAAATGCTACTATGTCTTCCAAAACAAATCAACAAAATATTTAATTCCTTCAATAGTCCCTCTGACGATACAGATGATGCCACGTGGTGCACGCTCGTTGCCCTGCTGATAGCTAAGACTTGCCTATGGGTCCCCTGAGGGTTGGCAGGGAACAACCAGGACTAACTCCTAGGATCACATCTTAACCATTGATTTCAATACCTTTCACTGTCACTACTTCATGAACCTTGTAGGACCCACCATATAATGGAAACGCATCACCACACTCGCTGGCCCGCTAGGTTTTTCCCATGAATATTTTAATGTCACGGGCTAGCGGGAAACCAATGAAACCAAAGCAGTGGGACCCAATGACCACAACTTAAGTGTTTTAAAAGGCATGTGCACTAGATGATGACTCAAAAGGGGTCGTCGGATAGGTAAAATAAGATAAAATACTTTGGACATTCATGAACCTAGACATAGGAAAATACATGAAATATTTTGGCATTTTTAGACCCGAATGACTATATACGTAGTTAAAAATATTTCAAGCAAGTAGCGACTGGTTGAGCTAGGCGATGGGGCCGATAAATGGATGAGTTTGATGACTCAAGCCTTGACTTAGAAAAATAAGAACAAGCTATAACAAGTCACCAAAGAATTAGAACATAAGCCAAAGGACCTAGCAATACTTAGGGTTTTTTAAGGGTTTAGGGCATAGACAGAACCCTAAGACGTAGGAAAAACAAAACCCTAAGCATAAGACACATCCCAAAACCAAATAATTATCCAGATAAGGATTTAAAACCTAGTGGAACACAAAAAATTTAGGGGTTCCACCAGTCCCCAAATTAAGAAATAATACATAGAAGAATTCTTGAATGAAGAGAAGAATGTAAATATTGATTGCTTGAAGAGAAGAATACATCCAAAAGATAGGGAAGCAACCAATGTGAAAGAGAAAAATAATTATATACCCAAGATGAAGAAGATGTAGGTCTTCAATCTAATATACAATTGTAAAGTTGAGTATGTACATGAAGAGGACACGATTCTTCTATCTTGTAACTGTAAACTCACCACAAATATGTTTGCTATAGACAAACATATTGGGTGAAAAAGAAAAAAAAAATAGAAACCATGAGAATTTTTATAGACACAATAAGACACAATCTTATCAGATATAAGACAATGTTGATAGGTATGGCTAGCATGGATAGAGTCTATACGACAAGCACTTTAAGCCCATGGCTACTACAAACTACATTGCATGGCAGTCATAGAAAGATAGGTCTAGTCAGTTTTTCCCCAAGCTAAATGCCAAGATATAAGACATCTAGACACTGAGACATAAGATGTCAAATATCAGATATAAGATAAATCTAGTCAAGATGCCCCCAAGCTAGATGCCAAGATATGAGTCATCAAGACATCAAGACACAAGGATGTCAAATATCAAAAATAAGAAATAAATTATAAGACACCAAAGAATTATTTTGGAAAATATTTTTACAAAGGGGTTCTTCATTAGGGAACCCTTTTCATAAGACATCGAGACACCAAGGGACCTTTTTGAAAGAACACTCCTTTTCAAAGATAAAATTTTTCGCAAGTGATCCTACCATCAAGGAATCCTTTTAAAAGAATACTCATTTGAAAAGTGAAGTTTTCAACAAGGGATTCTTTCGTCAAGGGATTTTTTTAAAAAGAAAATTTCACCAAGGAATCCTTTTGAAAGAACACTCCTTGTTGAAAATCAAGCAGATATGATAGCCCCCCCCTTAGAATGATGTTTTCTACATAGAAGAGCACATGTCATTCTAAGGAGAAGAAAAAGACATAGAGATGAGAGGGGGTCCTCAAGAAGGACACATACCTCCAAAGAAAGTTACCTCTACCCTCAACATATAGGGGAGGGTGACCATGCTAGATACTATTGTGTCGCTACCACAGAGAAATTATGGTTGCACACAATTGTGTACGATCATGAATGGTAGTGAGCAGGAAAAACTATGAATACCACATAGAAGACATCAACACAATAGAAGGGGGGTGTAGGAACCTCATGAGAAGACACTTAGAATGGATAGGAAAAAGGTAGACCTCCATATCACTTGTCATGCGAAAAAAAGATAAGTGTATCGTCAGATGGGAGAGTGATGACACTTGAATCAAGAAGTTGTTGTATTTTATCCTTCAAGACCTTACATTCACTATTTGAATGGCCAGGAAATTGATGGTATGCATAGAAAGAATGCTTTGATTTATCATGTTTTTGAAACTTCTTATGTGTAGGAGGAGGAAGAGTAATTAAGTGATCTTTGAGAAGCCTAAACAAAATATGATCTTTCTCAGAGAAAGAATGAGTAGGAAGCAACCCTTTCTCTTGTGGAGAAAATTTTGGCTTCTCACAACAAGAATACATGAAGACAGTAGACAGTGGAGGAGGGGATGGAGACAAGTGAGAAGGCTTGTAACCTAAACCCCTTACAAAAGAGTAAGGTACTAGTTCCAAAAGGACCTTTACTCCTTGTTCCATGTGCCCAAGACCATTTCCTTTGTATCCATTCTTAGAAAGGATATTTAATCCAAAGCCATAATGCGATTGCAACTCCTCAGAAGTGAGAGGATCAACATTAAGGACATTACAATTGTTATTCACATTGTCTCGCAATATAGAAGAATAGTCACCTTTGACAATGGGTGTAAATGATATTGGTGGAAGGTCTAAGTGGATCAATTTGACTTTATATTCCCCAATGAAAGATGATGTAAAGTCTAAGGAACCCCATTCATCACGGAGACATGTATTTTATAGAGAAGTAGGAGTAGACTCAAGATTTCTTGTTTCGAGAGGATCTTCTTTAGGGGCATCTGTCTCAAGAGTATACTTTGTAACAGGTACTACTGGAGTAGATATCAACACATTGAAAGATATTAAAGGGACAAGAATCTTAAGTGTTAGCACAATTGAAGCTTGAGCGACAACTACCATCTCACATAAGTGTACGACATTAGGGTCAACCCTGATTGTGACTACTTGATTATTATGAATTAATTTAATAGATCTATGCAAGGTATACAGGACTAAACCCATATCATGAATCCAAATTCTACCAAGAAGAAGATTATATAATTTTCCTGACATAACAATACAAGCGTGTGTACGGTAATAAGTCCCAACCTCAAAGGAAATATTATCGTTCCTAGGGCTTATTGCCCAGTACTATCGTATCCACGAATATACAAAGAAGAAGAAGCATGAGAAGATAAATCAATTTTAATTTTAGGCAATAGATCAATACTTCATACATTGAGCACATAACCGATATCAACAAGAGTATGTCTAATACCGATATTATTAATATTAATTATTATTATTAAGGGATCCACCTCCTTCTATACTTCTTGAGGTGGGAGCTCTTGTGAATAGAATGTAATATTCAACAAATCCACATGAATAATCTTTCAACGCATTAATATCCATCAGCCTAGATGAAGAAGGAAAGACAATACAAGGCTTCCTGAAGCATACCCTGGTAAACCAGAGCAGTCTGAAGCAAATCCCAAAATGAGATCTTGGCAGGAGTAACACAAAGTTGCTTGACAAAATCATACTCACTTGGTCGCTTAGATGTAGGTCTAGGTGCTTGAGGAAGGCTTGGTTGAGAAGGTGGTAAAGTAGGTTGATCAAAATTTAATTTATTTCTTCAAGTATTATAAGTATGGGATGCCACTCTATAAGAGGGAGCCTCACTATTAAACTATACACCACAAATGAAATAAATTATTTTAGGAGAAGGACTAGTCAGAGTCACATAAATGACCGATCTCTTAGGCCGTTGAGGGGCAACAAAGAATTCAATAAAATTTACGTATACATCACAACTAATGGAGGAATTGTTTGAAGAAATATGCTCAACATATATCCTTGGAGGATCCATTGTGAGCGGAGCTTCATCATTCACTAATGCATCATCACTAGAAGAGAGTGCATTGGAATGAAAAGGTAGAGTAACATTAAGAAAAGTATCCATTATTTCATCTTCTTGCACCAATAAGATATCCTTCAAAACAAGAGGATTTTTTTGGGAAGGATCAAAGATACTATGTGACATAGGAAAAGCCAAGTCACCATCACATGCTTGAAATGGAACATTATTATCACTTTGAATAAAATTAGAAAGTGAACTAATAAAAGAAGATATTAAATACATTTTTAAAGTAGTAATGAACAATACATAAACAATTTGGTTGAAGGCCAGTGTATTATTTCTATTTTGATGGCATGGAATGGGGTTCGAGGCAGCAACCTAGAATTTTTTTCTTAGAAGGGAAAATCTTGGATTTGTCCCTTTTCTTATATGAAATGAGTGTTCACTTCAGGTTCACCAAAATGTAGAGGAGGATATCTTCTACCCTCAAGTCTCAAGACAAGCAAGAGTCTTCAAGGAGAAAATGGTCCTCAAATACCTTAAGACTACCTCAAAGAATAAAGATCAAGTGATGGAATAAAAGGAAAGAGTTCAAGAATAAAAAAGAGTAGATCACAGAGGTTTTCTAGATAGACTAACAGGCTCTCAGCCAAAGGACGATAGTGCAACACACAGAGGACATCCTAACACGCTAGCATCCTAGAGGTGCGCTGGTGTCTCATACGGATTGAAAACTAAGAATATCACAAAAAAAAACTAAATGACTTATAATGATCTGATTGTTAAGGACTCTTAAGAATTCAAGAGAATAATAAAGAATACCAAAAAAGAAATAAAGTAAACTAACTAATTAAAATGTAGGTTAAATGCAATATAAATGATGAAACTAAGGAGGAGAAAGAAAACACTTACAACCGATCAAGCAATGAAGCCTCCAATAAATAAATGTCTTCAATACTTGCACACATAAGATCAAGAAAAATTGTTGGGGATGTTTAGGGGTTTGCCTCAGTCAAACCCCCATTTATGTGTTCCCACCTCCACAAAAATTTAGATAGATAGATAGAGAACATAATAGATAGTGAAATAGATAAATAGATGAGATAGTAAAAATGCATAGACAAGGGATGTGAGAAATCCCAAGATGCTCCAAGGTACAAGATAAGTAGATATCACCTACAAGGCTTGAGGAAGCCACAGAGAGAGAGAGAGAACTATGAGATCCAAGAGAGTTGTAGGCAATGTTGTGAGAACGTGAGAGTGTTATTGTAGCAAGTTGTAGAGAGTTGTGCAAGCAAGAGAGAAAGAGAAAGAGAGGAGAGAATGAAAGAGCAAGATAGAAAAGAACAAGAGAGATCAATACAATGAAAGATATGAATTTTTAAGAGAGAAAAGGAGGGAAAAGAAGGTTCTCAGGCCATTACAAGGTGCCCCAAGCCATGCCACCGAAAAAGGTAAGTGACAATAACAAGGCACCCAAAAAAAGTCATATCAACGTTGAAATGTTGTGGGATGCTAGTGTAATACATGGACATCCGCGTGGTGCACTAGTGTCTAGAAAAATCACGCTATAAAATGGTGGGAATGAGGAAGACATAAGTTTTGACATAAAGTTGACACGCAAAGGTAGTTGTTGAAAGGGGTCTTGAGCATCCTGAGAGGGGAAAAGGATGATGCAAGGGCTAAAATAAGCCTACACAAATACTAGGGAGTGGACATTATAGTGGATACAAAAGTGTAGGTGAAATTGCAAGGTCTGAAATTTTATGACACTGCAAGGACATTGCATGTTCATGCTAGAAATACATGTATATACATTAGGCTTGCACCAAGATTCCCTCTTTCTTTTTATTTCCAAGTTGCTAGGTACTTCATGTAGGGTCGGGTATTCTTCGAGTAGGAATAATTTTGGGGAAGTGTAAGCTTCGTGGTTGGGCGGTAAAGTGCCTAAGCCATGTTCTCATCTCTTGACTTGCGAATGATTATGAGGGTCGGTAACGGGTGGACACTGCATTGTATATTTCCTCACATTAGTCTTGTATCATTATTTGTATTTGTACTTCTAGATTGTATCTTTAGTTGTTTACATGGCATGAGAGCCTAAATTGTATTTCTTGTATATCAAATATTATATGTTTTTACCTGGATTATGCACTACACATATGAGGATGTGTTATGATATATGTTTACTTAATATAGTTGTTTCATTTATATTCCATGCTTATGAATTATTGAACTTTATTGATCATTTTTGTGAGATTGAATTGGGTTCTAATCCTTACAAGCATGCTACACCCTTAATATTAGAGCATACGTAGGGTTATGAATAGTCAACTTGTGGCTATATTAACTCTTAACTAAGTCATATTATCATTGTTATATTGTTATTTAGTTAATTAGGTCATCACTAAGGCTTATATAGGGATATCTAAGTTGGCCTGGGTGATATTCTAGGCATAAATAAGGTATATATATGAGGTAGTGAGTCTTATTTTATTATCATATTGTGAATCATGTTCTCATTGGAGATATTTGGAGGTTTTACCCCTCGAAGTGGCTTGATTTTCT
Organism: Sequoia sempervirens; assembly: GCA_007258455.2. Taxonomy (NCBI): domain Eukaryota; kingdom Viridiplantae; phylum Streptophyta; class Pinopsida; order Cupressales; family Cupressaceae; genus Sequoia; species Sequoia sempervirens. Next base: position 539,590,511 of record VDFB02270651.1, on the reverse strand, counting down.
TAGCTATTATCAAGTATTTTCAAAATATTTCATATTATATCTTCCATTATGCAAGTTATTTCATTACATAGACCCTCCAAGGATAACTTCCTATACCCCCAAGAATCAATCACAACTGGAGGTAATGAGGAAATGCTAAATGTTTTGTGAATATGTCTACAACCTGCTACTATGTAGGTATGTACTCCAAGGTGAGAAAACCATCTTGAATCAACTATCAAATAAAGTTTGTGTGGATGTCAATGTGTTTATCCTTTGATTCTTCATTGAGTTGGGAGAAATGTGGATGCCATCTAATTGTCTTACCAAATAATAGTAGGGACTATCAGGAGGAAAACTGAACTTAGTCAATGATTGAAAAATCCATAAAGCCTCCTAGATGGCCAAAATTGTTGCACGACACTCAACCTCTATAGATGATAAAAAAATATAATTTTTTTATTGCAAGACCATGCAATGGGGCTAGAACCAAGGAAAAAAATAAAGCCAGAAGTAGAATTTATATCATTAAAATCACCAACCCAATCTGAGTTAGTGAAGCCAACAATCCAATAATCTATTGATGTATAGTGAATACCATAATGTGAGGTAACCTAAATGTATCTGAAAATATGTTTGACAACTTGCTAATGACTCTAATGTGGATCATGAGAGAATGGGAGACAAGAACAACCAAAAAGAAAGATTAGGATTAGAATGTTTCAGGTACAAGAGACTACCAACCAACTACCTATATAATGTAGCATCTACTGAAGGAGTAGAACAAGTGGAAGACAATAAAACACCCAATTTAAATGGTGTGGGTGCATTCCTGTAATAAAAAAATTCAAACTCTGAAGCATGTGAAGAGCATACTTCTTCTAAAAAATAGAAATCATATCCAAAGAATGAATAACCTGTAAACCAAGAAAGTAGTGTAGAAGGCCAATATCTATCATCTCAAATTGCTCCATCAAATCTCTCTAAGCACTCTAGATTATGGAGGATGCACCACTTGTAAGAATCAAATCATCTACATATAATACAAGGATCAAAATATCACCCTCTTGTCTCTAAATGTACATTGTGAGATCAGAATGACACTATGTGAAACTAGAAGAAATAAAAAAACTGTTTATCATACCAAGCCCTAGGGGCTTGTTTGAGACCATATAATGAATGATGAAGCTTGAAAACTAGTGAATATTCTTAAACAAAACAATCTAGTTGTTCCATATAAATCTCCTCATGAAGGTTGTATTGTGCAGTTTTGCACACACGCCCCACTTGGAGCGGGGACCCTCTTTTCGGGATATCTTTTGACCTTTGGTTTTATGAGATTTGTCTTTTTAAGGTCTTGGGATATTGGTCTTACTGGTTTTGGTCTTGACTTGAGGCTTGAATTGGTTAAAGTTTGGTTTTGGTGAAAATCCGGGTTTTGACCTGAATCCGGGATTTTCCGGATCCGGCGGATTCTTCCGGGTCTTGGTTCATTGTCCGTTTACTGCAGAATTTTCTGAATCCGGGTTTCTGCTTGAATCTAGGAGTTTCTAGTTCTGGCGGATTTTCTTGGACTGCATCAAAGTCCCAAACTTCGTTAAAATCCCAGTTTCTGCTATATCCGCGGAATTCGTGTTCATCCAGATTTTTCGTGTGTCTTGGTTTTTTCTGAAATTCCATCTTGGGCTCGGGTTTCTGGATTTTTTCAGACATGTCTTGTCGTTCATTAATGCTCGAAGTACCTTTTCTCAGACATGAATATGGATGGATTTAAAGTCTTTTGGGCATCATTTCAATTTCATTATTCATTTGCTTGCTGCTTTGGTGATTGAGAGTTTTCATTCAAGCTTCGATCATTGGGTTTGAGCTGCCTGCGTGTGAATTGTTTGAGCGCTGGTGTCAGGATTTTCATTGCTAGGGCACATTCGTTTTGCACTCGCTTCCTCGAGTTCAAGTTTCATCTGGATTAATCCATGGTAAGTTGTCGATGGCCCTTCCATCTGTTTGCACAATGATTGAATCTTTCGAAGTGAATTGATGGTCATTTCGGGTTGGCCTATGCTTGGTCACGATTTTGTATTTATCGAATTTGGGTCTGACCCATCTTTGCGTGAAACTTTATCACCTGTACCGTGTGTGCTTCGGTTTATCCATTAAATGGTGGGTGTGTCATTATGGATGGTGTTCTGGGTCAGAATTTTTCCCTCTAGCTATATTGTGCGAAGTTAGGGTTTTCGGTGCTCTGCCCAGATTAATGAATTTGTTATGGTTTGTCTATCTTGCGCCTAGATTGAACTAGCCCCATCCTTGTGAAGACTTAGAATGCTTAGATTCATCTTTTGGGATAGTATTTCAAACCCCGAGCTTACCCTGGTTTTCATGGCAGAGAGTTCAGTCGCCAAAATTAGGGCATCATTGTTTCGCCATGAAGATTAGTCATTTGAAGGCCTTGGAAGTTTGAATTTGTGTGCATTTGAGGCCTTGTTTATTAGCGTCAATTTTGGGACCATTAGAATCCAGGTAGAGAAGTTTGCATGATCGTTTGATTAATGGTTCGCGTGTTAGCATTTCGTCGGGTTTCCAAGGTCTCCACGGAATTCCTACACACCCAGATTTTCCCAGTTTCGGCCAATTCCGCAGGGTATATCAAATTTCGGAGTCTCAAACTGTCCGCGGAAATCTGTCCTGTCCAAACTTTTTCAGTTTTCTTGCCTGGTTTCATTTCTTTCGATTTTCAAGGCTATGACTAATAGGGTAAAGTGCTAAATGATGATTTCTTGTTGCTAATGGATGAATTTCATGATAATCTTATAATATTATGTCTGTACTAATGATCTATTTGGCGAATTATGTCTTGGCAGCAGGAATCCGTTTGGGTCGAATTTCTCTGAAATTCCGCCCCAACTGGATTTTCCCGGTTTACCTTGTTTTCCCGGATTGCTTTGTTTTCCGGATTCTCAAGGATTGATGATTTGTGATGGATCTCAATGGCTTTATATGATTTTATGCTAACCCTTTGATTGGAATAGGTACAATAATTGGATGCTAATGATGTTATTTTGTAAATGCAGGCCAAATCAAGCAAGTTTGTTGCAGGAAAATCTAAAGGAGATACGGAGGGGTCTTCCATTTCAGAGGCAGAAAGACTGAGATTAGATACCAAGAGTCAACTGCCTGACAGCAAAGTATCCTCTGTGTGGTCTGAGGTCTCTGACACCAATGTTGGAGCATGGAGATACGAGGAGTTCAAAGAGAGAACAAATCAGAAGGATATGTCGATCCTGAGACAGGGAATGATGAAGTCTGGACTGGTGCATGTGGCAGGGTTCCCTCCTGCAATCCAATGCTATGAGTTAATACTTGAGTGTGCCCGGCAATATGATTTTGATACACAAAGGGTTGTCAGTACCGAAGGAAGAGTCTTAGCGAATTTCAATCCTGTTTCTATTGCCCAGGCCTTTGACATGCCAGATTTGCCTTCTGTGTGTGCCCTGAACATGGACTTGGCCAAAACATATTATGAGAATGAGCCAACCAAAGCTCAGCAAATGATTAATTCTTGGTTGGAGAAACCAAAGTCACACTATTCCAAATTGCCCAAGCAATTGCACAGGGTTAAATTCAGATCAGATGTTTATGATGCAATCACATTCTTGAGTAGAGTGGCAGGTTTGAAAAGTGCTGGAATATTGGAAAGTTGGATGGTCCATGTGATCAACAAGATTGAGCAGGGTACTAATTACCATTGGGCAGGACTTATTAGTGCTGTGATTGATAAGAAATTAAGAGATGTCCTGGAAACAAAGAAGTTCACCATGTCTTCCTATGTGGTGTATGTGTTAGCTAGATTCTACCCATACAGGGGTCTGAATCCATAGGGGACATTTGGACAGGATATAGTCTATGAGATATACCCAGAATTACACCTAGGACATCAGAACTACAGAAGAGCCAATGATGCATTCATGATGCATATCACTAGGATGCTTCAAAATGCGGAGCATGTGAGACTGTCGGATGGAGCGAAGGAATTGATAAAGAGATATGGAGCCTGGTTCATTCAGTTTCCCACCTTCTCTTACATCAGAATTGATGGATGCCCAGCTGCTCCATACAGATTACCTAGGTACCCTACTGATCATATTGTGTTATTGGAAATTGTTAGACAGATATGTGAATTTGATGCAATTGTCAAAAAGGAAAAGCATAAAACAGGTTTTGGTGGGGATTTCCCTCTTGGAATTGGCATAGCAGAGGTGTGCCCTTCCATTCAATCAGCACACACAGTAGGCGATGAATTGGCAGCTCATGGTTTTTCCTTCCATTCCAAAAGGACAAACTTTGATATCACCGGGGAAGCACAGAAGAAGGCCACCAAAGAATACCGTCATAAGGATGACCTAGAAGACTATTGGGCAAATATCAAAGATGATTTTGAGGCAAGGAAGAAAAGGTACTCTAGGCTTCCTGTTGATGTGATTAGGCAATACAATGTCAAGCTAATCCCTAACCAGCTAGAGGATGATGGAAACCTGGTGCAAGATCATGCATATGAGTCTGTTAAAGACAGATCAATTGGGGAAATAAGTTGGAATGATGATGAAATAAGTGAGTTAGAGGACCTAATGGCCCCTGTGATGAAATTTACTACTTCATGGTTGAAGCATAAGGTTTGGGAGTTGGAAATTGAGAAGGTACCCTGTACCTTTAATTTGATGGGAAATCTCAATCCCATGTCCACTTCAGAGGAATTCTGGGAAAATGACCCCAAAGGGAAAACTAAAAGGAGATCACCCTTCAAAATAAAAATTAGAGGTCCTAAAGGAAGTGAGCCAGAACCTAAAAGAAAACCGAAAGGAAAGAAAAGGAGTCGAGCCTTGAAAATAGGCAGGTCCTCTGAAGAGGAAGAAGTTGAAAAAGCAGAAGAAGAAGATGCTCCTCCACCACCGAAGAAGATGAGGACAACTAGGGCTTCAAAGAAGAAGGGTTAGGATACCTCTAAAGATGAGACTCTGATTGTTGATGTGGAGAGTTCAGGGGAAAAGACAAAGGTTTATTCGAGGAGATCAAGGACTCCATCTCCTAAGGAGACTATGCAAAAGATGGATCCTCCTCCAAAGTCACCAGTTGTGGAGCAACCTAGGGCTACTTCTCCTTCGCCAAGCATGCCTGAACAAGAGACTCTTGAGGAACACGAGACTAGTGGAGAGGCAGAACCTTTTAAGGAAGGAGAACTCTTTGATGTAGCAGCCGAGTTTGAAGTTGAAGAGATAGAAAAGCATCCTTCTCCATTAGTGCAATATGAGGATTCCCCGGAAAGCAGACAAGGTAATGGATCTTCTGAAAAGGAGAATATCCCTGTTAGAACCCCATCACCGGTGCAAGAAGAAGAGATTGAAATAGGTGATCAAGGTGAACAGCCTCCTGAGAAAGGAAAAGATGAAACACCGGAAAAACATGAAGAGGTGAAGACAGATGAAATCCGGGTGGAACCTGCTGTCCCAGATTGGCTTGAAAAGGAGATTACAAGAAAGAAACAAGTCGTTGTTGAAGACACTCCTCTCGATTGGGATGAGATGTTATCTAAGATCGGCAAAGGGAAGAAGAAGAAGATGGCCAAAGTTGTCTCAAGGATAGAAAGGGATGAAGCAAGTAACAAAGTTATCCACATTGCCACCCCTGTTGCGGATAAAACTAAAGAAGAGGTCTCTGGTAAGGACTACAATGTGCAGACTTTCAACCTTGGACCAGCTTCTATAGAGCAAGACATTGAAGAGTATGAAGGGTCCAGTGTAGTGATAATTGGCATATTAAGGAAAGAGACCCAGTCAAAACATGAGCTTAGAAAGGAAAATGAGAGGCTTAGGAAGTGCTTGGAGGATGTAATGAAACCTCTGCAATCTCTTCATCCATCTTCTTTAGCTACTCCTGGTTTTCTGCCCAAGGAAACCATTTCTGAGATTGAAAAGATAAAGGCCTCTACCCAGACTGCAGTGGATTGGTTGAAGGATGTGCAAGTAAAAGGAGATAATGTAATAAAGGATGTTCTTTCAGTTGGAAAAGATGCAGTCAGAGCCAAGGATTTGTTGGAGCATGTGTTATCCCAGGACAAGGAGGATGTTGACCTTCTGATGCATAAATCCAGAGTGATCATAGAATTTGGCAAAGATCAGTTGGTTGTGGATGGGATTCTTCCTTCCTCTAGACTTAATGAGCCTTGGGAATGGTTTGAGGCTTTGCAGATTTGGCAGAAGGCCATGAGGAAGATTCAAAAACGAAAGAAATTAATGGATGGTGATTTAACTGGTGTCTATGAGGGGTGTATTGCATTTTTTGAGATTATGACTGGCAGGAGGAAAATTGCTCCTAAGTACCTGAGCCTGGAACAATTAAGGGAATGGTGGCATGAGGTTTATGCCCCAGATTCTGAGAATGTCATAACAGGACACCAGTTGGATGATGCAGCAACCTATCTGGCAGTGATGGATAAGTATCAGGCCCACAAAGATGATTGGAATAAGACTGTTTAATAGTCAAGAGAGGAGATTGGCTCCATTGAATGTCGGCTTAAGATCTTGCCCTTGCCACCTGTCACTGAGCTAGATAAAGTATTTTTGAAGGTTCAGGGATCATTGGCCCAGAGTAAGGATAAGGGAGGTGGCAATTAATGCCCATTTTGAGATTTGTGCTTCCCTATTATTATAGGGCATATGTTGATCTGGGCTACATTGGGGAGTGTGTCTAGGCCGACCTTGATGATGTATCGGCATTTAATGTGTGCCTTATTTTGAAATTCCTAAGGCTGACTTGTTTTGGCTGTTTTATTTTGTAAATGTTTGGCTGGGCTGACATGTCTTGAGAATTTGTTATAAAAGGTGTTCATGCCTCATTGTAAAGGGCTAGAGAGAGAAAAAGGTAACAGAGACAAGTTAGATCAGTAAGAGCTAGAGCATTTTGTAGTAGAAGTAGTAGTCAATTTCTTGAAGCAAATATTGTAACAAAACAGTGGAATTGTTGTAGCATTTTGGTGATCTAATACAATAGAAGGCATTGTGGTTTTCCTGGTGAAATCTCTTGTGTTTGTTTATCTCGCATGGTTCCTATTGTTTCATCTTTCAAATTGCTTAAAGATTTAGTATTTAGTGTCTTGGAATTAGATTAGTTTGGTGAGTGATGTTCATGATTTCATATTTGGAATGTTTGTAGCAATCTTTGGTCTATACTCCTAGTAACTATCTGATTGTAGTAGGCTGGTGAAGTCAACTTGGACCATATATCTATTTTCGTGCTTAGTTCGATTGTGGATGAATGTCTATGATTTGAAAATCTATATACCTTAGAAGATTGCACCATTTTTGTGATATTGCATTGTGGGTTGATCAAGAATTGGTTATTTGAGATTGGTCCATTCCAGATATCTGTCATTTGCATTGTTCATTCTAGAAATAGTTTAGATCTTATCATATCTTTGCACCCTTATCTTTTTCTATTTCTTTATTATCTGGTTAGATTTAGGATTTGAGATCATCATATTGCAAAATCTGATAAGTGGGAAGATACAGTTTGCTTGTAGTAAGGTCTGATTGTGATTACCAGCATTTTCACATATTATCTGAGTTGTTTATGCATTGTCATGACCTGACACCCGAGAGACCTTGGGGTGATTTTTCAGTAATTTATTGTTGAAAATAACCTTTCAAGAGAGATAGAATATTATATTCTGTCTGAGTTGTTGCTGTGCAGAAAACACCATCAACAGGTTGTTGTGAAGGAAACACTCTTCACATCCATCTAAGATACTGTCCATCCCCATGAAGCTGCAAGTAAAAGTACAAGGTGAATAGAATTCATCTTGGCAACAAGGAAAAAGGTCTCTCAATAGTCAATTCATTTGACCTGAGAGAACCCCTTTGCAAAAATAAAAGCCTTGAACTTTGAAAAGCTAAAAATTTGTTTACATTTTTATACCCAAAATCCTTTTTATGCCTAAATCCACCTATTCAACTTCCACATTAATTCCCTATTTTTCCATTTGTTAGCCATATAAAATGAAAATTTATTTAGTATGTTTTAAAAGAATAAAATATGCTTAAGTTATTGATTTATGGGAATATTAATCCAATCAGCTGAAAATGGTTGCACATAAATTCCCATAGTTGGACACATTTAGGAGTTGTGTGGTGAAGGATGTTGAAGATCTATAGTTTTTTAAAATATTATCACCTTGTTATACAACAAGAAAATACATTTAGTATATCATTTTAACCTTGTGGCCAATGACCACATTTTAGTTTTGTGTGATAATTGTAAACCATAAACTCTATTTGAACTTGTTTTATTTACTAAAATATCATCCGTTGAAAAGACTTCTTTTGTGATTATGGGTTGTAGGACAACATAACTAAATTATTTATCTTCAACATTATGGTTACAAACTTTAATATATGTAGGTATTATTGTAGTATCAAGAAATTGCACCCCGTGGCAATTTCACCTACACTTTTGTATCTACTTTAGTGTCCACTCCCTTAGTATTTGTGTAGGATCATTTTAGCCCTTGCATCCGCCTTTTCTCCTCTCAGGTGTAAGGAAGCTAAGGTAGCGGAAGAACTTCCTACAATAATCTTGAGAGGAGAATAATGCAAAACTTTATAGATCTTTTCAGTTACAAAAACTTAAACATAAATAAACATAAATATCATACATACCAAAACACAGTGATTTACGTGGGGAAAACCCTTTTGGGAGAAAAAACCCACACTCCAAAATCTACCCAATATATTATTCAAAAATCACAAAGATTACAATATACTTGCAGAACAAGCTTCTCATAGGAGTATCACCAACTAGAGATCTAGAGGCAACATGACCACTATCAAAATCTCAGAATACATTACAATACCTAGCCATAATACAATGCCCTCATAAAATAGGGTTTCCTTCTAGGGAAATTCAAGCTAATAAAATATCGATCATAAGATCTAAAACCTAATGATGAATGGTCCAAATTTACAATAATAAAATATAAATAAAATTTTCCTTTTGGGGGCACTGCCCCCGAGGCCCCACCAGAGCACACTGCCCTTAGACCCCTTGTGGGAGGAAACCCACCCGTGCCCCTTGTCATGGACTTATCAACAATACTTATGCATCAACGGTACCTTATATAATTGCAAGGTTGAGACACATCTTCCCAACATCAGGATGCTTAAGACCCCTTTTCAAAAGCTACCTTTATGTGTCAACTCTGCATCGAACCTTGTGCTTTCCTTATTCCCACCATTTTTTAGTGTGATTTTTCTAGACACTAGTGTGTTGTGCAGATGTCAGCACATCACATTAGCATCCTGTGACATTTCGACATTCAAACAACCATTTATGAGCCTGTTGCCACTTGTCACCTACCTTGGTTAGTGTAAATAGCTCGGGTCAACTTGTAACGGTTGGAGAACCTTCTTTTCCCTCCTATTCTCCCTTTTAAATTGATATCTTTCATTCTATTGCCCTTTTGTTGGATCTTTCTTTCTTGGTCTCTTACTCTTTCTCTCTTTCTCTCTTTCTCTCAAGCCTGCACAACTCTCTTGCTTGCTACAATGCTCTCACATTATTATAACACTCTTTGCAACTCTCTTGGATCTCACAACCCTCTCTCTCTCTCTCTCTCTCTCTCTCTCTCTCTCTAGCTTCCTCAAGCCTTGCAGGTGATATCTATCTCTTATCTTGTGTCTTTGATCATCTTGGGATTTATCACATCCCTTGTCTATGCATTGTCTATCTAATCTATTTGTCTATTTCATTGCCTATTATTTTCTTTATCTATCTATCTGGCTATTCATGGAGGTGGAAACATTGAAATAGGGGTTTGACTGAGGCAAGCCCCTAAACAACCCCAACATTTTCTCTTGGTCTTATTTGTGCATGTATTGAAGGTATTTATTTGTTGGAGGCTTCATTACTTGGGTTATTATGAGCACTTTCTTTTTCCTCCTTAGTTTTATCATTTACATTCCATTTAATTTATATTTCACTTAGTTTACTTTACCTTATTTTAGTTTTGTTACTCTCAGTTTATTTTCTCACATTTCAAGAGTTCCTAGTAATTAGGATTGTAAGTAGTAATTTTGTTGTTTTCTACAATAGTCTTGGTTTTGGTTTGTACAAGATGCTAGTGCACCTTTAAGATGCCAACGCATCACACTTTTTTCCTTGGGCTGCATTGTCATACTTTTATGAGAGCTTGATAATCTATCCAAAAGACCTTTGTAATCTACTCTTTCTAATTCTAGAGCCTCACCTTTTTACCTTGTCACTTGAGCTTTATTCCTTGAGGTAGTTCAGGACCATTTTTACCTTGAACACTCTTTCTTGTCTCGAGACTCGAGGGTAGAAAATTTCATTCTCTACAATTACCACCTTATAAAGGTACACTCTTTTTAATCTAAAAAAACATATTCAGAACTATAATCTATGCTTTGAGTAAGAAGTGTTGCAGTAGAATTTCTTAATCACCTTGTTGACTAGTAGGAAGGGCCCACTCCTTGGGAAGCTTGGTGATATCTTTTTTTCTTTTCACTTAAGTATTTTTATTAGTATGGTTGTGGTTTCCTTTTATTTGCATGTATGATTTGTGGATAAAAGTGATTTATTTATGAATAGTGTATGAAATTTCTATTTCAGTTATTATTTGAGAATTCAAAGGAATATTTGTATTTATTTTTCTAAGTGAAAGTATTGTTTGATAAGTATTCTAAGTGGTTTGAACATTATCGCTAAAAAAAGAATAAATATTGGTCTATTCCTGTAGTAGAATCAATAGAACTTGTAGTATGACTGTTTTATTTTTCTATGAGTGGGTTATTTTAGATTTATGGTATTCATAATCTTTTGTATGATAATTTATTATATTTCATCATGCTTAGCTTACTACCTACAACCCTTGAGAAAATTTCCATTATGCCTTTCAAAAGTCTACACCTCAGATTGACATAGGATTAAACTAAAATTGCAAACTTGAATTCTAGCCATCATTTGGATATAACTTTGAAATTAATAAGTTTAGTTTTGTCCCAAAACACTTATCAATGGAACCATATGAAACATACTTGGTATGGTACACCCACTTGCATTGAACCAAATTTCTTCCCTTAAGAAGAGGAACAAGATCCAAAGTAGTATTCTTCACTAGTGAAGAATACTCATCTGTCATAATCCTGTCGCACATGAAATACCTTCCACCTCTTAAAATTTCTGAGGATCATCCAAAATGACATTACTCAAAAGACTAACACTTGATGTTTATGCATGAGTATCACAGGAATGTGAAGGATCACCTACCAAGGATCTAGCTACACCAATAGTATTGCAGGCCCACTTGGGTAAAGGATAAATATCTAAAGGTGGGGTAGAGCTAGAGTATCATCCCCATCTTCGAGAGATGAAGAGAGAGTAGTAGGAAATGAGGGAGAAGTTTGTGATGAATAATCCATCTGAGGAAAGAACTAATTAAACTAAAAATCTCACCTAAACAAGACCTCTAGAAACAAGATCAAAAAAATTGTATGATTTAACATCCTCATAGTAGCTAAAAAAGATGAGTGGTTGGATTTTCCTCTATGTAGCTTTTTGGTAAGATTTTGGAATGAATTCTCAAGCCTCACTACCAAATATTTTGAATAAAGATACATCAGGCTTGACGTGGGACCAAGCCTCCTTAGGATTCATATGTCACAATTCCTTATAAGGCATACAATTCTAAATATAATTGACATAATTCATCGCTTTAGACCAAAAAAAAGAATGTATATCTCGTGATTGAATCATATAGTTTTCTATATCTTATAAATGTATGTTCTTTCTCTCAGCAACACCATTCTGCTAAGGGGTGTAAGGTACTGTAAGTTGATGATGAAGACCATGCTTTGTACAAAAATCCCTGAAAGCATGATTGACATACTCCCCCAATTATCTGTGTATTTTCCTAATAGAAATAACACACTTCTCTACAAATTCCTTGAAGATCTTCAAGGTATCAAATAAATCACTCTTGTACTTAAGAAAATACACCCATGTACACTTAGAGAAATCATGAATAAATGTAGGTACATATTTTGCCGCAAAAAAGGAAGGAGTTGGGAATGACATGAGGTCACTATGTACCAACTCTAAGGTTTCCTTAGCATGTGGGACTCTACCTATAGGAAAATAATCTTGGTAATGTTTACCAAGGGCACAACTTAGAAAAATACTATATGTACACAAAATATTTAGGAGGCCTATTGCCAATGCCTAAGTACTCATCTACTAGAGATACCTGCAATTGACATGACCAAAATGTTCATGCCAAATCTTACTCACAAAGTATGCATGTGCTATGAAATATTAACTTGAACCAACTGAACTCTCAAAACCATCAAATCAGTATAAATGAGAGGAAGAATCAATAATCCCAGTAGCCACAATATTATTAGGATCATGAAGGTCACAAATAACTACATCATGTGGGGTAAACTCAACTATCTTGTTGGTGCCAAATTGAAAAATATGATACACTAAAAGAAGGTTGGTGGAAATATTAGGAATTTCAAGAACATACTGAAGAAAACCACCCTTAAATGGAACAGTACTTGAGCAAAAAACTAAAATTTGTGTAGAATCCCTTGTTACAATTTATGAAGTGTTGCAATTTGAAGGGGATGAGACCAAATCATGAGAATGATTCATGTGATGTGTTGCACTGGAATCAAGTATCCAAGTAGTTTTAGAAGATGAGACCCGTGTAGAAAGAGCATGAAATTTACTTTTATAAGAGGAAGAATACTTAGGGGTTGAGATGTTATGATTTTGCATGGAGGACTAGATGTCCCTCTTTACCACAAAAACTAAAAGGTTCAATTGATTTCTTCTTTGCCTTGGAGGAAGAATTTTAGACTTAGAATATTTTTCATACCAAGGAGTGGTTTGAGTTTTCTATTCTGACTCTTGAGATGGTTTGGAGGAACACTCACTACCTGATGAAGTATCTTCCTTAGGAATTTTTTCTTCTTGTCTTACCTCTTTGATGTATGTGCTACCAATGCATGATTTTTAGAATTATAAATAGAATCAAATTGCTTCAAATTTTCCTATTCACAAGTCAAAAACTCAAAAAAAACCTTAAAAGATGGCATGGTAAAAGAAACACCCAATGCATCTTAGTAGAGTACAAAGTGGAAGAGAAGACTTGAAATGGCCCTCTAATCTGAGACAATATCAAGAAAAAACATTCTTTGTCAGTTTTATTCTTTTGAAAACCCTATAAGAGTGACCTGAGAGATTTAAATTTCATAAAGAATTCCTCAATGGAGAGGAAAGAATCATGTATAAGTGTAGTCAATTCTACCTTAATCGGAAGTGCCCAAAACTCATTAATAGTATCAAAAATCTCTCTATAATTATCCCACATCTCCTAGGAGTAGTGCAAGAATCAATGTGAATCAAAAGATTGTCTAAAACATGTAGTAAAATTAATCCCATGGCCTCATCCATCTTATTCCTATGTTTAAGTCTCTCAAATTGATGAGTCAATTCAATTTTTACTTCATTCAATGTGGACCATAAACCCTTAGACATGAGTAATCTAGTCATATGATCTTTCCATGTATGATAGTTCTGTGACATAAGATGTTTAGTTGAAGAGGTATCTGCCATTATGTTTAAGGTTTTCAAAATGTGTATGGGAAAGGGTTTTCTATTTTATAATGTATATAGATACTAAAAGAGAAAATTTTACCCTTCCACAACAAGAGAATCTAAACCCTAGTTCAACTTTGAGAGTAGAAAAGCTAGAAAGAAGGAAAATCACTTTAGAGTAATTTCTATGTACTTAGTAAATTTTCTAAAAATAGTATGTATATTTGTGTAGAGCATTAAAACACCTTTCCAACACCTATTTGTTTGCAAAACATAGAGTTTTTATGCCCAAGTTATGACCTAAAGTGTAAAAACGTAGATTTAACTTCAATAACCTATAGAAAAAATACAATAATAGAATCTGAAAAAAATAGTTGCACCAATGGATAGGGTTCAAAATCAGCTTTCCAATGGTATCACATTTGAAAAAAATAGACTTTGTATGCCAAATTTATAATTGATTTACTAAAATTTGCCTAATTTTCCTTAAAAGGAAAGTTGGGGGGAAAAAAATCATGTGGATGACCACCCACAAGTTTTGGTGTTGGGAAGAGTGGAGGTGGAGGTATTGGTTGCACCACTAGCTTGGGTAGGGTGGTAGTGGTTGGCACTTTAAGCACTAGTTGTTGGTTGTAGACCAAGCATAGGTGTTGAGAACCTTAGTGCCCAACGCTATATATAGTGTTGTGCTAAATAAAGCATTGAACACTATTTTTATTTTAAAACATAGTTGTATGGTATGCCCTGCATTGGGGTCGTACAACCTATGTGTAAATTTATTTTCCTCAAAAGCTCTTGACAACAAATATGGGAAATTTATAGTCAAAATTATTTTGTTTGATCTATTGAATGCAATGGTGAGGTCCATTTTGCTACAACATGTACGAAAAAAATTCCAAGTCTAAAACCTACCAAAAAATATGAAGATTCTAGATTTCATGTTTTTGTAATCCTAGTTGAAGAAAACCATCAAAAATAGAGAAGGGGTTTGCTAAATCCATGCTCTAATACCATGTTTAAATTGTGAAACACACACAAAAGTAATATCAAACAACAAACAAGAACAACTTCATGAATGAGAGATACAAGAAAATATTTTCTATTCCTCAAAAGAAAATTTACAGAATGAATGAATACAATGAAGGAGAATGCTTATTAAAGAAAACCCTAGATGATAATTAGATTAGATCATGAAAAGTGTCCTCATCCTATGTAATAAGACAAATTGATCTAATAATAGCTCGATCTAATAAAATAAAAAACACTTGTAAGTTTGGATTAAGTGGCCAATAGTGGCATGGTGTGGTGGTTAAGTTGTGTTGTTATTCTTTCCATCAAGGTTCAAACCCCATTGGGGTGTGATTGTTGAGAATTTATATTGGGGATGAGGTCCCCTATTTGTGACCTCATGGTTCATAGCTTTGGGTCAAAAGCGTTTACCCCTCTTAATAATTTTTTTTTGGCTTAAGTGAATAAAGTGAAATAAGCCTAATAAATAATTAATAATCAATGGGTGAGCTTGTGAGATTGTGAGAAAGTGAAATGTGGCTTCATAAAATTCACTTGGTTGTTCCTTAAAATTTGAGAGGGGCTCAGTTGACTGTTTTCAAAGTTCTTGACTTCAGGAGAGCCATTGATTCAACCCACATCACTTGAAGATCAATGACCAAAATTTGAACTTGCAGAATTGTATGTGTGAACTCTCTATTCATGCATACGAGTAGTAATAGCGAGAAGTGATGGTTATCCACCAAGGATAATGAATTTTATCTGTTATAAAGACATGACATGAGACTTTCATAATGGCACAAGAAAATTTAGAGTTAAGGTGTTGCAGAGTTTGAGCTTTCCAACATGCAAAAAGACAATTCTAGAGTTCCTATTTCAAATTCAAGTAAAAATTTATGCCCTAATCTATCAAAATTTTCTATATTTTAGTGTGGTAATTGGCCATTAGTGTTCTTGCATTTGTTTTTCATTATCTTAGAAACCCTAGAATTTTGCTAAACCTTAGAATTTACTCTCTTCTCCCAATATCATAGTAAAAATGAGTCAAACTAGCTCTAAGTCCATGAAGGAAAATAGACCTTTAGCTGACAACCTCATTGTTCAATTTTGTGGATCCTCTAGAGAGGTTAAATCATCACAAGGGTCTAGAATTTTGTTGGAAAATTTAAGGGATTTTGTTGTTGGTTGTAGAGATGCAACAATTCCAGTGAATGGGTGGTCTTTATTTGAGCATTGGTGTATAAGGAGACTCTTTAAAAGACCTATTTCACATGTTTGGGAGTTTGAATTGGGAAAGATCATTGTCCCAAATATACATCATGTTACAATATATCTCTTGGTTTAGATTCTATATTTTGGTAAAGTAAGAAGTAGTTTTCTATTGCTTTATCTTCTATTCAGGTTAAGTATCAAGGGGCTAAGTTAATGGTGTCATTGAAGCCACTTGTTTTCAACATAGTATCACTAAGTTCAATATCTAGTTTAGACATTCATCAATCATAGTGTATGATAAATAGAATGCCATACAAATTTCATGGAGCCTAGTCTATCATCAACAAACCAAGCACATAAAGGTTCACATTCACTACATTTGGAAGTGTATCTCTGTTACTAACCAAAATTTGAGCAAGTTGTTGATATTTTCACTAAACCCTTCACAAAAAGAAAGTATCTTCATCTATGAGCATTGCTAGGGGTGCAAGAAGATTCATCTTTAAAGAGGCCCTAGTCCTTGCTTTCTCTTTCTACTTTAAGGGGGTATTTTCTCTTTCTATTTGGGGGGGTCCTACTTTCTCTTGGGGTGATTCTTCTCTTTGAGGGGGGTCTTTATCTACATGAGTACCTCATCATGCTTAATTTGTTGGGACTCATATTTTCACCCACCTAAGTTGAACTTAAGGGGAGTGTTCGTATATGTTTTTACTTTTATTTAAACTTGTTTAAGTTAATAAAATGGGTATTAATATGAATGGAGTGAGTTTTTATCATCTTCCATGGGAGTTACACTTTCCTATTTTTGGATACTTTTATTGTATTCTCCCTATTGGTTGTATTTGCCACCTCCTCCCTCTCACATACTTATATACTTACTCTCCTAGCTTATATTTTTATTCATGTAGACACACGCTTTTGATCTCTCTTAATGTTATTTTGCCTTTAATTTGGAAAATTTGCATTTCTCTCATTGGATTTTAACTCAATAATTTTATTTTGATCTTTGACCATTTATAATTGTATTTAGAAGGTTTTAATTCTTACACTAGTTTATGAATTTTCATTTGTTCAACATATTCTAATAGATTTGTCATCCTAAACAATAAGAGGGATATGAGGAAGTTTTGCCTAAACAAGGATTGCATTGAGTAAATTTTCAACTAGGTTAAAATCTATAAAGGAATAATTCAAATACAACCCTATTGCTACCATAAACTATGGACCACTTTTAAAAATCATATCTTTGTCCTTATATAGCTCAAAGAAGAAAGCATATAATTCTATTCCACAAAACCAAAATCTTATTCTATCCTTCAACAAGGGTTTCTAATGGAGATTGATTCAATCATGTGGTTTTGGATCTAAGCTCAAGACCAATAAACTTTCCAACTAATTTTTTTTCAAAAACAACTAGTGTTTTTTTTCATGGAGAATCATGATTGAATAAAACTTTGGGTACCATATTCAACTCTTTTTACAACACAAGAATGAGAGAGTTTAATTGTGGTGCCAACAACTATTGCTACTAAGATTTCAAAATCATGAAGCTCAAAATAGAAAATAGAAGAAATAGCTTTTGAAAAACCAAGGGCATATCAATACCACCAACCTTTAGATCAATAATATCAATGGTTGTTGCCATGGCCATTGTTGATAGTGACTAGCCACAATGATCCCTTTAACACATTTTCTTCTAGTTTATTATTTTTACTATTACAAAAATAATATAAATTAATTTATCAAATATCCGAAAAATATTTTAAAATCAAGATTTGTGAAAAATTTAGAGATCGTCTTTTTATCTAAAACTAAATAATTTATCTTTCATATTTGCTTTTTTAATCTAATATTCAATATTTTTTTTTTTCACATTCACCACCACAACTCTTATTTGTTAATCAAAATTAATTATCACTTATAAATACATTCTCTTAAATTAAGATCAGTTAATTACAACTAATTATTTAGAGTGAATTTCCATGTAATAAGCAATAACATCTACCTAGGAAAATGTTTCGCTTAGTTTGTAATGTAATGGTTAAAGAAAGAACGACACGCAACATGCAAAAAGGTTAAAGCCTCCCACGACGTCCCTTTAATGCTTTACTCGTGAATAACACGTGTCCCAAATGCCGCTTGTCCTTTATAAGCAACATGCTAAAACTTTTCACAATAATTTTAAAAATATATATGTGGAGTGTATTCCATAACAACACCTTTTGCTACCAACTTCAACTAACTATTATTTTAAATTTATGTAGTGCAAATTGCAAACTAGAAATGTTTGTTGAGTAGTTTAGGTACGCCGTTGAAAAAAACAATTTTAAAACTTATTAAATTAATAAAAAATTAAGCATTTATATATTGCTCATAATTTTTATATTTAATTATGTAAAATAAGTATTTAATATTTAATTGTGTGTTTGGTGGATATTTATTCTCACAAGGGTTGAGATTGGAGTAGTAGTTTTGGAAGTTTGTTATTACAAGTTTAGGAGGTTAACTAGTTTCCATGAAATATGAATACTCCTTTCTCATTCTTTATATCTTAGTGTAACATCTAGAGATCCACTATTTTTTTATCAATTTATGTTTTTGGTTAGTTAGTTTGTTCTTTTAAATTAAATGAGTTTGTTTCAATAGAATTAAGGGTGGTTGTTAATCTATTTTGAGGGAGGGAGACTCATTCTTATGGAATAATTAAGAGATATTTCAATCAAAATTGTTTGGAGTTTGGTTATATATATATTCAGTTGGTAGCTTCATTCTTGTAATTGATTTGATTCTGTATATATAATTATTTTATGTGGATTTTAAGATTTTTTTTTAGTGTTTATTTTATATATATGTTTGTGGGTGTGATATATTTTAAGATATATGTTTTTTTTTTATAATGAATACGTGGCTTTATTATCATTTATAAAATATTATTATTATATTTATTAAAAAAGTTGGTGGAAGAAGTTGCATCTTGAAGTTTAAATGAGGATAAAATCTAAAACAAAATATAATAAAGGTCATGACACAGTAAGAGCTAGTACTAGTAGGAGGGAGGTCTCAATCATTCAGTTTATCCCATACATTAGTAAGGTCAAAAGTATACACATGGGGTTCCCAACCATCATTACTATTGTGTCATTGCACTCACGCCCAATTTTATATTATTAAAATGGGGACCCCCTCCCTTCCTCTTTGGATGTTTTTCTTCCTTTTCCTTTCTCTCTTTCTTGTACACTTGCTTGGTGTTGGTTAATAGATTTGTCTTCTTAAATAGATAAAAACTATAACTCTATTACACCCAAAAATGAAGACAAATAAGTAATGAATAGTTGAGTAAGTTGTTGATTAACTTCCCTCTAAATTTTAAAGAGGTACAACTCCCTTGTATGATCAAAATTTTGATTTTTCAAATTTTAAAGATGGGGCATACTTTTAACTAGAAAGTAGGAAAGGAAAACTAACATTTATGCTTAGTCATGTCATAAATGCGACCATAACATTAAATATAAAAGGATTTTGAACTATTTTCACAATTCCTAGATTATAAAACTGAAAGATTTTCAAAGAAATAAATATCACCCACACTCCAACACAAAGATTGAAATAAAATTGATAGATAGTTAACTTAAAATTTTAAATTTCACCACATCCTAGAAAGAAAATGAATCCCACACAAATGGTACCACATTTACAAAAAAAGGCAATATCCAAATATTTAGTCAAATTCACAAATTCTGAAATAAATACCAAAGCATCACATTCAATTTCGCATGCTCACAGAAAAATGAATTATTTCCAGAACCAACAAAATATTATTGTTCCTTCTTTTGATTGAGTCTCACTCTTACACTACAATTTAATGGGGATCAAAATTTTGGACCCTTCTATTATCTTTTTATTATATATTTAAAAAGATTTTAAAATGAAAGCATCAAAAAGTCTTGAAAATTGATTCTTTAAAAGAGTCATTAAAAAATTAAAACTATAATTTAAACCATAAAAACTTTAACATCCAAAGAAATGCATGACTATTGCTGAGATGGCTATTTCTGTGGGTCCACATTTGCTCCATCTACTGAGTTTTGTAGACTGGCTACCACATGTACTTTGTAGTCCTTGAGCGCCAAAGTGACAGTTGGAATCTCATTATGCTAAGGAATGGTGGCATTCTTGGTTCTGAGTTTCCAGAGAGAAGGGTGTCAATTTTGGTGGTGAGATTGGTTGGGAAATTCTCATACCAAGATAATGTTGAATCAATTCTAACTAATCTCTTCAAACTGTCTTTATTGAAGGCTTGTTCATCTGACAATGTATCAATAACTTTCTGAAATCATTCCTTTAACTCATCGATCATAGCCACACCATTATTGTCTTTCTTCTTAAGTTGACAACCGAAAATTGATAATTCTTTGGTGAGGTTAGCTTTTATACGGTTACATTCTTTTAACAACTTATTATGTTTTTGAATGTTTTTCTTCAGGAAAGAGTTTTTCCATTCAATGTTCTTCCTCCAAATTATACATCTTGGGTCATTTGTGGAAGGGATGATCTTCTCTATTACAAATTTATCTAAACCTATGTCTATAATTTCATTGAGGTCTTGATCACCTTGCAACCAAAGGGACTCTTCTTGTTTACAATTTTCTATCTCAGCTTTGATAACATTCTTCACCAAAGTTAACTCATCATGAACTTTCTTTAATTTCTCGATCAAAGGGAGACCTTTGGCTTTTAAATATATTATGAAAGATCAGAGTTTGAACTTGTAATATAGGTGTTCTTGTGACTAGTAATAGGGGATAGAATTGTATAAATGTCAATCTTTGTGTCATCAAATTGATCATTCATAGAAGGGTATAGTCAAGAGGTTCAGTGACTTCTTTATCATCATATATGCTTGTACTTGTTGGAATACTTGAGAATTTTTGTAAAGGAAGTGAGTATCCATGAGTGTAGAGTTGAGTGTTGATTGTTTGTCTGTCAAACAAAGGTAGTTCAAGATATGGATTGTATTGTAAACAAAGTAGTACTATGTATGTTTGTATTTCATCTCTTGGCGAAGTTGGTGCTCCTATAGTTCATTGGAGTTCGTGCTCCTAATGTACTCAGTGAGAGTTTCTTCAGTGAGACCTATTGCATAGGTAGTTGGTGCTCCTAAGCATTTTATACTTAGTGAGAGTTTGTTCAGTAAGACCTATTCTATGGGGAGTTGGTGCTCCCATTTGTTATTGGAGTTGCTGCTCCTAGATATATTGAAATCAATGAGATTTTGGTTAGTGAGATCTAATGGTGAACAAATCGTGAGGTTTGGATTGATCCAACTCACACAATGGTTTTTCTCTTTCTAGGATTTTTCACTTATAAATTTGGTGTCATGGTGATCTTTATGTGTTTGCATTGAAGTTTGGGCTTGTCAAATGTTTAAAGTTGCTTAATTGCTTGGTTTTTGTACATCACTGATTCACCCCCCTCTCAGTGATAGTGAGTATTCCTACATCATTTACACACATTCACCCACTTTTATCCCCCACCTTATCCATATACATACGCATTCCACTATATTCATCCCAAGTATGCATTCATTACACCTATTCACACCTACCCCATTACATCCATTATCCACTTTGATTATACTATATCCATGTCTCAATTCATTTCTACAAGTGTAAAATCAAACTTGCAATTTGGGATTTGACTCTTAAGTTTCAAAATTCAAATTCAAATTTTGCCTAATTCCTCTCTTTTTCTTTATAGCCTAGAGCCAACAAACATTTTTGTGATATTTATTGTTATTTCCTTGTATTTAATGGTATTCAATTGAGTTTATTTATCATCTTATCATATTCAATCTCATTTAAGATTATTGAATCATATCATTCACAAAAATATGTTAGGAATAGATCCACATAATCATTCTATGACTTTTGCACAACTAAATATTATTATTTTTTATCAAACATGACCATAAATCTCATCCTTTCTAGATTTTAGCAATCCTTTTAAGGCATTTCTAAATACAACCAATCTAGATAACAAGCAAGCAAAGGTGACATTAATAAATCAAGAAGCAAAAGTAAACAAACATGGTCCATATCATTTCCATACGTGTTGGGGTAGACTCTTGTCTATTAAAAAGACCTAGACTTATAGACTCAATCCTTCACAATGTAGACTAATTGTTCTATATCCCACATATAATTTTGACATACTTACTATTTCCAATCTCAAGGCATCTTCAATACAACATCCATAATAGATTTTGGACATCATCATTATATCTAGAATTAAATGTCTTATCTTTTACATTTAGTTTTCTAATTTAACATTTAATATT
Source organism: Sequoia sempervirens (assembly GCA_007258455.2). NCBI lineage: Eukaryota > Viridiplantae > Streptophyta > Pinopsida > Cupressales > Cupressaceae > Sequoia > Sequoia sempervirens. Next base: position 539,568,307 of record VDFB02270651.1, on the reverse strand, counting down.
CCAATTCACAAACATTCATTATCCACAACTTTGATTTATTAATCTAAATTATTTATTACTTCCATTTATAAATTATAAAGAAAATGCTTTTGTAATTATAACATGTTATCATTGTATTTTTCCTTCCTTTAATTATAATATTTTATTATTATAATTATTACAACAATTTTATTAGAACTATATTTTATATTTATTGTACTATTTTTTCTCAAACATCAATGACAGTCTTTTTATCCTTATTCTAATTTATTATAACCTACTTTATTCAAATTAAAGAAAAGGTATAATGCATGTACCTAGGAATAAGTTCCGCTTAGTACTCATGTACCTTAAAACTATTACCTTAATAAATTTAAGGTGCCTTTGTATAAATTTTTCAAATTTAATCATTAAAGAAAGACATACAGCATTCAAAAAGGTTAAGCTTTGTGCCTTTAATGCTTTACTCGATACAAACATGTCCTCTCCACTAACATTTTAAAACTTCGTAGAAATTTTATTTTTTAAATATTCACGAGTACGATAAAAAAAATTACCTACTTAAGTCAAATGAAAGAAAGATTATGTGGAAATAAGTCTTCTCCAACCCACTATAGTAAACACCCCAACTTCATTCTTCTCCAAGAGAAATTATTCTATGTCAAGTGTAAACTAAAATATATTTTTCTCATCGACAATTCCCTAGTTCTTTGTGTTTTCCACAAAGTTATTCACACTAAAGTGTACCTCCATTTTTCTTCTCATCGCCACCCTCCTTAAAAAGTGGTATCTTTAAAACTTGATTCACAAAATCCTTTCACATTTTGATGAGGAAAATTTACATCAAGAACTAGCCCACCTTCACAAATTCTTCGGTTTGAATGGGAAGCAATCAAATTTCAAGAACCCTTAACTAAACCAAATCTCGCTTCTTTTCTGAACCTAAACTTGCCTCCTTCCACTATTGAGAGAATATCCCACAATTTCTCCAATATCCTTCTTAAAAAGGGCCTACATTTTTCCTTTAAGCCCCTCTTGACATTGAGAAATTGTATCCCATCCCTCAAAGACTCAAGGGACATCCTCCTTGATTTTGGAGTCTATAAGGTTGTTTGTTCTTGTGGCACATCTTAGATAGGTGAAATGGGTCACTCTTTTGACATCAAAATTAAAGAGCACAGTGCTAACATTAGACATGAGCGGGCTCTCAAATAGCCCTAGAAGTGGGGAGATTTGAGCAAAGAAGTCATAGAAGAAGATGTTTCTACCTAGTTGTACAAGGAAGAAGAAGAGCCTATGCTAGAATCTATCCCCTTTGATCACAATAATAAGGGTTTTCAATTGGTTAAGAGCATGGGATTCATAGGAAAAGGTGGCCTTGGCATACATGAGCAAGGTATGAGAAAGCCTATTATCACGAAGAAGCGTAAGAAGAATCGAGGACTAGGATATGGTTCATTAGAAAAAGAAACCCCTAGCACTGAAAGCACCTTTTGTGAGGAAGTTTCTTCCTGTATTGTGGTTAAGACATCTAATGACAATGATTCCATCAAAGACATATCTATGTATATCACCGACCTATTCAAGAATTCCTTTATCAATACCATCACTACCCTATCCTTTGACCAACCATCTGAGAAACATGAACTTCAACTCATTTATCCTCAACTGATAGATTGGGACCAACAACGACCGTTGGTTCTAGACATATTCCAAAATGATGAAGTTATTGTTGAGTTTATGGGACTGAGAGATAGTATACCACTCGGGGATCATAAGGTAGGCTTTCACATTGAACTTAGTGAAGACATATGCTTTGGAGGAGAGATTGGGTCCTTCAGTTGCAAAAGTGAAAATCTAAAAATCAAAAAGAGATCCTTTAGTGCAAATCGTAATATGACACTATCAAATCGAGGGAAAGCAAAAATAAAGGATGTATCTAAGGGTGAAAACCTCTTTGAGATGCCTAAAGATGGAGAACTAAATCGCCCCAATATTGTTCAAAACCAAGAGAGATAAGCCATATTGGTAGAAGACTCTGAGCAGATAAAAATGGGAAAACTAGATGTAACTAGAATCACCTTTTATGTACCTTCTTTGGACCTTGATGGGAAGAAGAACTTCATAGATTTCATGGGCAACCATACAATCAAATTTGCTTGGTCCTGTTAAGATATGCCTGGATTAGACCCAACCTTAGTGGTTCATCACTTGATAGTCTTTGCTGGAGCAAAACCGATAAAATAGAAGCTTTGTAAGATTCATCCACGAATAACACTTCTAGTTAAGGTTGGGCTACAAAAAATTCTAGAAATTGGTTTCATCAGACCGATTGATTACCTTGAGTGGGTGTCCAACCTTGTACCTGTTTCTAAGCCCATTGGGGCATAATGATTTGCACTGATTTTAGAGATCTCAATAAGGTATATCTAAAAGATGACTTTCCTCTATCGAATATCGACATGATAGTGGATTTGACAGTGGGTCACGAAATGCTTTCCCTTATGGATGCCTTTTTTGGATATAACTAGATCAAGATAGCACTTGAAGACTAGCACAAGACTACATTCACTTGTCCCTAGGGAACGTATTGTTAGAATGTAATATTGTTTGGGCTTAAGAATGCAAGAGCCACCTATCAGAGGGCGATGGCCACTATATTTCACAATATATTTCACATCATTATGGAAGACTATGTAGGTGATCTTCTAGAAAAATCCATACCAAGACAGGGTCACTTAGATATCCTATCACACATATTTGATAGATTAGAAGAGTATAGTCTATGCCTTAATCTAAAGAAGTGTTCTTTCGACATTAAATTAGGAAAGCTCCTAGGATTCATTGTATCTAATAGAGGTATAGAAGTAGATCCAACAAAGGTCAAGGCAATCATGGAAATTCCTCCCCCAAAGACTTTGAAACAATTGTAGAGCATTCAAGGTAAACTACAGTCCATATGAAGGTTCATAGCCTAGTTAGTAGATAAATGTCATCCTTTCATGCATCTACTCCATAAGGATGTTGCCTTTAAGTGGGAAGAGAAGTGTCAAGCATTCCAGCAAATCAAAGACTATTTGGCATCACCTCCAATTTTGATGCCTCCTCTATTGAATAAATCATTGATCCTTTATATATCAACAATATTAGCAGCCTTAGGCGCCTTGTTAGCACAACATGATGAGAACAGAAAAGAAAGAACATTGTACTATATTAGTCGTACACTCATAGACTATTAATTGAACTATACACCTATGGAACTTAGGCTTGTTTAGCTATTTCTTTTGTATCATAGAAACTCAAGCACTACATGCTTAATTGACAAATTAAACTCATCTCTAAGGTGGATCCTTTGAAATATATCTTGGCGAAGGCAGATCTAATAGGGTGGATGCCAAAGTGGGTCATGATCCTTATTGAATTTGATATAGAATATGTTGACAGAAAAGCCATTAAGGGACAAGAGATAGCAGACTAGTTGGCTGAATCACCTGCTTGATGACCACCATCCCTTGATATCAGAGTTCCCTGATGAAGGAATCCTACTAACAACTCAAGTAAGCTGATGGAAACTATATTTTGACTGTTCACACACCCAACATGGATTAGGAGCTGGTGTTCTCTTTGTTACACCATAAGGAGACTGCGATTGAGTCCTCCATCCATGCAGTGTTTTTTTTTCTCTCTCTTTTGGAGAGGGGTTTTTTTCCATAGGGTTTTTGTCCTTTTCTCCGATTGTGAGAGATTTATTTTTTGCACTGTAAATGGGTACCTAACATGGTTGTGTAGCCAAGACCCATATTGTATCTTCACTTTTGCATAATAATTCTCCCTAAGTTGCAGTTAAGGGGGGTGTTAGAGTAAATTATATTTACCTTAGGCTTAAGTTAACTTAGGCATAATAATTTTATTAATTTGGGTGGTTTCTTTCTCGTATCAGGTAGTTTTACACCTGCCATATACTTTATGACTTTAAAAGGCTGTAACATTGTGTAAATTAATCAGATCTCATTCATTTTGTTTTCTCCAGTGAAATAGCATGTGCTTCTCTTTGCATTCGTGAAGGTTATTTTCTGTAGTTGGTGCTCCTGGGAGGTGGATAACACCAATAGAGACAATATACCCAAAGAATATAGGATCGCTTTTCCCTATACCAATAATATAGCAAAATATGAAGCAATAATAATTGGGTTAAGAATGGAAATTGAATGGTAGATCAAGGAACTACAAGTCTATGGAGACTCATAGCTAGTGATTAGACAAGTGAATGATGAGTACCAACTAAAGATGATAAATTTCTTCCTTATAAAAGAATGGTAGAAAGTTTTAATCAATACTTCTTATTCATTCTCTTTGAGCAAATCATAATGATAAATAACAAAGTTTTCAATGCTAAGGATACCATTGGTCCTCTTCTTGACATCCCATAGAATAGTGCTAAGTATGAATTTCTTGTGGAGCAACTACTTATACCTGCATTCGATGTCCAGGAGTCTGAACTCGTATGCGACGTTGTTGGTCTTAACTCACCTTGGTATCATGATATTAATGCCTATCTCCAACATGAAATTATACCTCCTAACCTTAATAGCAATCAAAATAAATCCTTCATCCATTAAACCTCATGATACACCATACTTGGTGATACTTTATATAGACATAGCCTCGATGGAACATTACTTTGATGTCTTAACCTAGAAGAGGCATTAGCTTCCTTACAAGAGGTGTATGAAAGTGTTTGTGGGTCACATTCTAGTGGACCTAATCTAGTTACAAAGCTATTGAGAACATGATACTATTAGCCCTTGATCGAACAAGAAGAAAATTAGTTCGCAAAGAAGTGTCATCAATGCAACAACATAGTGATCTTATTCATTCCCCAACATAAGAAATACATCTAGTTACTACACTGTGGCCCTTTTCATAGTGGAGACTCAACCTTATAGGAAAAATATCCCCCTCTTCATCCAACAAACATAATTTTATCATAACTACTACATAGTATTCTACAAAGTGAATAGAAGTCATACCACTGACCTATATCATGGGTAAACAAATAGCCAAATTCATTTTGAACTATTTAGTTTGTTATGGAATACCCCAGACCATTGTCACTGATAATGGGACTTTGTTTAAGAATCAAGGTATCCATGACCTTTTCTCTAAATTCCATATCCAACACCTCTTTTCTATCCCGTATTACCCCTAGGGAAACAATCAGGAAAAAGTGTCAAACAAAACTATCTTGAAAATCCTTAAGAAGATTGTTAATGACACTAGCAGTGATTGGCACCTATAGCTAAATATTACTTTGTGTGCTTACTGAATGAGCATTTGTGCACCCACTGGCACTACTCCTTTCTCCCTTATATATGGAACATAATCTATCTTTCCTATAGAGGTCAAGATCCCTTCCCTAAGGGTATCCTTGTAGAACCTAGTTGGCAATGAAGAGTACTGGGTATCTAGACTCTAAGATCTTGATTTATTAAACAAAAGGAATTTAAGTGCTCTAAACCATCCCCAAGCTTATCAAAACCACCTCAAGCATAGTTACAATAAAATAATCAAGAACAAAATCTTCCAAGTGGGTGACCTAGTCTTGAAAGAAAATTAGAAGATTTAGCTAAATCAAGAAGGAAAAAGAAAATTTGAGCCAAATTGGTTAGAACCCTTTGTAATCATTGCAAATTATAGATTTGGTGCTTATCAACTGGAAATCCCTAAAGGTGAACCTTTTTCAAAATTGCTTAACAACAACCATCTTAAAAAGTTCTACACCTAGCCCATGAGAATATGCTAGCAAGAAAAAATCAAAAAATTCAAAAAAAAGAGAAAAAATAAAAAAATAAAAAAAGATAGAAATATTTAAAAAATAGTAAATAGAAATAAATCTTCCTTTAAGTGAAAGCCACTTTTGTGGCGCTTCTAGGAAAGGTATCATGGTGAAAACTTGGAAAATAGATGTTATGTTTGAAAAGGCTCCACCTCATCATCTATCAAGGCTCGCATCTATTCCATCCATCCATTATCATGATCATGCTTTCATCCATTCCATTCCATCCCTTCCATAATAATCATACATACAACCATGGCTTGATCACTTGTAAAATGTATGACCTTGTTGCACCATGACCTCCTCTATCCACATCATCCCATTTATCCATAATAAATATAACCCTATACCTAACTGGGGGCTTCTTCTTGAACCTGGTAGATGGATTGGATCTGTAGACACGTAAAATGTACTAATTAACATTGCACATTTGATCCCGACCACTAACACCATGTCATCATAAACCATCCCTCGGTCTAAATTTTTAATCAAATACCTTTATTTGATTAAATTCATCAATGTTCCTCTCTTAATTAAATAAACCATTTATCTAATTAAGTCATTCTTTCTTGTTAATTAAATCAATCAGTCTGATCTAATTATCCCTATTCAATTAAATAATCAATTTTATTTGAATAAATCTCTAAATTCCATCCATTAAATTAAATAAATTAAAAACCTTATTTAGTTTAATTTAACTTCATCCCCTGGGTTAAATAAAACAAAATCTTTATTTAATTAATCTTGAAACCATATTCTTCTCATATTTGATTTAAATCAATCCATAAATCTAAATCAATGTCACATCATTTTGACCTCTCATTAAATTAATTAACCTCTATTAATGTAATCTCTTCTCATGTCCCATCCTTTAGCTTTTGCCACTTGCATATGAAAATAGATTTAATTCATTTATTAAATCTCTATTTTCTCTCAAAAAGGCATAATAGAGAATATTCTCCCAAATTTGAATCCAAAATCCAAGTGGACTTTGTCCTTCCAACAAGGAATTTATTTCATCTTACAAGTCCTTTTGCATTGAGCCAAGTGGCCATTACTCCATTTGACTCTCCCTTCACCTTGTCATTTCACCATTTCAAATTTCAAATATATGCATTTATTGACACATTCTTCAAAACTTGCACATCCTTCATCCATTCACATGTTGACAAGTGTCACCTTGCCATTTGTTGATTTTTAGTCCCACATTGCTCCATGTTGGACATCTCTTCAACTTGATTTTCTATAAATAAGAGGCTTTATTCCTCATTTGATCATCCACAACTTGAGTAAACTTACTATACTCAAATTCATAGCAATTTTCATTCAATTTTATCCAATCTTAGCTAGGTTATGCAGATTTTTATCTTGGAGCACATTGGAGGTCTTCATCAAGTGGATCACTCTTCATAATCAATCATCTTCATCACATCATTGGAGTTGGGAAAGGGCCAATTTTCACATCAAATTGGCACCAACTCCCTCAAGAGATTAAGAGTTTGCTTTGTTTTAGAATAGGATTTGATATCTTTGTTTTAATTTGTTGTGTTCTTCATTTTATTCCTTTTCTTTTGCATTCAAATGGGTTTCTTGAGGAATCATGGTTCTAATCTTGCATTTGATCTAATCTATTGATTGTTTGTTGTGTTTGTGCAAGTTGGGCATCTTGGTTCACAAGAACCATGCTCATATTCAAGTCATGTAAATATTCAAATAATCAAAACATCCAAATAATTCAAAAAATAAAAAACATCCAAATCATTTGTCAAAATCCAAAAATATTCATAAAATGTACATTATTAGCCATCCATGTATGAGTTGATAGCCCAGTCCAATAATCAAACTATGTAGCCTTTGCATGTGTCATGTAGGCAAGGCCATCATTGATGAGCCCCCAAGGAATTAGTTCAATCCCATTAGGTTCCCTTATCTAGGTTTAAATATCTTCAAAATACTAAAAAATTCAAAATATCAACAAACACCAAAAACAGCCTCAAACAATCTAAAAAGCACAAAAACATTCAAAAAATCTCAAAAATCCCAATCCCGTAATCATCTATCTATAATAAACTATACATCCATAATAAAGTGATCATCACCCTCATCCTTTGACAACACAATCAAACCAAACATAGTAGCTATCAAAATCTATAACATTCAAGCAAGAAATGTGAAAAAACTTGATCATTATCAACCAAAACAACACCTAAATATCAATTTCCTTACCTATCAATATCATCATTGAAATCAACATCCTAAGTATGAGTCTTAATGGATATATCATTCCTACAATGGGCATCATCAACGAAATATCCCTAAACTACAAAGATCCTTGGAAAGTGATGTGGCATATTTGTTCGTTTGTTTTAATCTTTTATCTTTTGATCATTGATTTTGTATGCATTGTTTGTTGGATCTTCTTATAATATGGCCATTACGAATACTTGCCTTGTGTGTGAAGGGATAATCTTGAGTAATACAATGACTAGTGCATATCAATTTCTTCATACCTTTTGTGTATAATTCTTCTTACTTTGATGTCTTTATTCTCTCACATTACATAACAAGGTGGTTGTATGTATGGTATGAACAAGAATACTCCTATTTGTTTGTAGACTCAAATTCCACACAATAGATACAAATTTGCCTCCGTTCTTCATATCTTGGTGCATCGTGTCTATTTTCTACATTAATAAGTATTGCTAAATCATTAGTTTCTCCCAAAAAATAAAAATCATGTTCATTGCATTTTCATACATCATCAATTTATCATTCACCTATCATTCATTCATCAATCATAACATATGGATTTTTCAACAAAAGTGATCAACATCATCAAATTTCTTCTGTCATCTAATCTTTCTTATTCAATTCTTCTAGCTAGCATCTCCTGCATCCTGCATCACATCATTAGTATCGTATGCATCTTGCATTCGGAAGCTCATTTCATATAACATACATGCATGTATGAATATGATTGAAATATTAGAAAGTACAAAAATAATCACATTTGCATATCATCCATATCATATATCACATCTTGCATCATGAATCATACATCCATCTCATAATAATCAAATACATCTATATCATAAACATAATCATAAACATCATGACAACATTATATGTCATAAGGATCATAACACAACATAGTCCACATCAAAAATGGTCTCATCTCATATATCATCAAAAATATACATATATACGAGGCCCAAAAGATCAATGAATGCATATACATCAATAAATAGAGTCTTTTTGCATTATATAAAAGTACATCAATATCATAAGAATAATGTCCAAAAATCTATCAACCTTGCTACTCTCCATCTAGAGGTGGTCTCTCTTGATCATTACAAGCAAGGAACCTCTGCATATACTAGTTTTGAGGTGGGGATCTGTGTGGTTGTCAGATATGTCTATGAGGATTCTTTGAGGGTCTACTAATAGATGTACCACCTAACCTATTGAGCTCGGTAGTGACACTGCTCCTAGTACCAAACCTTGATCGTCTTTGAGATCTAGGGACTACGGCCTCATATAGTGTCCTATAATATGTCCTCTCCTCCATCAAGATATCTTGCTCCTGCATGTATCTGTCCATACTAATGGTTTAGGCCTATGAGATCTTGAGATATACCCTCTAGCTCCACTTTGTATCCTTCTCTGCTATGGCAATATCTCTCTCCCTATGAGCCTTATCTAACTCAGTGGTAAGAACTATAATATGAGCATTTGTTGCTTGTCTACATGTGATCTCTGCATCTCTCTCTCCAACATGAGCATATATGTATACCATGGATTGATCATGCTCTACCTGAGCCTGGTCTCTCTCCGCCATCACCTGAGCCAACCTAGTTGTGTAATCCCCTTGTCCTTGATCTGGTGGTGGAGGGGGAACTTGTCTCGCCTACTAATCACCCTGATCTTGGTGGCCCTAATCCTACTGTTGTTGATCCTGAGGTACTTGTGCAACCTGTTGCTACTCAACAACAACCCTTTGTCTTTGTCTGGCCTCTTAGCTTCCAAGTAAACCACCTCACCTTCGTCAACAAACAAAAGGTTCTAGACCTACACCTCCAAGAGGGAGTGTAAATTTTATTGGCCTCCTATGGGCACACCATGCATCATAATCTTGTGTTGTGCTTGGATCATCCAGACTGACTTCCCATCCCAATCCTAGTGGATCCATCTGATCAAACTTTGTCAATGTTGTCCTAGATGATGTCATAGGTCCTCATGCAACTACCTCCCTAGTAGTCCTAGCATATTTGGCATGGTACCATTGATCTAGTACTATCAATTGATTGTCGAACTACTTGCAAACCCTCTCTAATAGATACCTCTCCAATATGTGATCAACTCACTTGATCAACCATCGAGTCTTCTTGCAATAATTCAAATGAGTGTGGTCATCATCCCATGCCTCACATCTGATCTAGGGTCTCCAGATAAAATGGGTCATATCATCGAACACTACCCTCCAGTATTGCAATATGTCGAGCTATCTATAATGAAGGTAGTCATGGTACCTGTAAGAGTATGGATCATATGGATCTCTATCATCAATACCCAAAGGTTGTGTCACTATTATCCCCTCCCATGCCCAAACATGTAAGAGACTCACACCTACAAAGATACTAGTACCTCCCTTGTAGCACTTAGTGCATATCATGATATAAATGCTAATATGCATGGCCCCCAAGCATATCTAGTCCCCTTTGTCATCATACTCTCTATAACTATCCCCCATCTGATAGTAAAGCATCAAGAGTGCCTACCAGGAATCAATGGCCCTATGATCAATCAAACAAGAATAAAATTTAGTTCATGCACCTCTCTGATGTAGGGTGTCAGCTCAAATTGTCAGTCAACCACTACTAGTTGGTCCTCTCCAAGAATCTTGTGCATCATTGTTGCTCCCTGGTCCACATCATAATCTACTCTGTCATCATAAATCAAAATCTTGAGGATACGCCATATATCCTCCAATGTAATAATACACACCTGTCGACATATGGCATGTCGTTGTCTTCGACCTCCGCCTCTCTACCAGAGTATTCATCATATCCATGTGAGCTCGAATCTCTAGCATATATGCGATGTAATCCAATCCAACAACTACAAGTAATTGAACCTCCATATTGTTGATATGAGCCAATTAATATAATAACCTTGGTCTTCACTCTCCTGGATGTAGAGTGACTTGTATGCATAGAGCCAACAATGTCAAAATTTCAAAAATGAGCTAAATCTTTTAAGTCTACTAGTAAAATTAGCAAACATGTTAGTTTATGCAAACGTGAATCTATTTTTGCAAACACGCCACTTTATGGAAAACATGATAAAACCCTAAAAATAGTCACACGTATATGGATTTTTCAAAAGTATAGATGCAAGCATTTCGTTCTAAGTCAAATGTGCCAGTCTTTTTCAATCACGTCACTCTTAAGAAAACATGAGCTTTCTAAAAGCACAAATGTGGCAATATCACGATAAAAGTGAAAATCCTTAAGAATTTCCATGTTTGTTTCCCTAAATTTGGCTATCAATTTGATAATAAAAATTAAATGCAAAACAAAATTTAGAAATGTGTGTACTACAGCGCCTACGCTAGTTGGCCTCTGGAACTGACAAACAAGATCCACATGATGTGGAGCTCCTGGTACTCAAGCCATCGTAAATGTGTGTCTGAAGGCTAAGGATGAAAATATCTATGAGAGGGTAAGAAATATTGAAATATGAGAGTGCAAATGACGGTCATTTGAACCCTAATTTCCTATCTATACCCCCCCAAAACCTTAGGGTTTCTCCCGTGGCTGCCCTGCTAGGTTATCTTTTGAGCCTTGGTTTTTATCCTGAATACTTTTTGGGACCCCTAGGGCCTAGTTTTTCATCCTCTTCTCATCTGAACTATTCTTGAACTCTTGTTGTGATCCCGAACTGAAAATTATTTTTTCTAGCTAATCTCCTAAGGGGGCAACCTAACGTCATATCGTCCTTATGTAGGAGCATCCTGTGATGCACCATTATTGCACTTTATTACAAATGTTGATAAAATTTTGTTTTTGGTTTGGTTGGAGTCAATAATGTCATGTGAGACCATTTTGAGTCATTTGGAGTCATTTTAGGATCTTCTAGGATGTTTTAGAGTCATGTTGTCAAAAGTTGTAAAAGTTGTTAAATATTGTCAAAAATGTTGTCAAAAAGATGTAAAAGTTTTCATCAGAGTTAACTAAGATTTTTTTGGTTTTAAATGATTTATAAATGTTAAATTTTCCTTTTAACATTTATTCCAAAGGTTGTAGAGGATTTTGAATGAGAAACCAATTCATTTTGCACGTTCATTATTACATTTTCTGTGAAAATCGACTGTAAATTGCATTGTACGAATCAATAAGATCCAGTACAGCCTTGAAATGGTGATTTTAGAAGTTTAATTATATCTTCCTCTTTCATATTATTTTTTTCTCATGAATTTTCATTACGTTTTGTAGAGGTTAGGGCAAAAACAATACAAAAAAATGTGAATTTTCTAGAAAAAATAGAAAATATTTTCTTGACCTACAGTTTTGTATGGCTTGGTACGGATATGGAATTAATTGGAGGAGTTATTCCTCTATTATATGGTTCATATTATTTTTATTTGGTCTCATTTGGAGTTAATTTGAGAAAGTTATGGCAAAAATTCTCTTGATAGTCATGTTCTCTAATTAGGGTTTCCTGCTTGAATAAAAAATTCATTTCTCATTATCTATATAGTGAAAAATTCTAGAAACTTTTATAAAGTTCTATTTTAATGTATTCTTTCATATTTCCAAGCCCTAGGTTAAGATTTGATGGGCCACAAGGTGAAATAGTTGACTATGTATCTCATTTTGCAAGAAAACAATCCTAAAACCCTAGTTCCATGAGGGTTTAATGAAATCTATGCATTATTGAATCATGAATGGGTGGTAGATCATTGATACATGTTTTTAGGGGCCTTCACAAGCCTAAGAATCCATATTTCAACTATTCTTACCTTTGTTTAGAGTCATTCCCCTGAATGCACCTTATGGCAGCAAATGCTAAATTGCACAAATCATGGTTTTGATCACTTAGTTGGGTCATGAACATTTGGAAACCCCTAAAGTATGTTGAAAAATTCCTAGATAAAACAAGTGGCCCTCATTCCATGTTGTCTTTAATGATAGAGAACCATTAGAATGCTGCCCCATGTTTTAGGCTTGGGAACACCTTGCGTAGAGTGAACATATGTGCATATTTGTAGCCTTGGTGTTGAAATCTTATTTGAAAGTGTTTAGAATGTTGTTGTGAGTCTTTCCCCTCTACATCACATCCTTCCATCACTCTCTGGGGCACAATGGGGCATCAAAAAATTTTATTTGAGCAACACAAGTCCTTGAAACAATGTAACAAGTGCATTGTATCAAAGAGGGGAAAAATATAGACCTACAAAATTTCCTAATTCATATCACACATCATTAATATTTTTCTTTCGTCATATTCATCCTTGATCATTGGATTCACATTATTTTCATGATTTTCATTACTAATTCCCCTTTTAGTGCTATTTTCTATCATTTTCACCTTATTTCCTCTATTAATTAAGTAATTTTGAATTATTTAATTAATTCATCCCATTTCATTAATTTTCCTCTAATCTCCCCTAATTGGATAATTTTAATTATTTGATCAGCCATTATTCTAATTTTCTCCTAAAGTCCTAGGATTAAATAATCTCGAATTATTCAATTATCTAATTCCCATCCAATTCATTTGTAATATTCCTTTTTAATAAAGAATATCCTAATCCTCCATAATTAAATAATCTTGAATTATTTAATTGTTCTAATTTCCCTCTCAAAAGCATATTCCCAAGGAATATTCTTTATCAAAATATCTAAAATATCTCATTCCTCTCATTCATTCTTATCCCTCCATTTCTTGATCTAATCTTCACCCTTCATTTCAAATATCCTCAACCAATTTCCTAAAATTGTGGAGATATTTTGAGTTCAAATTGGTATTGATCCATCATCTTCCTTGATTCACTTAGATTCATGGGTCTTTAAGGATTAATCTCATCCATTGATCACAAACGTGAAAATCTATAAAACAAGCATCCCTCCTTCATTACTAGAGGACCTAGATCATTTGAGAGCATTTAAGCACTTGAGCACTTGAGTATATCATATCATTGAGCATTTTTGAGAAATTATCTTCATCTAAGTCATCAATCTTCATGCTTTTGCAATCATGAGAGCTTCTTGATCAATCAATCCAACATCCCATCACCATTAAAATGGAAGGCAAGGTTTGCACATTGGTTGGTTTCATGTTTTGAATTTTTTTTCATTGCTTATATTGATTTCTAACCCTTGTATGCACTCAATTTTATTTTCTAAGTGGGATTTGATCTTCTATTGTTTTGGGTCTTCTTGATTACTAACCCTTGTTTTGATATCAATTCCATTTTTCACTTCACAACTATATTCCCCTCTCCCCAATCCTCCATGAAATCCCATCCCATCCAATTTATTTATCCTCCCTTCATCCATCTAATCCAAACATCCCAATATAATCCATCCAATATAATTGACCCTAATTCATGCAATCCAATGCATCATCTACAAGCATCCATCAATTTTGATCCTAAATCAATTGATAATCCACTTTAATCCAATTATCTGCATAGGGATACACCATTTCTAATCCTTATGTTATTCTTTTAATATTTATTTCATCATCATCATCATGAATCAATCAATCAATCAATCAATTTTTAACTTGACAAGGGGTACAATCTTGGTTTTGTTTTTTCTTGTTGTACATGCTTTCTTGTTTCTTGTGTGTAGTTTTAGTGCTTTCATATATCATAGTCTTTGCACCATAATTCCATAGGGGCATCATGGTCTTCCATATCATAGTGTCATAAGGTGTATGTTTGAATGTAACCTTTTGATCATGTCCTTAACACATTGTCACTCTAGTTCCTTATACCTTGGTGTACATAATAATGTCCAATAAAATATCAAATTGAGGTTTCTTACACCAGTGAAACATGAATATCATCCATCCCTTCCTCTCTCCATCCCCTTTATCTTGCTACCTTCTTAGCCCTTCTCCATCATTCCTTCCATCTGTTTCAAGAGCACACCTATTTCTTTGAACTCACATATCCTCTCAAGGGGGCATACTAAACTCTCTCCTTTTTATCCCCCCTCATCCTTCCAATGATTGGGGAATATTTCCAATAGTCATCATTTATTTCTATCCATTATGTTTTAATATGTTCTTTGATACAATTCCACTTCTTCTAGTCATGATGTCATATCAAAGAGGGGAAAATGTAGACATCCAAATTTTACCACTTACTACCATACTAACTTTCTTATAAATTAATTAAAAGTCATTATTTATCATTAATTAATTCTTCCCTATGATTAATTTAATTAAATAAATTAGTGTTAGTTTCCAACTCTTCCAACTTAATTAATTATTTAATCCTTGATTAGTTAATAAATTAACAATAATCAATCCCTATAACATTTTCTCTAATATTTAATCCATGTCATCAATTATCCTTGTCAATTTTATCCTAGCCATTATAATGATGATGACAAGGTTACTCTTGTTGACCAAAAAAAATATGACCCCTATGATGATAATATGAGTCTTATGGACCAAGACGAGCTCCCCCTCTACCATTCCTCAATCCCAAGAATCCACTAGCGTCTACCCCAATTATAAAGGCATCCTAGCCAACCTCTTCAACCAAGACTAAGATGGAATGGTGATGTAGAGAAAGGTGTATGGAATCAACACAATCAAAATTAAACAAAATTTTCCAATTCAAGAGCCTTAACACATCAAACAAGGTGATTTTCTTCACAAATTCCACTAGGCCTTGTAGGACAGCAAATTGGCATTTCCTGTCATAACTTTTATGAAAGGTCTCACACCCAAAATATAGTTACAGATTTAGATACCCTTTATCCCCTTTGATAACATATCCCAATTGTAGGTGGGGGTGTTTTATAACACAAAGCTCTAAAATTGATTGTCTTGTTTGACAATAGGCCTAATTAGGCTTATTCCACTAGGTCACAATAAGGTTTTCAATCTCCAAGGATCAAATCTTCAATTAAATGGCTCAAATGAGTCATTTAATGTCTTTTAACACCTTCCCAAGCAATTTCAACAATCTCATAAGCATTCTTCTTCAAACACTAACTCCTATATCATTCCTATGCCAAAAACAAGAGGTTTTATGGGCTAGGGCATCACCCAACTTGCACAAAACGCCATCCCTTGCTCTTGCAACATTTTGAACACTAAAAATACCCTATCCCCATCCATTCCATTTATTTTAAGTCCTATTCATCAGTGGAATGGAGAGAAATCCTTTTTTTTTGTCAAGGCACACCCTAGTGAGGGTTTCAAACAGTTTTTAGTAAATCTATCCTAACTTACTCAAATCTTCATGAAATCAAGTGCAATCAAATGTAGAAGATATAAGATTCAATTTAACATCAAATTCAATGAATCTTAGACCATCTCCAGGCCGTACAAGGCTGTACTATTATGTGTAGCAACAAATCATGCTTCTAAAACACATAAAATAGTGTTTCTTTATTGCTCAATTTTCAAAATGCACACCAGAACCTCATACCAACCTTCACAAGGATTATTTAAACATAAAAAAACAAAACCCAACTATTTCTAATTGCTTTTCAAATCCCAACTGTTCAACTTCCTTAAAAACCCAAAAATGCAAAATAGACAACTTTTAACAACCTAATCCCAAATGACCCAGCACAACAAGACACAAAATATGGTGTTAAAGACCTTATTGTAAACAAATTTACTCAACCAACATCAAATACTAGCACTTGACCAACTTTTTGCATGAAGGCCTAGGTGCCCTGCACCATACTCCCTAGGAAAAATTGACTCAAGTCCCTTTGAGGACAGTGTTGCAATAGTAGTTTGATGCTTGTTAATTCCATTCTCTGACCCCCAAGTGACATCTCCATTTGGTAAACCCTTCTAATGAACCAAATACTGGAAATAGGCATTGTGCTTTGTATTTTTGAGTTCCCTAGCATCTAGAATATGCTCTAGCTTCAAGGGCCTACTTGATGGATGATCTATGACTTGTGCTTCATCTGAGAATATTGTTGTGGAACCAACATCATTACATGCTACCATATCTCCTTCATCCTTGTAATGAAATTGCTTCTTCTTCACTTTAGGTGTGTGCTTGGATTTTCCTACATTCCCTTGTAGCTTATCCTTAACCTCTTCACCTTTGCTGCTTACCTCTTCCATCTATTGTGGTGCCCTTATGTCTACTACTTGATCAAGAATACTAACTTTTGGTTTGAAAGAAATGGAATGGCCGATGTCCTCTTTTGAAAACAATGAATGAAACACTTCTCCTACCATCATAGCAACATACTTCTTAAGCCAATCTTGAATCTCCAAAATCAATTCATCCTTGACCTTCAACATAGAAAATCTTGACACTAACTCAATATCATTTCCCTCCAAAATCAAGTCATTCTTCATGTTTGTTGTCATAATGTCTTTTGGTTTAGGAGTGGGTGCAAGATTTATGTGCTTCTCTTCTTCTACCTTTATAAACTCCTTCCTACCTACCATCATCACATTATCTCCCTTAGTTTGTCCTTTGTCCCCCTCTTTCAATGGTGCCAAGGTATAGGAGACCCCATCTTTTTCTATCTCATAAGTATTCCTCCTTCCATCATACATAGCATGCCTATCAAATTGCCAAGGCCTCCCTAGCAGCAAATGGCACACATACATGGGTAATATGTCACATAAAATTTTGTCTTTGTACCCTCCTATATTGAACTCCACCCAACTTTGTTCATTTACCAAAACATATTGACCCTCATTCAACTAAGAGAATTTGTAAGGAGTAGCATGTGGTATCCTAGGCAACTTAAGTTTTTTAACCATCTCAACTGAAACCATGTTAACCATACTACTTGAATCAATTACAACTTTACAAACCTTACCCAAGCACTTACAAGTTATCTTGAAGAGAGTCTTCCTTTATGGTGGCTCCTTCTCTATTGATGCCTTGATGAGAGTTATCCTTACCATGAGTGATTCACCAACCTCTGGAGCAACATGTTGTGATGTTGATCCCACACTCTCACAATCATCTCCTTGAACAATATGATTTCTCCTTTCTCCCCTAGCTGAAGTAGTGGCTTGATCTTCATTGCATTTCCATGCTTGATGTCCAAACTTATTGCATTAGAAGCACCTTCCTGTGAACCCACTAGATCCTCTTCCTTGACCTCCAAATATACCTCTAAAGCCTAATCTACCTCCTCTAAATCCACCTCTCTGATCAGCAACTTGTTCTTGGACTTTGTTTGCATCTTCTTGGCTCTCATGTGACTGCCTTGGATTAGAAAATGAACCTCTTCCTCTGGAATTGTTGCCTTTTCCCCTATTTTGTTTGTCTTGCCTTCTCTTTAGCTTTTCTTCAACCCTAATTGGCAATTGAAAGCATTCCTCAACCATCCTTGGATTTTCCAAACTCAACTCATCTTGAATGTTAAATCTTAACCCACTAAGATACCTATCCACCTTCTCCACATCATCCTCCATGTGATTTTCTCTTATACTCAGCTTATAAAACTCATCAGTATAGGCTTTGACATCCATATCTCTTTGTTTCAGACATTGAAGTTTCTTGTACAATTGAATTGCATAATCAACCAGTAAGAACTTACCCTTAAGCTTGGCTACCATTTTGTCCCAAGAAACAATTTTTGACTTACCTTTCTTCCTCCTTTCAGTTTGCTCATAATCCCACCATAATAGGGCATGACCCTTCAATTTTTTTTTTCTATCTTGACCCTTTGTTCCTCAGGTACATCTTCACATTCAAAGTAATTATCAAGTGCTGCAATATGATCCAAACATACCCTTGTTTGATGTGTTAATGCTCTTGAATTGGAAAATTTGTTTAATTGTGATTGTGTTGATTCCATCCACCCTGCTCTTGCAACATTGTGAACACTAAACATGCCCTATCCCCATCCATTCCACCAAATTTAATACCTATTCATCAATGGAATTGATCTAATGTTAGGATCTAGGACTATTGTGCGTGAATAATAACTTTTTACAATGATTAAATTGACGTAATTAAAATGATTAAAGGAAAACAACAAAAATTGAGAACAAAGAAGAGAATAGAATACAACAAATTGATAACAAAGTTTTCCAATTGGCTATGTCTCCGAGTCCCTCTCTAATGGAGTGATTGATCCTTCAATTCCACTCCAAAAAATCTTTACAAAGTTTCCTCGATTGATGAGGAAGATGAAAACAAATTATCTCTTTCAAGTACAAGCAACAATCTCCTAATTCACCTGCACAGAGATCTCACCTCCCAAATTTCCTCAATTTCTCTCCTAATTTCCACTCCCCTTACAAAGCCAACTATCCCCTTTTTACACATAAAATTTGCTTAATATGGTCATTAACCATATGTTTTTACAATCTTGCATATCTCCCATTTACAAGAAATAAATCTCATAATATCCCCCCTTTTACAACATATCTTCTTTTGATAATCTTCTAAATTATTCTAAACCCTTCAAAACCCCTTAATAATGGAGAGAAATCCATTATTTCTTGTCAAGGCACACCCTAGTGAGGGTTTCAAACAGTTTTTAGTAAATCTATCCCAAATTACTCAAATCTTGATGAAATCAAGTGAAATCAAATGCAGAAGATAAAATATTCAATTCAATATCAAATCTAATGAATCTTAGACTATCTCCAAGCCATACAAGGCCGTACTATTATGTGTAGCAACAAATCATGCTTCTAAAACATAGAAAATAGTGTTTCTTTATTGCTCAATCTTCAAAATGAACACTAGAACCTCGTACCAACCTTCACAAGGCTTATTTAAACATAACAAAACAAAACCCAACCATTTCTAACTGCTTTTCAAATCCCAACTATTCAACTTCCTAAAAACCCAAAAATGCAAAAGTTGCTTATGCAACTTTTTACAACTTTTGGAAAAATAGACAAATTTTAACAACCTAATCTCAAATTACCCAACTGACACACCAAGACACAAAATATGGTATTAAATACCTTATTGTAAATAAAATGACTTAACCAACATCAAATACTAGCACTTGACCAACTTTTTGCATGAAGGCCTAGGTTCCCTACACCATATGGTTAAGTACCTCCTAAGTATTGAGGCCAACCTTCCACCATTCCAATATTCCCTAAGTCTCAATCCATATTCTATTTCTCATCCTTCTCATTCCTTTGATAAGGGAAATGAAGACCCCATCCACAATCCTCCTCAACACCTATCTATATCTCAAATCCCTATCTCTACTTTGCATTATCATCCAAATCCAACACCCAATCCTCTTCCATCCACTTCATATTCCAATTCTTCACCCCTTACATCCTCACAACCCACCCCATCTCAATCCTACAAATCCTCTTGTTCCTAATTATTTTATGATTTCCCCCAAGAACTACTATCAAATGATCCTCAAACCCCATAAAAAAGTAAAGTTGTGCCACCTTGTCATATCACTCATCCAACTTTTTCTGCTCATCCTCCATCTCTCAAGTCTACCAAATTCAACTAATAATTAAAATACATCATATCCTCTATCTATAAACATAAAATTTCTTTATGCCATCCATGTACACCATTCATAGAGTCCATCCATGCACTCCTTGTTAGCAATGTCAAACATTCATCCTCTCTCATATCCTCCAAATTAATCTTACTATGTTAACCCTTTTCTCCAAATCATTCTCCCATATTTCCTCCTACAAATCAAGATAAAATAATCCCAACGACTCCATCTCATGATTCCATTCCAAATCCTTTTTCTATTCATCCCTCTTAATCCTTCTCATGATTCTAATGCTTATTAAGATTACACCACCCCATGCAAACCACCCATGAACCACAAACCTATAAAATTGGTTCATCCATCTTCATTTGATCCAATTTCCTCCAAGAATATATAATCCATTCCAATTTCTACCCCCTCAACATGGACTTGCATCTTTCTTCCAAAATAATAAGTATCTCATTAACAAGTAGATTTTTAAAAACATGCACTATCAAGGAAAAGGATAAGGCCTTCATGAACAAGGCCTCTTAGAACCCCTTCATATCAAATAAAATATATTTTTTACTGCCCTTTTCTATATATATCATTCTCAAGACATTGGTATTCCTCCCAAATCCTAAATTATACCATCTAAATCCAAACATATAAATACCCCATCTTCTAAATCTATTTTGGGCTCATATGTCCCAAAAGAAAATTCTTCATCTTCTAAATCCATTTTGGGCTCATATGTCCCAAAAGAAAATTCTTCATCTTCTAAATCCATTTTGGGTTCCTATATCCCAAAATAAATTCCTTCATCCTTTCCATCCATTTTGGTCCCTTAAATATCTCAATCCATCATCCCCATCACTTATATCCAAAAATCCCCTCATCCCATCTATCCATCACTTTAAATCCTCCATTAGAATACATAAAGGCACACATCCTTAAACCCCTTCCACCATCCTCAATCCATCAACACCTCCATAAGACCTCCAAATAATTCATTTTCACGCAAGAATACCATTACTATTGCAAGAAATTTGCATGCAAAAAATCCACAACAATACAAGGATCACCATGTACCATCACAAAGATATGCTAAAGTAAAGCACAATCTAATCGAAAAATAAGCTAACTCCAAAAGGAAACAAAGGCCCATGAAGCAAGAATCAATAAGAAAACACATGTGAATTACAAAAAAAGTGAAAGAAACAATACATCCAAATTAAAAATCCCAATTAGAATTAAAATGTTCTCGCTCCTCTAAAATCTTCCCCCAGTCCTCCATCTAAGAATATCTCATCTGCCAAATCCATTTTAGGCCCCTATGGCCCAAACTACACTATCCTAAGTCCTTTATCATTTCCTCAATCCATTTTGGGCCCCTATCTTCCAAAATTCACCATCCCTCCTTTATCTCTCCTAAACATCCACATCCACTTCTACTCAAAAACTCCACCACCCCTCATGGTGTCTTCCAATTTTGGTCTTGATAGCATTCCCAACTTCTCATAACACCACCATCCCATCCTGCCATCCACACATATCCATTCACCATCTAATTTTTTTCCTTCATCACATCCCTTTCATCCAATCAATCACATAAATCCTTGTCCATATCCACATCTTAATCCATTTCATCCCCCTTTCCATCATTCTATCATCATCTCTAAGTACACCTCTAATCATCATGGCCCATCATAGAACTTCATCAAGGGATATCATCCATGAAACTAGATGCTTGAGTTTTTCTTCCATCTCAATATCACCCTTCCAATTTATTTCATGATTACGTATTCACATCCTTCTCCTTATCCTTCCCCATCCATATTATTCAAAAATCCAAAATAAATTAAAGAGAAAAATTCATTGAATGGTGAAAACCACTCTTGTGGCACCTTGGACAAGTACAATGATGAAAACTTGTAAAACAAGCATCATGTGTGATCCCTCATCTTCTTGTACTCTACAGGTGGGGGAAATATTCATCCACTTAATCCCATATCTCTTACTCTATCTCCTTCCTCCCATCCTATTCAATTAATCCTCCCTTTCCACCTTTGATCTTGATAAGGACTAAGGGTAAAATATAGATGCATGATTTAAAAAATACAAACCTTACTTCCTCTATAACCCACCCTCCTTGCACACCATCCTTCCATCTCCTACATACTACAACAAGCTTGGGACATCTTATTTATCTATAATATAGTAATTTTAGCTACGTCCTCCTAACCCCCATTCTAGTTGTCCAACCCATGATCTTAGATCCTCCTACCCTCCATGCAATAATATTCAATCCAAAATATCCTCCCATCTCATGCTATCATTTATCTAATATCATCCACCTCCTAATCTATCTATTCAACCCCCCTCTCCTTTCATCCTTACATCCTTTTCCCAAGCCTAGGTTCTTCCAAGTGTCATTGGTTCCTATCCATTCCATTATCCTAACCATCATATCTATCATATTCCCTTCTCCCCAATGCTCCATGAAATCCCATCCCATCCAATCCATTTATCCTCCTTCCATCCCTCCAATCCAAACATCTCAATACAATCCATCCAATTCAATCAACCCTAATCCATTCAATTTAGTGCATCATCCATAAATATCCATTAATTTTAGTCCTAAATAAATTAATAATCCATTGACCCACTTTAATCCAATTACCACCAGAGGGGTGCACATCATTCCTTATCTTTATGTTGTTCTTTTCATTAACAACACAATCCTTAGATATGTATTATTCACATCATTAACATTACTATCATCGTCATCATAAATCCATCAATTAATCAATCAATTTTCAACCTGACTAGGGGCACAATCTTGGTTAAATTTTTTCTTGTTTCTTGTGTGTATTTTAGTTCTTGCATCTATCATAGTCTTTTCACCATAATTCCATATGGGTGTCATGGTATTCCATATAATAGTTCCATAAGGCATATGTTTTCATGTAACCTTTCGATTATGTCCTTAGCACATTCTCACCCTAGTTCCTTATACCTTAGTAAATAAAATCCAATACAATATCAAATTGAGCTTTCTTACACCAGTACAACATGACTCTCATCCATCCCTTCCTCTTTCCATCCCTTTTATCTTTCCACCTTATCCCTTTGCCAATCAATTCTCCCATCCATTTCGAGAACACACCTATGCTCTTTAAAGTTGTGTATCCTCTCAAGGGGGAATACTAAACCCCCTCCTTTTTATCCCCCTCATCCTTCCAATAATTGGGCATCTTGCCACTAGTCCTCATCTATTTCTAGAAATTATGTTTTAAATCAATTTTTATACAATGCCACTTATTCTAGTCATGATGCCATATAAAAGAGGAGAAAAATGTAGACATTTAAATTTTACCACTGACTAGCCATATTAATTGTCCTATAAATTAATTAAATAAGTCATCATTTATCATTAATTAGTTTTTACCTAAGGATTATTAATTAAATTAAATCAATTAGTTTCAATCTCCAACTCTTCCAACTTATAAATTATTTAATCCTTTATTAGTTAATAAATTAACAATAATTAAAGGGCGGGGGCCCTAGCTCGGTTGGCTAAGTAATTCCGTTGCGGCTCTGCTGGTCACGAGTTCTAGTCTCCCCTATCCCGTGGTACTGGAGGGCGTGTCACGCCAGCGCCGTCGGTCACGTTAAAAAGTTTACCAGGCACACTGCAGTTTATAGGGGGTCGTGCTACCCGATTCCTACAGTCTAAAAAATAAAAAAAAATTAACAATAATTAATCCCTACTAACAATTTCCTCTAATATTTAATACATGCCATCAATTATTCTTGTAAATTTTATCCTAGTCATTAGATCCATCTACAAGGATTAAAATATAAACTTTTCATCATTTGACATGTGCACTCTCTCCCCCCATGCCCCCACGTGTGTGAGCATGCCACCTTATCCCACTTCTTACTCACATGTGCAAACATACTCTCTTGGAAGCATCTTTGACTTCCACCTCAACCCCTCATGCTAACCTTATCCACACATTTCTCAAACATGTGTGAGCATGCTCTTGAAGGTATACTAAACCACCACCCCACCCTTAAACTTTCAACCTATCCTCACACCTTTTCTCACACATGTGCGATCATATCTCCCACACACAACATTTTTATCATTTGTGTGAGTATGTGTATCTCTTACACCTCATGTGATACTTTTCATGTGACTACAACTTCAATCCATGCTTCCATATTCCTCAAATCCTATACTTCCACTAAACAATTCATCTTGGCCCTTGAATTTCCTCATATAAAATCTATAAATTGAAGACCTCTCATCCCATTTGGACATCTTATATTTGCATACTATCATGTTGTCCATTTGAGGATCTTCACATACCATATACTTATGTTGTCATTTTCTTGATTATCATCTTAATCTTGAATTCATATTACTAGTTTTCTAAGAAACCACATTCCACCATCAATACATCATACAAAGAGCACATCAAGTGGAGCTCAAAGGTTTGACTTCACTTTAGCTCAATTAGAGGACAAAATAAAAATAAGGTATAACAACCAATTAATATATTTGAATCTTTATATTTGCAAGCTTGTTTATTTTTCTTGTCTTTAGTTTCTATTTTTTCATGTAATTACAAATAAAAGTAGGTATTTCATATTCCATTTCACTTAGTTCCAATCTCCTAGTTTGATACACCCTTATTGGAATGTTAGTATGTAGTTCACCTTCAAAGAGTTCATAGGTGACAGAAGATGTATAGAATTTTTCAATTAATGGTGATTGTGTTTGATTAAAAACTAGTAAATCTATAGAATTCATGTGGCAAGTTATGGTGAGCTTCAAATGTTGTGGTTTAGAATGAAGGTTTGTCTCAGCCTTTTGTTTCTATGATTACAATTTCAAGTAAGTTGCACATTAACACACTAACATATATTTTCCAAACTAGTCATTGGATTGTGTATGATAGTGCAAGTACACATGTGACATTGTTGGACTACATGCAATAATGACTAGGAGAATGGAGATGTTGTAGGGGATTCTTAGAGGTATCACAAGAAACTATAATCAATCAATTGTGTGTGTCTCTGATAACTAACCATAGTTGTTTTTTTATTATAGTACAAGAATAAATATACATAATTAAGGGAAAGTTGATCAACAAACATTTACCTTTATTATGTGGATTAATATCCAATCATATGTGTGCGAACCCTTTTCCTAGTACCTGTAAAACAACATGAATAAACAAGTTAGACAAGGAATTACAAGCGAAAAAAAGGATTCCCCATGAAATCCATTTACAAATCAAACTAGGAATGAAAATAGTGAAGAACACAATGCAAACGCCAAAAACAAGGTTAAAATCCTAATTAGATGCGCAAACTCATGAACCCATGGGGGAATTGGTGCCAATTTGATGTGAAAATTGGCCCTTTCCCAATCCCTAAGATGTAAGATTTGTTGATTGATGATGAAGAGTGATCCACTTTGATGAAAGATGAGAACTCCAAGCCAAATTTGCAAAAATCCTAGCTAAGAATTCAAATGATGGATGAGAATGAGTAAGTATTTTAGCATGGTAACTTTACTTGGATTGTGGATGATAAAATGAAGATATGAGCCTTTCATTTATAGGATTTCAAGATGGATGAAAGTCCAAATTTGAGCAATGTGGGACTAACTTCCATCTAATGATATGGTGCCACTTGTCAAGCTATGAATGGATGATGGTTGTGCAAGATTTAGGGTTTGTGCCAATAAATGCCAATATTTGAAATTCAAATTTGTTGAAATGACATGTAAGAGGGAAGGGAAAATGCAATAAATGCCACTTGGCTCAAGGAAAAAGACATGTAAGATGAATTTATTGCCTTGTTGGATGTACATATTGACTTGGATTTTTTGAATTCAAATTGAGAGAATATTCCAAAAGATGCCATGTGAGGGAAAATAGGGATTTAATAAATGAATTAAATCTATTTTCATGTGCAACTTGCATTATCTAGAGGATGTGACAGGAGATTAGATTAAATTAATCAAGGGTTAATTAATTTAACAGGAGATTTGATGATGTGACTTATTTGACTTAGATTTATGGGTTTATTTAAATCAAATAAGAGAAGAATATGATAAGAGGCTAATTAAATAAAGATTTTGATTTATTTAATAAAAGGGGTGGTGTTAGATTAAATCAAATAATGTTTTAATTTATTTAATTTAATGGATAGACTTTAGAGATTTAATCAAATAAATTGATTATTTAATTAAATAGGGATAATTAGATCAGATGGGTTGATTTAATTAACATAAGGAATTGACTTAATCAGATAAAATGATTTATTTAATTAAGAGACGAATATTGATGAATTTAATCAGATAGGGGGATTTAATTAAATGGTTAGACCGAGGGATGATTTAAGAAGAAACGATGTTAATAAGTTAGGGTCAGATGCACAATGTCAATCAGTATATTTTGTGTCTACATTTTCCCCTCTTTGAAGCAATGCACTCGCTGCGTTGGTTCAAAGAATAAACGATCTCGATCAAAGTCGAATTTTTATTTATATTTAAAAAACTTGCCCCACTGCTGCCTAGCAGAAGAGAATGTGCCAATATAATGCCCCCTCGAGAGATCGGATGAAAATTTTAATTTTTTGGGTGATCTTGCGAAAAAAAGTGACCAAGTACCCGACAAGTCCGAAAGGGGTCCGGGAGGCTAAAAACGTGTCTAAACACAATAAAACGATGAAAAACAAGCCTCGAACGGACAAAAATAGGTTTGGGGGTCCAAAACCCTAGTAGGGCAGCCAATTAGGTTTAAAAAACCCTAATTTTTAGGCTAAAAAGGGGCCCGAGGGGTCACTTTCAAGTCATTTTCACACACCTCCGCTAGCAAACCTTGAGATTCGAGTTTTGACCCTCTGACGATATGGCACAATGATAGCTTCCCCTGCACATTTCAGACTGAGTTCGGACCTACCAGTGGCCACCTGGCATCGGGGCACCGGTATGTGGTCCTTTCCGAAGCTTAATTTTTTCATTTGACGCATTTATTATGCCTTCAAAGATGAGCTCGCCTCCAGCGGCGCTATTATAGTGCCGCTCGACATTTGAATTGCGCCGCTATTTTCCTTTTTGCACCGCAGTGGTGCAATTTAGTGCCACAGTAGTATAATTTAGCGTCGCAATGGTGCTATTTGGAGTTTAGAAACTCTGTCGCTGGGCTTGGGCTCGGCGGTCCGGTTTGATCAAAGTGCGCCGCGACGGTGCCCTTTTCGCGAAAATTGTGATGCTAGGGATAAATTGAGTCGCGGCGGCTCTGTTTAGCTCGATTTAGTGTCTAGCATCAGAGTTTGAGGAAACTTAAACTGTGATGCCTTCACAAACTACGCCACTGGATGCAAGTTTGGAGCATTAGGCCAAGATTTTTTCAAAAATTTTAACATGCTGACTTTCCTTGATGCAGGATGGACCGAGGGAGCTCTACTCTTGGGAGCACCGGTCGCAGGATTTGGCGAGTGTCCTGTGGGACTTGAGCAATAGAGATCAGGACCGACTGGGAGTCGCTGGACTATGACACATTGCGTATGCAGCGCCCGTGCACACACACCTTGGGATGTTATCAGCGTTGGCCGAGAGGTGGCACAACGAGACATCGTCATTTCATCTTCCCACTGGTGAGGTGACCGTCACCCTAGAAGACGTCTGGCACATTTTACGGCTGCCCATTCATGGCCACCGAGTGATCTATGACATGTAGGAGGGACGCAAGTGCTACGCCAGAGTCCTCGCTATGCGTGACATTATTTATTGTGAGGGTTAGATCAAGCTGGAGAGGTACAGAGTTATAGCACCTCCCTTCTGTTGGGCCATTGTAGCGATTATTTCAGGTTTGGTTGCCCCTGACCGATGAGGGTCGTATTTTAGTCCAGGTTGGGGATACAGCTGGGAGAGGATGGTCCGAGACAGGCCAGTTCGGTTTGCATGGGGACCCATCCTTTTGGCTTCACTCTACAGGGATCTCCATGAGTATGTTTACGTGGATGGCAGAGCACTAGGAGCTGGAGTGACTCTTCTTCACATTTGGGTGTGGGAGCACATTTTTGTGCTACGTCCACAGGTTGTTCCAGTTTCGATGGGGGCAGAGGATGCCCTTGTGGCACTATATAGAGGTGGTGTGTCCTTCACACACACCGGCGAGCATGGCATCCCCTACTGGAGGCGGGTCCTGGATGAGATGCTTGTGTTTACCTGGCGTCCATACCTTGGTCGGCCCAGATGGGCCAATGATGCCACTCAGCTCTTCTACTGCTGGTAGGATCGATACATGCAGGGCTGGGAGCATACGATGATTGAGAGATACCTGCTCGGGCGCGTACAGCGTTAGTTTAGAGAGCCCCAAGATCGGCCCGATGACAATTATGTGGTTGTGTTTGCACGGAGCATGACACAGACAACATGGGGGCCTGGCATTCCCACCGCGGAGGCAGTTGACAACTTTTGACAGTTGGTAGCCCGACCATGGGCCTATGATCAGGGCTTGGCAGACCCATGGACTACACAGGCCTACAAAAACTAGTTCAGACCTCCTCTTCAGTTGACTGTTCCAAGCAAGGATCCTGAGGTACACAGGGTCAGAGGCAGGGGGAGAGGACGAGGATGAAGGTGGGGACCGAGGATCGAGATCTGACAGGATCTACCCTTGGTGCCCCCAGTTCCACCAAGTCAGGGAGATGTCCCTATGCAGGACCAGCAGCAAGATTCGCCAAGTCCCACCACCATGCACCGAGGGTGAGGACCAGGCTCGCGTGCAACCATGGGCACAGCCAGTAGGGCAGGTAGATGCACGGGATGCCCTGATTTTACAGCTGCAGGTGTAGGTCCAGACAGTGACAGCGGAGAGGGACCAGGCTAGGGTTGAGAGAGATCAGCTCAAAGTAGAGAGAGATCAGGCTATGCAGCAAAGACAGGTTGCAGAGGTACAGGCAGCTACAGAGCTAGGCCGCAGACAGCAGATTGAGAGCATGACAGCCGCCTCATCCCAGGGTACAGTGCCGATGCGATCTTATAGGGATGCCATCCGAGAGATAGAGTACTATCGTCAGTCCTACCATGACACCGTGCCTAGAGCAGACTGGGTTTCGGAGTACTCATAGCGGGCCATTCAGAGACCACCAGAGGGTCACGGTGACAGGGGCGAGGGAAACATTCACGGAGATCTACTGTGATCCAGATGATACATGATTTTGTGCCTTATGGGCTCATTTTTGATAGTCCGATGGGCATTTTTTACTGATTGACATACTTGTACAGTGATCCGATTATTTTTTTATACTATGACAGTTGATGATATTATAAATGAGCTGATTTTGATGTGATGCCATGTGTATTCCTTTATTTATGCATGTATGCTTCTTCTTTTATATGTTATGGATGCATTTATTTCTAATGACGTTTATGCAATTGATTATGACCTATGATATGATGTGCAATGATGTTTAACTTTATGATGACTTATTTTATGCCAATGCAATATGTGAAATGATTTGATTTATGGTATTATGCAATAATGTGTAGAAAATGCTTATATATATGAGATGATTTATGGATAGATGTGATATGATGCGATGGTCGTCATATGATGCTAATGAGATGGTGTTAATGCACAATGAGATGGTTTCATGAGATGCTTTAGAATAACAAATGTTATTATCCTAAATGATGATGTATGTGATGCAATGATATGTTTAATGAATTAAATGCTTATATGCCTATTGCTTATGATTATGCAATAAATGATTATGAAATGATTCTGTAGATGCTTATGTGATGATTTAGATGGTAATGTGAAATGGTTATGTAAATGAATGTTTATGCCATGATTGATATAATGCCATGAGAGGCAGTGTAGTGAGTGGAATGCAATGACTTGGATGCACCTATTTGTGAAAAATGTTTATGATAGCCTATTTGTGATGATTTAAATGCAATGCGTATGTTCCCTATATGATATGCTTATGCTTATGCAATATGCTAATGAAGTGTGGATGCAGAATCGATGGCAATGATGGTGAACTGTCATAGTACCTTGTTAGCGTGATTAGTGAGAAAAGAAGAAGTCATTTCAACAAGACACAAGATGACACAAATGCAAATGATGATGATGATGATGATGATGATGATGATTACTTGCCAAGGAATTGGGATTTTCAAATGGCCAAATTTTCTTATGTTTGATAACACATGTGGTATGATGCATCAAGGTATAGACAACCAGGATGGTCTGGTACTTAGTGTGATGGACTTTGACTCGACAATCAGCTAGGAGCATTCTTGTTCACACCTGACATATGGAAACCTTGCTAGGATGTACTTCAGAAGTTTTAGAAACCTTAGACCAAAACATGGAAAGGTAAACCTATCCTTGTAATAGTCAACAAGTTGCCCTAGACCTCTTCCATGCATACCTAACAAAGCAAGTATTTGCCGAGGTTATATTACAAGAACGTCCAACAAGCACAGCAGACAAAAGATAATGATCATTGCCCCATTCCTATTTCTCTAAATCCTCTATTTTGGGATATCATCAAGACGTCCTTGGAATGAGCACAAAATAAGATAAGTCAAAAGATAAAGATCAATTAAATAAACAAACTAATGCTCTTCAATACCGCTAACGGAAAAGGATGTGTTTTCTAAGGATGATAAGCGAAACTTATTGCCAAAAGATAATGCCCATTGTAGGAAGGATTCATCCTAGGACATGTTAGTGGATGGCGGCACATCATTTCATTTATAAGGGATGATTGATATGGGACAAATTCAGATGATGGTGTTATCAATACGAAGAGATGACCAATTTGCTTACGTACTGACTTAGACTTAAGACTTGACGTTTTGGAGTTCTACTTGTAATCTACTAGACTTGTTTCTGATTATTTTACCAAAGATTGATGATGACGATCAATTTATTATGGATGGTGCTTATTGCGGGTGTAAGCGAGATGAGGTGGATGGAATTTTTCAAATATTTGGATGTTTTTGATGTTTTGCAATGTTTTGAGGTTGTTTTTGGTATTTTTCAAGATTTTCAAATGTTTTGATTTTTTGATTTTTCAAATGTTTTGGGATTTTCCAAGATTTTGACCGAGAGACTAACCTAAAGACCTATCCTAGGGGTCTCGAGGGCTAGTCAATAGACAAGCCTTGCCTACGTTATATACGCAGAGACCACGTAATTCGACTGATGACTTGACTGATTTACAAATGATGATATACATGATGAAATGTCAGTTTATTATGACAGACTCCTATAGGACTGACCTAAATGTCTCGTGGGATGATCAAAGATCAACCTTTCCTACGTTCAAACTCAAAGATGATGTAGTTTGACAAGACAACCTTGTTTATGACTTTTTCTGTCTTTTTGACGTGTTTTTGGATTTTGATATGTTTTGGATGTTTTTGGATTTTCTAATTTGAGGATTTTAAGATCATTACGAATCTGATCTGATGAGAACGTGCCCCCAACGTGATGCAATAGACTACTCTGATAAAGGAAGGACAAACTGACCTTGAGGATGGGCCGAGTAGTACTAGGAGGGATCATGATACGAAAACAGGACCAAGCTATGGCGCGGATGCGAGTGGATGTGTGATGGATGGAGATATGGATGCGATGGATGATGGAGGTGAAATGGATGGATGATGCCGAATAAGTCGTAAGATCCTGGTGGATGGAAAGTGCTTATTTACACAAGGTGCTTGTTTGCCAGGTTTTCACCAAGGTACTTGCCCAAAGTGTCACCGAAGTGGTTTTCACTAGAGGATGATTTTTTTGATCCTTTTTCTAATTTTTTTGGATTTTTTGCTTTTTTGATTTTTTTGTTGTCACCAAGACACCTGTTTGCCAGGTTTTTGCTGAAGTAACCATTTTTTCAGGACTTTTTCTAATTTTTTTTTGGATTTTTTTCTTCTATACCTTGAAATAATTAGGCATAATTTTTTTGAGATGGGAGCTATTCATGGGCTCCTGTAGAGGTTCCCCTTCGGGTGTTGATAGCTGATATGCCCCTGATTTATAGCTTGCTGTGATGATGAAAGGCCCTAACCAATTGGGTTCAAACTTGCCTTTGTTGTTGGGATTCGAGACATTCTTTTGATTTTCTTTTAAGACCAATTCTCTGACTTGGAAAGTCCTGCTTCTGATCTTCTTGTTGTAGCTTCGTTTGAGTCTATTTTGATAGACTTGCAGATGATTCAAAGCATCTATGCATCTCTCATCCAGTAACTCCAGCTTGTTTAATCTTGACACCCAGTAGTCCTCATCAGTGATGAGGTTTTGCAATGATATTCTGAGGGATGGGAGCTCGATCTCAATGGGGAGTATGGATTTTGATCTATAAACCAAGGAGAATGGGGTGGCGCCAGTGGGTGTGCGAATGCTGGTTTGATAAGCCCAGAGGGCGGGATTAAGCTACAGGTGCCAATCACGACCTGCGTCATTGATTGTTTTCTTAAGGATTTTGAGGATGGTTTTGTTTGTGGCTTCTACTTGGTCGTTGCCTTGGGGACAATACAGGGTGGAGAAGCGATGCTGGATTTTGAATTTCTCGTACAAGTCGCGAACCTCCTGGTTCTTGAAGGGTGTCCCATTATCTGAGATGATGGCTTGTGGGACACTGTAACGATAAATGAGATAGTTTAGGATGAATTTTGAGATCTGCTTTCCAATGATATAGGTCATAGGTATGGCCTCCAACCACTTTGTGAAGTACTCAGTTGCCGTGATGATGAATTTATGGCCATTGGATGAGGTAGGTGTGATTTTTCCAATGAGATCAAGTCCCCATTGTGAAAAGGTCCATGGTGTGACGATCAAGTGAAGCTCTTGAGTTGGAGCATGGATGAGGTCCCCATGCTGCTGACATTGTAAACACCTTTTAGCATGATCATGTGCTTCTCTTTCCATCGTGGGCCAGTAATACCCCATCCTCAGTAGTTTCTTGGTGATGGTCATTCCACTCGAGTGTGAGCCACATATACCGTTATGAACCTCGGTTAGAGCGGTTAATGCCTCCTCAGTATTTAGGCAACGTAGCAAGGTACCTTCTATGCTTCTATGGTATAAGGTATCACCTAGGATGACAAATCTGGATGCCTTTTTGATAAAGGTTCATTTTAGGCTCGATGGTAGGTCAGAGGGTGTAACTCCTATGCGAAGATATGTATAGATGTCATGATACCAAGGATCGCCCAGACCAATGATTTCACACACATATTCTAATTCTAGTCCCTCGAATGTGGAGACGAGAAGCTGCTCAATCAGAAATTCATACTTTGGCACGTTATGAGGGATGTCTAATAGTGACCCAATTGTAGCCATGGCGTCAGCTGCTCTGTTGTTGGTTCTTGGAATCTACTCAAATGTTATGTCAATGAAGGATTCCTTTAGAGTCTCCACCAATTTCTTGTATGGAGTGAGCTTGTTGTCCTTAGTTTGATATTCATTATTGACCTGATTTATGATCAACTAAGAGTCTCCATACACCCTGAGAGCTATGATGTTCCATTGTACTACTATCCTGAGGCCTATAGTCAAAGCCTCGTATTCTGTTATGTTGTTGGTACAAGGAAATGCCAATTTGTATGACTTCGGTATGCATTCCCCTTGTGGGGTGATGAAGAAGACACCAGCTCCTGATCCATGTTGTGTGTATGAACCATCGAAGTATAGTTTCCAATGGTAAGTTACATTGAGGTTAAAGATGGATTCATCTGGGAATTCTAAGATAAGGGGATTCTCATAATAAATGGGTGCTTCTACTACTTGATCTGCAATAACTTGTCCCTTGATAGCTTTCCTCTCTACATACTCGATATCATACTCCGACAGTAACATTACCCATTTTTCCATTCTGCCTGTGAGCATTTCCTTCGATAGTAGATACTTGAGGGGATCAATTTTCACAATGAGCTTTATCTTGTGTGCCAACATGTAATGTTTGAATTTTTGGCATGCAAACACTACTGCGAGGCAAGCTTTCTCGATGAAGGAGTAATTTAGCTCATGACCAACCATTTTCCTACTGATATAGTAGATGGCCCTCTCTGTTCCGCTTTCATCATGTTGAGCTAGGAGAGCTCCAAGGGCTGCCATTGTTGCTGACACATATAAGATCAATGGCTTCTTTGGGATGGGTGGCATTAAAACTGGCGGTGTGAGTAGGTATTCCTTGATTTTGTTAAATGCCTCTTCGCACTTTGTATCCCATTTGTATACTACCCCCTTGTGGAGTAGGTACGAATATGGGTTCTGCTTGTCTGCCAATTGTGCTATGAATCTTCTGATGGATTGGAGTTTTCCTTGGAGGCTTCTCAATTGTTTTAATGTCTTTGGTGCTTCCATCTTGAGGATTGCTTTCACTTTTTTCGGATCCAGCTCGATACCCCTCATGGAGACTATGTATCCTAGCAATTTCCCTGATTGTACGCCAAAGACACACTTCTTGGGATTTAGTCTGACTTTGTATTCCTCCAGTTTGTCAAAGATAACACTTAGGGTTGCTATATGGTCTTATATTTTTCTTGACTTAGCTAGAATGTCGTCGACATAGTCTTTGACTATTTTATGAATCATATCATGGAATATCAATGTCATGGCCCTTTTATAGGTTGCTCCTGCATTCTTTAGCCCAAATGGCATCATGTTCCAGTAGTAGGTCCCCCATGGACAAGTAAAAGTTGTCTTATGTTGATCTTCTTTTACTATCATGATCTGGTTATATCCTAAAAATCCATCCATTAGTGATAGCATCTCATGTACTGCCGTCATATCTACTATCATGTTGATGTTGGGAAGTGGGAAATCATCCTTCGGACATGCTTTGTTCAAATCCCTGAATTTTGTACAGATTTTGATGGCTCCGTCAAGCTTTGAAATAGGTACCATATTTGATACCCATTCTGGATAATCGATTGGTCAGATAAATCCTGCATCTAACAACTTTTTGAGCTCCATTTTGACCAACAAAGTGATTTGAGGATGCATCTTTCGAAGCTTTTGTTTGATCGGTTTGGCTTCTGGATACACAGCTAAGTGATGGACCACGGTCTCTGGATTGAGCCCTGGCATATCAACATAACTCCATGCAAAGTTTATTTTCCTTTCTTTTAGGAATGTTGCTAGGAGTTCTTGCTCTTCTGATAATAGTGATTCCGCATAGAATGTGATATGCAGGGTCTCCTCTGTTCCTAGGTTGACAGGATTGCACTTTTCGGCCAAGACTACTGACTTCTCCTAATGAATAGCTCTTAAGGGAAGATTGAATCCTCCATCCTCAGGCACCTCAGAGAGGTTTTCACCATTGGATACATCCTTTCTTTTTACTATTTTCTTGTTAGAGAGTGCCATAGTGTGGTTTTCACTCAAGGACTTGGATATGATTCTTAGTTTCTCACTTTTGCGACTAAAGGATTCAATCCTTTCCCTGTAATAGGCGTGTGTCCAACTCCATTATAAATCCCACCTTATGATCTCCATCTGGAATGTTATCCCTCAATCCCATGAATTCTGAAAGCGCCTCATCATTTTTGAATGTATCGAGAACTGGTGGTCCTCGTTGGTCATAGTCGATCAATTGGGGATAGACTAAGCGGATCTCATGATTTTGATGATCGGATTCGAAAGATAAGGTACTAATCATGCAAAGGGTAGTATCCTCAAATAACCTAGGTAGATTGGTCAAGTGATCCTTGTCATCGCTACTAATATAGGGCTCAGTTATAAAGTTATGTATGTCTCTCCCTATGGATATTGGTGAGTGCACTTGTGCTAGTACTGGCTGAGGAGAAATATTAAACGTTCTAACTAGAGGACTTCGGCCACGTATGGTTATACTTAGAGGGGTACATCCAAGGCCAAGATTTTTTATCGATCGCATCTCTGGCATGATAGGTATTATGATCCCATTGTCATTTTGTCCCAGTCTTTGATTTCTTTCGTAGCCCATTGCGAGCATCATTTGTAGGCCCCTGCTTCTTTCATCCATTGGTAATTCAGGTGTAAGTCTCTCATCTTGATATAACATGTGAGATGGATCTGCTTCAATAACCTCATGGCCAAGGTCTCCCCATCTTGTGAATTCAGGATAGTCTTTAGGATATGTTTGTGATGAAGAAGCTTGGTTTTCTTGTGGACGTCGTCGTGATCTAGGAGATTGAGGTAACTCTCCTATCACAAAAGCATTGTTAGGGAACTTGTAGCCTCCACAACCATCCTGGATGATGAGCTTGATGTCAGAGATGGTGGGAATGGCAGGGATGGCGGGTGTCTCTGTCGCAGAGGTGGATGCAAGAGTGGCGGGGTTGATGTATGGTGTGGATGGACCCTCATCATTTTTTGGCACTTGGGGGATTTTGTAATACTTTGCCTCAAGATTTTTGCAATATGAGAACGGTTTGGGATCTCCATGAATGGTAACCTCTTGTCCATTATGTGTGAATTTCACACATTGGTGGAAGGTTGATGCTACGGCTTTCATCGCATGGATCCATGGGTGTCCTAGGAGGATATTGTATGGTAAGTCGAGGTCCAAGACCTGACAAGTGGTTTCCATGAGCGTCGGCCCTACTTGAATAAGGATTTTAATCATGCCTTCAGACACTCTTTCTTGGTCATCGTATGCTCTTATTGTGATGCCTTTCCCTTTGTCGATGGAATCTTCTGATATTTTTAACTACTTGATGAGGCTAAGAGAACAGATGTTCAAACCCGCACCTCCATCCACCAAGACCCTTTTGATTTTTCTCTTATTTACGATGGCTTCCAAGTGAAGTGCATGGTTGTGAGATGGTTGGGTAGGGAAATCTTGGTCAGAGAATGTAAGGAGATTAGGTGTTATGATATTTCTGACCATAGCTTGGAATTGGTCCGCATCGAGATCTGCGAGGACAATGGATGAGGCTAATGCTTCCTCAAGGATCTTCTTATGGGTTGATGATATTTTTAACAACTCCATGATGGAGATGTGTGCTGGTGTTCTCTTGAGTTGTTCTACAACATTGTAGCTATGCAGAACGACTCTAGATGAAGCGACTCTATTAGGTTGGGATGATCCTGCAATGGTGACTTTTCCACCTCTTATGGTGACTCCACAATCTTCGGCATGGGTGCCCTTGATGGTGATGACCATGCAGTCTTCATTTAGGGAGGAAACGATCGTTTCATACACATGGTTGACATTGGCCTTCCCTTTATCATTTTTATTCCCTTTATGATTCAGCATCAGATTCATGTAGATTTTAAGATCTTGATTTCCCGTAGGTTGTTCCACATTTATGATTTTCTTGTCAATGAGATCTTGGATGATATTTTTTAGTCTCATGCAGTTGTTTGTGGTGTGGCCTTTTATTTTATGAAATTTGCAAAATTGATTTTCGTTATACCAAGGGGGTTTGACATCAGGTTCTTGGTAATTCTCGAATGTAGGAGGTTTGATGAGTTTTTTCTCGATCAAATTTTTCATGATGACTTCCAAGGGTTCCCCCAAAGCAGTGTACTTTCGCTTGGGATAATTCTTGTGTTGGGGTGGTCCTCTTTGATCATTGAGGTTATTGATGGTTGGATTGTTGTTGGGTTGATATGTTGTGTGATGAGTGTTTTGGCGTTGATTTTGGATTTGCGGTGTGGGTGTATTTTGGCGTGGACCACTAATGACCACCTTGGCATCTATGACACCATCATTAGTAACGTTCTTGTTCCTTGCCCACGTATGAGGTTTATCATTGTAATTGGATGGTGGGTGATTATTTTGTTGTTCATGATATGATGTTGATTCCACGGGTTGAGTCACAAGGGCTCTTTTGATGCTAAGCACCTTGGAAATCAATTGATCATATGTGGTGATGCCCTGAACCTTAAGATGAAATGACAAGCGACTTTCAAGGTTGGCTATGATGGTGCAAACTTGTTGTTCTTCTGGCATGGTCCACTTGCTCCGATTGGCCTTGGATCGCCATCGTTGAAGGAATGAAGTAAAAGATTCATTCTTTCCTTGTTTTAGAGCGTATAATTCTTCGAGACTGACATCCATTGCAATGTTACATGCGTAGTTTTTAATGAATGTATCCCTTATTTCTTGGAAGGTTCTAATTCCTTAAGGTAAGCGAGAGAACCATTCTATAGCGGGATCTACCAAGCTTCTAGGCAATAGCCACATCAGATAAGTATCATTGTATGCGACCTCCATGCAATGAACCTGGAATTCCCTGATGTGATCTTTAGGGTTTCCCATCCCTCGATATTTTTCAAATTTAGGGATCTCAAATCCCTTGGGGAATGGTTTCATCTCTAAGCTCCTATCAAATGGATAGAGACACAAGTTGCTTGGTGTTTTGGTTGTTCACCCTGATTGAAGGTCGAGCACTTGTTGCGATAGCAACCTGAGTTGTGTCGTTACATCACTTTGCAGATTAGGGGGTGGGATGAATGTGTATTGGGGTGTTTCAATTGTTGATGGATTGGTCAGTCATTGTTCAATGGTATATGTATGTTCTGGCGAGCGAGGTAGGCTTCTACTTGCTTTTGAATGAACGATGCCTATTGTTGATCTTGTTGTTGTTGCGCTAGTATTTGTGCTTGTTGTTGCATTTGTTGTTGTGCTTGTTGTTGTTCCCACAATGCTTGTTGTTGGGCTACCATTTTTGCTGCTTCTTGCTGCTCTTGGTATTGCTTTAGTGCTTGCTGATATGCTTGCATTTGCACTGCTTGTGCAAGAAGTTATGCTTGTGCTTGAGCTTGCGCTTGTGCTTGTGCGGCTTGTTGTTGCAATAGAATTTATGCTTGAGCAGTCCTTTGTGCTTGTAATGCTTATGCAGCTTGGGCGGCTTGTTGTTGTTGTTGTAATAACGCTTGAGCTTGTTGTACTTGTTGTGCTTGTTGTGCTTGTAATGCAGCTTGTGCAGCTTGAGCAGCCTATTGAGTAGCTAGATGTATGGATTTTTGTTTCTGCACTTGTTGGTATCCTCTTTGGAAAGCGACTTGTAGTGCTGTGTTGAATTGGTTTGATGTGGTGAACGTTGGTGGTGGTGGGGGTGGTTGTGGATTTGGAATGGGTGTGGATGATGATGTTGTGTTGATTTTTTGGGTGTTGGATAGTGCTATTGATGTGATTGGCCCTTGAGAGACCATGCTTTGCGATGTTAAAGGGATGTTTGATGTTGTTGCCATTGCTTGTGTGTTCGTTGTTTGTTGTTGTTATATTAATGACAAATTTTGAGTGTTCAGTGTGATGCTTTGATTGATGGTTGGGATAGCAGTTTGATTGATACTTGGTAGGGGGAAGCCTTAAACCAAGAAGTGGTGTGGATGATAATGGAAATGGTGGGATAGGTGGAAATGTAAGGGGCGTTAGTTGTTGTGTGGTGTCAAATATGCCCCCTAGTCCAAACATATCTCCCTCTTCTTGTGAATTTGTGAGAAGAGGTGTTTTTGGTGCTCCTTAAAAAGATGTTGATGATGGGTCATAATGTCAAGTGAGAGGAACGTTATTGTGTAATGGGTAGTTGAGTATGTTTTGTTCCAAGGTGGTGTTTGCGTCCAAGTTTTGATTATTAACAAGGGGATGTGATTGAAGAGCATTAAGGAATGTGCTTCCCTTGTTGACATTGGGTTGTGTTGGAGAAAACGATGTTGTGACTTGCAAAATGTTTTGAGTGATATTTTGGGATGGAGGTGTAGATGAAATGGGGATGGTGGATGAGATGGGAGGAAATGACGTATCTACTATAGTACTCACATCAAAATCCGAAGGCAACTTGGCCCCTTGTTTTGCTAGTTCAAGCATGTACAACAAAGGGTTAAGTCTCATCATGATGTTGATGATTCTATGGTTGTCTAGATTTTGTAGCATTTCAGTCATTTCCTCGCGAGACATTCCAAAGGTAAGGTCCTCCCCTTGATTTTCTTCTTGTGGATTTTGGGATGATGAGAGGGTCAATGGATTGCTTGATTCTTCTGGATTTATTTCTGCGTTGGTTTGGCTAAGATCGCTTGAAGCGGGTGTTTCTTTGTTGACTTCCATACTCTTCTTGTATTGAGATCTTGTTTGAACCATAAAACAAGGATCAATCTTTGAGAATATGGGAGATGAGTCTCTTGATTCTTTGGATTGTTCGTTATCTTATGCTCCAAAGTATAAAGTTTTAGGATTCCTTGAGGATCAAAGGGTGGTGATATGATAGTGATGTTAGAGATGGATGATACAGATGTTGTGGCTTTTGATAAGTCTTGAATGAGATACTAGGCTTTTTAGGACTTGCTGATTTTGATTTTGTTTTTGGTTTTGAGATTTTTCCCTTGATTTTGATTTTGATTTGGATTTGAATTTTTGAACAAAAAGACCCTAAGATGTTGGATGATGATCTAAGGGATAGCTTTGTTCAAAGGATGATAATTTGAATATGTGTGAGGAGAAGGATGCATCTACCCACACCTATTCAAGCAAGATGATTTGTTTCACTAAGCATATGAAGAAGGATTCATCTACATACACTAAGCTAGACAAGATGATTTTGATAACTTTGACTAAGTATATGCAAAAGGATGCATCTACACATACCTAGTCAAAGGTTCTTTTGCTAATGTTTTCAAGGATTTTGTCTCAATGATATTGATGATTTTGATTTTGCCACAAAGCCTAGTATTAAGGATGATTTCAAGATTTTTCAAAGGTGATGATAAGATGGATTTTGTTTTGATGTTTTGGAGGATGGATGAAAATGATATTTTGATATGTTTTGATCCTAAGATAAACCTAAAAGTTACACTTTGTTTGCTTTAGACCTAGGTATTGAAGAGCATGCAAATGCTTCCTAATGACCTTTGTAACCAAGAAATGATTTCATTTGAACATTCACTTTCGGATTTCCAATCAATGATTTGTTTTGTTTTGGGATTTGGAGTCTT
Source organism: Sequoia sempervirens (assembly GCA_007258455.2). Classification (NCBI taxonomy): domain Eukaryota; kingdom Viridiplantae; phylum Streptophyta; class Pinopsida; order Cupressales; family Cupressaceae; genus Sequoia; species Sequoia sempervirens. The sequence goes on along the minus strand of VDFB02270651.1, from coordinate 539,526,872 downwards.
CAACACATATGAAAGTTCATTTTGTTTAGCTTTGCTTAATGTCTTTATTTTACCAAAAACACTTTCTTCAATTAGGTTTTTCCAAACTAAGATATCCAATGTCTTAATTTCTTCAAACCCTACAAGATATATTATGTGGAAATTCAATGAACTCAAGGCAAGGGTTTTTCCTATTTTTTTACTCAAGAAGACAAATTGAGATATAATCCAATGTTTAGAAACCTCTAAGGACATGAATCCCAAGGGAAAGCAATAACATGTGGATTGAGTCAATTGTATTTGTCCTCAAAAGGGTTTGAAATTTGGATGATGTTAAGTGTTTGTTTTTGAGATGTTTTCAATCAAGCAATGCATTTTGTAACCCAAGAATAAGTACAATCCTATGGATGTGTAAGACAATATTTGTTAGATTCCCACTTGGACAAGTCCAGCTACGCTTATCTCTAGCAAATGGTTAGATGCTTGACCCCACTGGCTCCCCTCCATGGCACTCACTTATACGGGGCAGCCAAGCATCAACACCCATGAAACTCCCATAGCATGTTTTCCATTTCTACTAGAAGACCGTAAAAGTGTGGGGCGGCTTCAGAATGACCGTTTTTGCACCAACAAATAGATAAAAAGATTTTGGAAAATTCTAGCACATGGGTTTTAGTAAGGACTTTCCGTTCATAGGAGTTGACCCAACGTGGCAAGAGTCCCCTTTCGGATCCATCTTGTCAGAGTCAACCGCGTGATATTGGCGTTTCATCCAATATCCACATTTATATCCCGGCTGAAAATACTCTTGGCTTTAGAGTGTTACCAGTTGAGTCGTTCCCTTGGGTGAGTGCTTTTTCCCACAAGGTAGGCCCTCTAAGATAAACAAAAGTGAATGAAGAACAAAATTCGTAAATTGATGAATCTTTGATAGCAAAAGAGAGAGAATGTATGCGAAAATGCCCCCACTCACACTCACACAAGATTTTGTTCAATTTTAAGCCCAAATCGAAGTGTGGAGGTGATTGCTTTGTCTCATCCCAAAGTCATGAAAAAGGCCTTTTGATTCTCAAGATTGCTATAAAGCGCGAGAGAAGCGCATACGTCCTTTTTCAACGGCTTTAGTCTAAGTAAGCCCTCACAAAAACAAAGCTACACTTGTTCTTTTTAAATCCTCAAAGCAATATGTGAGTTCATTTTAAAGCACCAAATCACAAGTGAAAGAAATTTTGTTCAATTTGTTAATCTGATAAACAAAATCTAGTAAGTTGTTGATCCTATTGTTCGTTTTAACCTTTGCAAAAAAAAAAGAAATTGAAAGGTTCTTTTTAAGCCCAAATGAAAGCTAGTGTCCTAAGGATGAAAAGATGACAAATTCTTTAAAGAAGTGTTAAACAAACACTTAAGTGTTTAAAAACACTTTGATTGAAGAAAAAATCACCACCATGCTCCTCCTTCCTTCGTTTTTCAATTTTCAACCTACAAAGGAGAAAGAAGTCAGATTCTGGAAAAACACAAGGAACAAAAAAAATAGAAAACAGAAGATAAATAAATCATAAATGAAAAACACGTGCTAAAAATTTAAATTCTCCCTTTTACTGTCTCCCAGCGTTGCAACTCATGAAGGCGTCGTTGTTTTTATCTCCCAGCGGTGCTCTTACAGCGCCGCTTACCAGTCAGCGGCGCTCTATGTCGGGACAGAGAGTACGATTGCATTGCTATTTCATCTAGCATCGTAGTTTTCAACAGCGTCGCACTTTTCAAAATTTTCACAGAGACCTACAAGTCAACGAGTCCAGCGGTGCAATTAGAAATTTGAATATTTTTGGTGGGACGAGCCCAGCGGCGCAGTTTATGTTTCCAGCGGTGAAATATAGCGAGGCTGACGAGCCCATGGCGCTAAAATAGCGACGCTGACGAGCCCGCGGTGCTGAAACAGCGACGCTGATGAGCCCATGTTGGAATTTCCTGTGTGTGAAGAAAACGCAAAAATTTCAAAGAAAAGTTAGAATTAATGCTATCCAGCCCTCCTAGCGCCAAATGTGCAAACCCTTTTCCTAGTACCTGCAAAACAACATGAATAAATGAGTTAGACAAGGAATTACAAGCAAAAAGAAGGATTCCCCATGAAATCCATTTACAAATCAAACTTGGAATGAAAATAGTGAAGAACACAATGCAAATGCCAAAAACAAGGTTAAAATCCTAATTAGATGTGCAAACTCATGATCCCATGGGGGAATTGGTGCCAATTTGATGTGAAAATTGGCCCTTTCCCAATCCCTAAGATGCAAGCTTTGTTGATTGATGATGAAGAGTGATCCACTTTGATGAAAGATGAGAACTCCAAGCCGAATCTGCAAAAAGCCTAGCTAAGAATTCAAATGATGGATGAGAATGAGTAAGTATTTTAGCATGGTAACTTTACTTGGATTGTGGATGATAAAATGAAGATATGAGCCTTTCATTTATAGGATTTCAAGATGGATGAAAGTCTAAATTTGAGCAATGTGGGACTAACTTTCATCTAATGATATGGTGCCACTTGTCAAGCTATGAATGGATGATGGTTGTACAAGATTTGGGGTTTGTGCCAATAAATGCCAATATTTGAAATTCAAATTTGTTGAAATGGCATGTAAGAGGGAAGGGAAAATGCAATAAATGCCACTTGGCTCAAGGAAAAAGACATGTAAGATGAATTTATTGCCTTGTTGGATGTACATGTTGACTTGGATTTTTTAAATTCAAATTGAGGGAATATTCCAAAAGATGCCATGTGAGGGAAAATAGGGATTTAATAAATGAATTAAATTTATTTTCATGTGCAACTTGCATTATCTAGAGGATGTGACAGGAGATTAGATTAAATTAATCAAGTGTTAATTAATTTAACAGGAGATTTGATGATGTGACTTATTTGACTTAGATTTATGGGTTTATTTAAATCAAATAAGAGAAGAATATGATAAGAGGCTAATTAAATAAAGATTTTGATTTATTTAATAAAAAGGGGTGGTGTTAGATTAAATCAAATAAGGTTTTAATTTATTTAATTTAATGGATAGACTTTAGAGATTTAATCAAATAAATTGATTATTTAATTAAATAGGGATAAATAGATCAGATGGGTTGATTTAATTAACATAAGGAATTGACTTAATCAAATAAAATGATTTATTTAATTAAGAGACGAATATTGATGAATTTAATCAGATAGGGGGATTTGATTAAATGGTTAGACCAAGGGATGATTTAAGAAGAAACGATGTTAATAAGTCAGGGTCAGATGCACAATGTCAATCAGTATATTTTGCGTGTCTACAATATGCAATGATTATCCATTTGAAGAAATCAAATTTAGTATAAAGTGCAATATTTTGCTATCATAGTATGGTCATGTTATGGTTGTGTGGTTGTTGGTAATTCATGTGGTAGTTAAACAATTGTGATGGTTGGAATTATATGAAAAAATATTACTAACTATATCTACTTGATTTTTAGGATGGAATAGGTTGATGATGGTTGTTGTGTTGTCCTGAAGGTGTGATAGACCTATTTGGAGGTTGTATGATATAGTTTTTGAGTAGGATTATAAGAGAGATTAGTTATACTTGGACATTTTTACTTAATATGATTATGAATGACATTTTACTAGTGGTTTTTTTAAGGTTTTTTCATGTATAATCTATGTCTCATGTTCATGTGGTGTGTGTCCTTTAATTGGTTCATGTTCTTGCATTAATGTCACTAAGTAAATTGTTACAATAAATATAACTATGTTTGTATCAAGTAATTTTAAGTTGTTCCAATGTCATGGTTTATCAATCAATTGTAACAATAATTAAATTCCCAAAAGCCTTCTAGGGTAATTGAGTCACTAAAACACTTATCGTATTATATGACATGTGAATTTTTTATGGTTTATATTTTTTATTTATATCAATATCTTTTAAGAATTGTAACCGCATTTTGTCAAGACTAGTAATAATTGGATACTATTGTTTTTACATGTATTAAACCATAGTAGGGCCTCTTTGTATGTCAACCATGTCTTTTCCTAGTCCCATTCAAAAGAACATGAAAATCATGAAGAAGCCCCATGTAGTTATTTAGGTCCAAACACCTAGACTTTTCTTAATCTTTGTCAATTCATTGTTGATGTGAGGAAAATGTAAAAAATTATTAGACATAATCATTATTGTAACTTGAATTAGTTTCATAAGCTTCACCAACGTTTTAACATACCAACAAAGCTCAATATAATTCTCCTTTGTAGCATGCAATTTGTGTAGAACATAGTGATGGAGAATCAGATAAACATTCAAGGATCAAAAATACATTTACAATTTTTTAGTTGCCATAATTAGCAATTTCTAAAATATGAAGAAAAAAAAGAAATTTAAAGTTGGTATCATTGAGGAGACCTTTGAAGGTATAATGATGTGCATTTATGAGTTAGTATGACACATTAAGTGGGCGTCAATGACATTGAACATCTAGATAAATATGGGTTAATGGTATTTTTGTCTTTGGAGAAATATATTTTTTTACGTGAGCATTAATTTTAACCCCATAACACCCAACATTACAACTGGTTCAATTAGAAATAATTTTTCATTTATTTCCTTAATTTTTTATTGGAAACATTTATACAAGTATTATATATGAACATTGTAGATTGAAAATTAATAATAGAAAGATTGCAGTGATTACTTGGAATGTGTGGCCATCACACCACATGTAGAAACCTAGTAAAATTAAAGGCATCAAGCTAAAACACTAAGAGCGTGTAAAAGGTGAATGACCCTTTAAAGGAACGATCCAAGGATAAGGCTCACTAGAGAGAGGATCAAGGACCTCCTAGTCATCCTAAAATGTGGGTGACTCTAGCAAATGCTCGTCAAGAGGTAAGGAAGAACAACAACCTCAACGTCACTTGACACAAGTCTAATAGATTTCCCTTGAAGGGAAGTAGTCCACCTACTCTACTAAAAAAGGACATGGAAAGAAACAACTCCAAGCATGTGAACAACTTTATTGCTTGGGAGTTAGTGTTACCTTCCCTAAAAAGGACCATCAACCGAAACTCTACTTATAATTGATTTTCTCTAAGAATATAATAGCTTGTTATTTTTCTTCTATTTATATGTTTCTAATTTCCTCTCTAATTTTATGTAACCCTAAAAACTATTGAATAAACCCTTTTGACTCTTTTTTTCATAACATTAAACTTAATATTAAAAATTAGAACATTCACAAACTTCCTTTCACTTATGCATCTTAAGAAGCATCCCAAGATGTCCCATACCATAAATTTTTTTTTTTGTTATACCACTTAATCAATTTATTTTATTTATTCTAGACTATTTTTTAATATAAATATCATATACGAAAACTAAATTAAATTATATAACCAAATAACCAAATATTTAAAAAATATAAAATCATGCTCCAAAAACAAACCAACTATTCTCCTATCTTATTTATCCTTCTTATAATATATTTATACATCTTTCTCAAATTGTGTATATTCTCTATCCTTGTATTTGCTTTCTTGTCTGGTCTCCACTATAATAGTTTAAATGTTATACTTATATTAGAAAATATTATTGTTTGACGTAAAATTGTAATAATTCCTCAAACTATTCATCATCCTACCAACCCACTACGGTTTCATGTTAGGTTAGGTTTGTTGGTGAGGGGTTGCCATCATCTAAAGATAAAAACCTACTCACAAATCTTAATTTACAATTCCCACACAATATAAAACGTTATCACTACTTTAAGTCAATTGAACAAAACTTTACGTAGATTATATTTGGAGTGTATTGCAGGCATGCTACCAACCCCCTATAATAAATACCCAACCTCCTCCAAGTCTTTTTTAAATTTTTGTAATGTATGTCAAGTGAAAAGTGCAAATATCCTCATGTGACCTCATTATGACCTCATTTCCAAATAGTCTGTTCACCCATAACACTCAATTCTTGTGCATTGTCCAAGTACCAATTATTTCACTTTAATTATAAATATGTACTGCATTCCAATCAATGATTTAATTTAATGTAATTTAATTAATGTCCATACATATTCATATTTTATATTTAATTGTATGTTGGGTGGGTGCTGATTCTCAAAGGTTGACATTAAAGCATTTTCATTGTTTTTCATTGTTTAGATCTTTAATGTGAATGAGTGGTTTAATTAATAGTTGTTTACTTTAAAATTGAAATTAATCAATAGTTGCTTACTTCAAAATTAAGGTTGAATCTCTTGGTATATTAGGGGAGTTGGGAGAGAAGAGAATTTTTGTTTTTATTTATTTTAAGAATTTTTATATAAACATTTTTCAATATATAAGTTTTGTAATAGTGAAAAGTGTATATTGTGTTTTTTTTAATTAGATTAAGAAAGAAAAATTAGAGAAGAATACATAGAATGTATTATATTGTGTATTTTTATCATTCATTTTGGGTTCATTTTGATTATGTTGTCTTTAGTATAATGATTAGTATATATGTGATGTTTTTATATAAAAGTTGAGTCAAAGCTAACTCCATTCTAATTATTGATTATTTGTCGATTTAAGTGTAAAATGTGTTTAATTGTTTACTAGAGTTTGTATAAAAGGACAAACCTTAGTTTGTATGTAAGATCAAGAATTACCACTTTGAAATTCATTTTATTTAGAAACAAGTCGATTATGAAAGACCAAAAGTGAAAACTTAAAATGTCCTTATAGAGATGTGAACTTGGGTTTCCATAGTGAGAACTCAATATTTAAACCAATTAAATTCAACAGACTTTATTTAAATAAATGGATAATATTATATTATATTTTAAATATAGAGATTACCCATCTTTATATATATATATAATCATTTTTGTTTGTTATAAGCAACAAATATTTGCTTAAAATCCTTTTTTTATTGTGTATAATATGACTTTGTTTCTTTTTTTTCTTTGCATAATTTATAATCTTGTCTTTCACTGAGATAACAATGTGCCTAACAACTTGGAACTCAAATCATTACCCTCTTCTAACCACAAAACATATTTAAGATCAAAATAAGACATATTTCTACATTTATCATTTACAGGTCTGTATAGTCCAAATTAATTCAAATTCTTCATAAGAGTCAAGAAAAACATAAACAAATCCAATTTTCAAATTAGAGATAAACTTTGACTATACTTCGATAAACATCAATTTTTTTGGTTTATATATTTTTCAACTAATGTGAATGGATCAGTTTGTCTAATATAAAAAAATAGTTGTAATCTTGCTGTTGCAGTTTTGTTTTTTCCAATAAATAAATAAAAAACTAATGTGAATGGATCCTTGTATTTGCCTTCTTGTATGATTTCCTCTATGTAGTCCAAATTTCTGAAACTATTTATCATCATACCAACCCACTACATTTCCGGGTTAGGTGGTTGGTGGAGGGGTTGCAATCATGGAAACAAAGATTCAACCGACTCCCGAATCTTACCAAAAGATACTCTTAACATCAACAACACTACCTACCATCAACACCATTTTTCTATTGAAATGGACCAGATTTGTATTTTCAGATGATGCCAAACTGCTTTCTTCTCCTTCACAGCTTTAACAACAATTTGACTCCAAAATTCTACAAAAGGACTCTTCCCAAGTGGGTATCATTCCTTTACTCAAACGTCATGTTTTTTAGCACTATCTTCACAACCTCCAATGTGCAAAATCTCACCTACAACTTGTATTACTTTAGGGAGAATTCAACCAATAGAAAACTTAAATACCTCACCTACAAATTATATGACTAAGAGCATGGCAAATACAGTAAAAATAGTCAACAAAGGCCTTACAAACACAACCCCAATATGAAAGGAAATGAAACATTCACTGTCATGGCCCAAAATAAAAAGGAATAATGGGAGCAGCCAAATCTGTAAGGATAAAATTCTTTACCCTGTCTCAACAATCAATATCTGCATAAGGTAAACTGCCCACAAAATCTTCCATGGCAAAAAGGCAGAAAATGGAAGCATTTGAAGCATGTGAATTTCAGTTAAATATAGGTGATAGGCAACTTCTTCTCCTACCCATCCAACCAACATGGAAAGAAAGAAGAGACCAGTGTCACATCAACCTACTTCGATGGGGACATATTTTAACAATATTAAAGGAGAGAATAAATATGATAAATGGAAAAATAATTTCTTTTGGAATATTTGTGTAGACATGAAATTCAAGATTTCATTGATAACTTAAATTTAGAAAATGGATCAATCATGGGGAAGTCTTTTGTTTTCCTTTTCAAGCTTCTTGTGTTACCCTCTTGCAGGTGGAGAAAAACTTTAAAATTACTAGATTATCAAACTTCATACTTTGGTTGGTAAATTCTAAATTTGTTCAAAAGTGTTGGGTGTCACTCTTATTTATTATTATTTTTTTGTTGGGTGTCCTCAAAGGCCTCTTATTAAAGATTGAAAAATTGGTTAAAGACTTTCTCTTGACTTTTAATTATGAGCACGAAGATTTTGTTATGTTGCTTGGGAATATTAGTGTCTTCCCCAGCTAGGAAAATTCACCGCCAACAATTCACCGCCAGCAATTTGCCGCGGCAGAAAATTAACCCACAATGAATTGCTGCCGGTGAATTTTCTATCAGTGAATTGTTGGCGGTGAATTTGTCGTATGTCGTCTTCCCCACAATATTTGTGGCCTAGGTTTGCTTTCAACCCATCAGCAAGGTATTGCCCTATGTGCTAAATAGATTGTCAAGGTTCTTGAGAAAAACAAAGCTTGGAAAATTCTCCTCATGATGTATCAATTCAAGCCATGTGTATTAGATCAATAGCATGGAAAGAGTGGGTATATATACAGACCACTTGTACTATCACAATTCATTCATGCATTTAGCTTGGGGGCTTTGAGAATGCAATTTAATTTTTCACCCACACACTTGACTTGAGTGCATTGAAGGTGTCAAGGTAACACCAAGGTACATCTTATAAAACTTTTTCTCCAAATGCATTATGGTATGTAATTCTATTTCATACTTTAATTTGAATCCCTCAACTTCAACATGAATTTTTCGAGTATGCTCATCCACTTATCCACAACAAATTCCACATTATTACAAGGTATAAAATTCACTTCTTAATGTAAAGATGTTAAATTTTGTACCTATTAATAAATGTGTATCAACCTTTCTCTTAATGTTAATATAAAACATATATAGCTTTCAAACTAAGAAATAGAAAAAAATAATTTCTACGCTATAGAGTTCATTTTCGACCAAAATAAATATTTTAGGTTATTTGATGACTCTTGCACGGATGCCTAGCATGTATATCTCTTTGATATCTGTGTTTTTAAAAAGATACCCAACAACCTTTTGAATCAAAATTTATGGTGTCTAAAAGTTGGATCTCTCACATTAGTAACATATGAGCTAATTAAACTAAATTATTTTTCTGCAATTTAAATTTAAAAAGCTCACAAATATCATTCAACACCACAAAGAAATTGAAACACAAATGCCAAGCCCAGATTGCAATATTCAACTGGAAAATCCTTGAATTAAATATAGGAAATCAATCTATTACAATTCCAATCATGGATGAAGGTTGTAACAAGCCATAAGAAACCCTGGCAATCACACAATCTGATTTGCAGCAGCAAATCAAAACTTGGAGTCAATCTTCTCTCCAACACCTGCAACTTCAAAGCATTCCACAAACAATGTCTTCAATCTACACAATTGTGTTGATTTTTCCTCTGTCAACACTCTCAAATCTGTCAATCCCACAAAGAAATCTCCAATTGAAGGTGAGCAACACCCTTTTTCTCTTGTATTTTTCCTGTGAAAAACTAACTCCAAAATGAAAGAAATTCACTTTTATCTTCTCATGCTTTCCTGGAATTACATTTCCAATGCATTTCATTTACATTTTGCTTGCATTCCAAAACCCCCCAGGTAAATCAATGCCCACCTCCAAGAAGGGCAAATAAAATATAATTTAATATTCAATCTTGAATAAACTATGCATTTTAATCTTCCAAACTTAGGCAAAAATACAATATGGCTTTCAAATGGCTTTAATGCTTTCACAAATAAAGCAAAAAGCAGATTCCTCAATTAGCCCCCACCTCCTAGGTTCCTATTATTTAGGAGCTATGGAAATTTAAAATATGAGTTACAAATGACTTTAAATGCTCCAATAAACCCACACCATAAATTGTTTTTATCAATTTTAAAGCATATTCTTCATGATTCCTCTTCGCCAATTTGACCCAATTTGAGATCGAATCCAAATTCAAATTTTCCCACATCATAAAAATATTTAATTTCACACCAAAATATGAATTTCAATAATAAAATATTAAATCCAATACACCAAAATTGAAAAATTCAAAAATAAAACCTTCAAGTTGACACAAGATTGCACTGAGCCATGGATGCTCCTACATCAATTAGAAATGTAAAAATATCAATGACACATGAAGAGTTATAAGAGGGAGTTACACTTCTTGACCAACTTATGATGTGTGATATGGCATGTCATAAGGTATTTTTGAATGGAGATAATGGATCCGAAATTTAATTCCCAAGTTGGTGAGTTGATTATGATGATCTTATGGTAGGTGGATGGAACACACTATTTTTAACTTATGGACTCATCATGGGATCTAGGTGTTGGATTTCTAACTAGAGATATGGTGTCAAATTTTAGGTGGTTTTAGATCATGGTTTTTTAATTACCATTTTATTGTTTTGTATATTTTTCTCCTATTTATTGGGTGCTTGAGATGGCAGTTTTGATAGTGAGATCTATAGGTGTATACACATAAATTGGAGCATACAAGAACAAGTTAAAGAATATAACATCATACTCACAATAGATGCAACCTCCAAAGCATAAAAGTTAGTTAAAAATTTATGAAAACATAAAGAAATCTCCCCAACACGAACCCTTGTTCCACCAAGCTATGGTGGTTGTGCTCCAAGATGATGGTATGTGAGTTCCCTTACCAACATCACAACATTGAAAATGGAGACAAGATATAAATGGCTTAGGTTGGGGATAATTTATAAATTTTTAGATGAATGGTTGGATGGCTAGGGTCAATTTGAGGGATGGAGGGCTGAAATTGGTTGAGAGGATTGAGTTGATGAGGAAAGGACAATTGTCTCCACATGGTTGGTGAGGATAAGGGGGTCAATATCAAAAGGAAATAAATGGATGAGGATTCCCGTGGAGAAAGTGGATGGATGAGATAAAAAGGGGTATTTTAGAGTACCTTGGGAGTATGGGCAAGTCATTGACCCATGTGACATGTACCAAGGCCTATGTCACATGTACACAAATCCATACCTAGTGTACAAAGGCTCATGCATGTGTATATTTTTGGAGAATGTGCATGATTTGAGGGGGTTTGACTAAGGTTAAGATTGTACTTTATTGGGGAGTTAGTGGGCTATTTGATTTTAGCCCACATAATGAAAATGGATAAAATAGATAATTAAATAAATAGGTATATTTATTCAATTTTTGGGATGAGGATAAGGGACTTAAATGGATTTATTTAAGATGGACTATAGAAGTAGGATGATTAATGATTAAAGGTTAGGAAATAGGGTTGGATGAATAACATTAATTATGGAGGAAATGGTTAGGTGATTAATTGAAATGATAGCGTGTCAGTTCTAAGTCTCTATAGTAGGTATTGTTATGTTGATAAAATTACTTCATATCATTGTTTAGTGATAATCATGTAAAGGCTTAGGAACCTTCTATTACTAAATAATATATTGAGTTGCTTTGATGTGTGGGGTTTTTCTCTCAAAATGGTTTTCCCTCTGTAAGTCATTGTGTTATGGTATATTGCTTTTTTTATTATTTTCTTGTATCTATGTGATTAGCTTAATTTTTGTACTTATCTCCTCCCATATATTAGGGTATGACATGGATTTTGTACCTCTACTTCCTTTCAGGACCAATACAATGGACATACAATAATGATTACCACAAGGGAATTTTTCACACATAGTGTTAGGATTAAGGAGCCATTTACTTTGAAATCTTATATAAAATTCATGCATCTCCAACACTCTTGGAATGTTTCCTTAGATGCCTAGTGTGTGATTGGAGATTAAATTATGATTTAGATTCCCAAATAATCTTGTAATTGTAGGAATCAATGGTGAGCTTCCAACACCCCCAAAACAAATGCTAGACCAAAATATCTTCCTGATGGCAGCCTACTAGGTTAAAGAAAACAATGAAATAATACGAGCAATAGAAGACTTTAATTACATAGCAATAGCAACCTACAAAATGTTGCTCAATCAATTAGGCCGATCCTTTGCCCAAGCAACAAGAACATTGGAAAATCTCATTCCTTATGCACAAACAACAACAAAAAAATCTTACAAACAATAGTAAAATGAAATATTAACTAGGCATTGATTTATGCGAATGGATTACAATAACAACATATTCATGAAGGAATCGACTTCTTTATTCACCAATCGACTTTCCCTCTATTTGGTTTGCTTCTACAACTTCTACAAATCGGGATTTTCCCTAGTCTATCAACCCTCCCCTAGTGTCGCCTCTTCTCTTTACTATTCTTTTGCTTTTCCCCAATTGCAACCCTTTCAAAATATACCACTTGTAGAATACCCCTTTCAAAATATACCTCTTGTAGAATACCCTCCAAGCTAACAAAAAAAATGGCCACAAACTAAATAAGAATACATAATCCTTATAATATATTTAGATTCCCCAATGTCCAATAAAGAAAACCTAAACATAGAGGAGAAATATAAATTAAATCTATATTTATGAACAACTTTCATGAATTCATCTCCCCATATCATTAATTACAAATAACAACAATCCATTGTGTGTTTTAAACATACATCTCTAACTTTTATCAAAAAAATTACTCAAGAAAGACATATGGCACAACCTACAAACCAATCTAACTAGAGCTTCGATACTATAAAACCAACAATAACATAGAGATCCATCACCTTACAACTAGACGTATTTTAAAAAATAATCATTATCATGGATGGACAAGATGGATCCATATCCCAAGGGCTTAGGTTAACCATTTGGGGAGTTAACAATAATGAATGCAACTTTTGAATCAAGTATCAAGAAAAAATATATTATCATTATGATTTAATATTGGTCACAATTGATAAATATGAAGAGTTGATGATGGACATGGTAGCATATGTGTGGCCTACACCAAAAAACAATCATTTTCTATTGATTCCTTGAACTTTTATTTTACAATGGTGATAGATCAATACTTTGTATTAGTGAAGTTTTAGTAACAATAGGAAAAATAAATGTAGGCACAAAGTTGAAAATGTGAGACCAAAAATGGATAAGGAAAATAAAATACAAATGGATAGCCTACTTCGAAATAAATGATGGAAAATAAAAGTCATGAATGCAAGGGATTTACAAAGATAGAATATGTTAAAAGAGTAATTATATTCATTAAATTTAAACTAGATTATTATGATTCATCATATTTTACATGACATAAAATTATTTGGAACAAGAAATGCACCAAGATGAATTATTTTAATTATGGTCTCTATGGTTTGTTCCTTATTTTCTTGAGTGTGTGAAGTTTCTAAAGGTTTGCATCTCCCAAGATGCGAAGGAAAGGAGTATTGATTAAAAAATATGGAAAAATTTAAGATGTTTACAACTCTCTTGTATAAAGGATTATGTCATAAATAAGTTCAACATTAGTGATGAAGTGATAAAATTAACACTAAATTTGGGGTATCAAATTTTCATGAATGTTTTATTTGTTGTGTAAAGTAGATAATAAGTTTAATTTTCAAAATAAAATTACTCACATATAAACTAGGGATTTAACCATGCAAGATAAACAACTTTTATTTTTTGAGTTTTGAAAATAAATTGAATCTTAAAAGGATGAAGAATAAAATATTTGTGACTTAATTAAAGGACTTAATTAAGATTGAATCTTAAAATACAAAGGTAAAATGGAGAAAAATTAGGAAGTCAAATTGAAAGCACTAATATCTATGAACTAATAAGATTAAATTTTTAATAATTCAAATATTTAATTTTTTTTAAGAAAAAATTAATAAAATTAAATTAAAATTAAAAATTAAAAATTGACTCAATTATACTTATAAAGAATTTTTTTTTTTTATATATACTCAAGCTAAATTTTAGATAAAATTTGTTCTTATATATAAATAATATAATATTATCACTAGAACATAAGGTTAAATGCCTCTCAACATAGATGAAAAATAGAAGTCTTGCCCTTCATATGCATCTTAATTAAATATAGGTTGAGTTATGATGGAGATATGAATATTTAAGAAAACATTTTTCTACCTTATTGAGCAACTCAAGTGGCTAATAGAGTAATAATGGATATATGAAAAAATTACCTCCTACTCTTTCTATAATAGATTATAAACAAAGTATCAATAGTGGCATGGTGTGATGGTTAATTTGTTGTGTTGTTATTCTTGTCATCAAGGTTCAAACCCCATTGGGATGTAATTGTTGAGAATTTATATTGGGAGTGAGGTTCCTCGTTTGTGACCTCATTGATTCATAACTCCGAATCAAAAGTGTTTATCCTGCTTAAATAAAAAAGATAAATTATAAACAAACTAATAACATCATTCAAATATATATACTAGTAATTCATTAATTATGTATAATTTTTATATCTTTTATTTTGTAGTAATATATTTTCAAATATTAACTAGAATAAAAATATAAAACTTATAAATACTATTTAGAATTTAGAATTTTATTTAAATTAAGATTTATAAATAAGAATGATTTTGACATCATCTAAAAATTTTTTGTAATCATTAGATTTTATAATAATACACTTTTGAAGTTGAAATGTAAAATTTAGTATTAATTGAAGGATATAAATTTTAGATATTGAAGTTTGGAAAAAAAATATATATTTTTCCTTATTTTCAAGTTTAGAAACTAAAATGCCCTATCCAAATTCCCTTCACAAGTAGCCCTCTTTTAACAAATTATATGGTTCAATTCTTAGAGAAAAAATAAAATAGTGTAGAGGGGAGTTGGGTTAGGAATTGATCTCCTTCCTATATTTACAATTATCACTAAAGATAGTAGTGAAAAAAAAAAAAAGGACTTCATATGTTGTTTTATTGAATTCAAATAAGCTTTGTACATAATTATAAAAGGAAACCCAAATAAAAGATTAAATAAATGATAGCCCTCCCAAGTTGTGATGAGTACTATATCAACTATCATGGTGAAGTGCATTTGTCCCTTATTTCCCACCTACTTTTACATTTCTATCAATAAAATAAAATCAATGTTAAAAGAGGCCTCCATTAAGATGTTCATATTATGCTTCTTGTCATCATTATTTTATGGCTTATTTTTTATATTAGTAATTTGGGTAAGGGATCTAAGAGCTATAAAAAAGTCATCAAATCTTTAGATTTTGGTAAGAAAAAATTTACTAATTTTTCAAAAGAAAATTATTTTCACTTTCCAAATAAAATTAATAGAAATTATAATCAAAATGAAGTTCTATAATTTTTTTAAGAGGTATGGTTAAATTACATCAATTCAAATCCCACTAAGTCTTAATCTAAGGAGGTATATGGAAGTAAAATCAGATAGGTGATAGAATATACAACACAAAGGTATATTCACAAATCTCTATCAGCATAACTTATTCTTCATATGAGCATCCTCATAAATGTTTAGCTCTTTCACAAGCACATACCTCTTTAATAAGAACATATTGAGGAAGCTTTAAATTCAAGCACACAACCATATTATCCTATTGATATTTTGAAATTTCAACTTGTTATCTAGAAAAATAATCATTTAATTTGTAATATTGTGTGTGTTTCTTCCATCCTACTTACTCACACCATAAATGTATTCATGTAGTAGAAACTATCTTTTATTATTGAAAGAATATTTACATAGCTAATACTATATAACATGTTAAAGACATCCCTTCATACAATCAACCATCAAGGTTCTTAAAAGAGGTCTTACATTGCCTCTCTATCATTCATCAATAATTTACTATTCATCTACTTTACCAAAGCTCACATATTAACATCCAAATTAACATATTTATTGTAAATTATAATCTAAACATGTACATAGCACTATAGCTACTATCAATACATATGGAGGCTACTCCTAAGGGTGTGCATTTTCTTCCACAAATTTACCCTCAACTTTCTTATTTGTTTTCTCTTTAGCAACTTTCCCTTGAACTAGATGAGATGACACCACTAATTATGCCCAAAATAAACCAACTATGCACTTTAATCTCAAATCATCTGCAACAACAAATGTCCACTAATGAAAGAGAAAAAAACTCTTAAAAAAGATATAGCCTTGGAAACCTCCCATGAAAAGCATTGAAACTCTTGTTAGCTTCCCATGTGAAAACATCATGAAATAATCTTTCACATCAAATATAAATCTTGCACAAATTGGTAGTCATCTTCTACCTCTTGTTATTATATTTTGCATATGTTAGGATGTCCCATTTAAAAAAATGTATTTATACTCCTTCAACCTCAACATCTTATTAAAAAAATGGCAAGACAACAAATTGCTCAATTTTTTTCAATAATTTTGTAAGAATTATGACATAAATATTAATGATTTACTTCAAGGTAAGAGGACAAATTAATGAAAATATTTCACATCTCTATAAGGGACTCATTGGGGGGTCTAAATGTGATTACAAATTAATTTGGAAAATATGATCAAGAGATCAACATATAACTAAGGAATTTAGAAAACTAGCTTCTCAAACTTAACCCCCATGATATGGAAAGTTAATTTGACTTTGATCAAATTATGGTAGTTGTGCTTTGCATGTTGGGTAGGGTTTTGAGTTGTTCTATATACTTTGGATTTTCCTTTACTATCTTGTCTTACATCATAATGCATTCAGTATGAGAGCTTTTATTTAAAATGGTCAAGGCCAGCTTCAACCCAACGGTTGCTACTGGTGTTATTGGTGTGGCGTCTATGAACAATGGCTCCTCTAAACAACTAACCTTGAAAATTTGTGCCAAAAATCTTCCACGAGGTATGCCTTCTAAAACTCCTGCAAATGTGGTTTTACCCACCTTGGAATTTGATTTTTCTTGTCAATGGTTAGAGTAGCATACTCTTATAGGTTATTTTGTAGGGAGGATCCCCCCCAAAATAATGCTTCGTGATTGGGTTTCCAAGTCTTGGGCCCCCCATGGGATTTGTCTCGATGGGGTCCATAATCTCACCAAAGGGTTTTCCTTTCTTGTTTTGCTAAATTCAATCATGTTCAAGTCATCTTCCAGCATGGACTTGTTGGAAGTTTGGAAGTTTGTCATTGTTGATGCAGCTTGGAAACATAAGCATGAAGTGTACATACATCAATTAATTTGGATGTCCCAGTGTTTTCATTGATGTCAACATTGTGGGAAAGCATTTTTGGGTATTATCTGTACAAATACTAACTATACCAGAAGTTGATGTATCAAAAGTTTGGTTAAGTGTCCTATGTTGATGGTGTTGTGGTTTAGTGTGTTAGCTTTTGGGTCTACAGTTCACTGCAATAAGAGGTATAACTCTGCGCTTCTAACCATATCATTATGATTGGTTCATACAACTATATTCAAGATCTCAAGAAGTTTGGTGAAGAGTACTAGAAGATATCATTGACAGAGTTCAACTTTGTATATTTTTGTCTCCTCTCTATTCAGTATAATAGTGTGGGAGATTCCACATTTTCTTGAGAAGGTTGTTTTTATGTTGCAGTTCTAAAGGTAGTCTCTTTGATGTCTATGTAAAGAGAAACTAAAGAAGTATCGAATCTAGAAGGTGTTATTGTGAGAAGCGTGTGTATATTTGGGAGTTTTTGTGATTAGGTCCTATTCCTAGCCAACCTAATAATATGTGTTGAGAAGATTAAATACTTTTTGCAAATGTTAATTGGATCTACTTTAGATCCACACTGACTCGAAATGAAGTATTACACAAGTTGGTTGAGCGAAAAGATGATTTTAAATCTTGAATGGTGTCGACAAGAGCTATTTTAGATTGTTTTGTTTACATCTAATTAGGTTGACCTAATTGATGTGTGTGGATGTAATTGGGTATATATACATAAGATATTTTGGAATTGAGTGGTGGTGTAGTAGTGATCAATGAATGAATGTGCGATCATAAATGACATATTAGATGTGAGTGTTGTTACATGATGTAAACATGCAAATTCAATTGTAAATGTTCAGAATCAGAGCAGAGTTGTGCGACTGCTAAGTAAAGCAACACTTCATATTCAAAGCTTCAAAGGAACTGAAATACAACAAAAGAAGGTGCACTTTGTATCAGTTCATATTTTGGCAATGAGCCACCATTTTTGTATTGTACTTAACTCTGGTTGTGAGCCTTTTTAAGGACAATGTGTCCTGGGAGTGAGCCCCTATAATATACTATATCTGGATATAATATATTATGAGCTAATCCTCACTGTGGTTTTTCCCTTTTGGGTTTTCCACGTAAAAATCCTAGTGTTCATGTGTTTTGTGGATGATTCATGTTTTCATTCTTTGTTTCAGTTAGTATGTTTTGGTGATAGGATTAGTTTTCTTCAAAAGTTTAATAGAATACTGATTCACCCCCCACCTCTCAATATTCTGAATTTTCAACAATTGGTATCAAAGCAAGCTTCCTTGGAGAAAATCCTAATAGCTTGAGGAAGATCTTAGAAGTTTGAACACATGGTAGACCAGAAGTGTCTTGTTCCTCTAGAAGAAATTTTTGTAATTGAATATATAGAATATGATTGTATGTTTGACAAAGAAGAACTGAAAGTTACTCTTTTAGATCTTGACATAGTTGAAACTAAGAACAAAAGTTTGAAGGAAAGCCTAGGAGAAGCAAATGAATGCATCGAGAAATTGGGAGAACAAATTAAGAAGTTTAGAGAAAGGCATAAGGAAGTCAATATACAGTTGAAGCAAGCAAATGAAGAGATCATCAGACTAAAAGTGGAAGTGGAAGAAAAGAAGAGAATTAAGGATTGTCTAAATACTAAAATACAAAGCAAGGCTTGATGAATTACTTGCAATATAGAAACCCTCTAAGGAAAAAGATGGTTTGGGACTTGAAGAAGGTTAGAGTTCAAAGGAAAATCAAACACCTACCAAGGTTGACAATCAAAAGAAGATTCAAGGCAATAAGAGACAATTCAGAAATCAAAGAAGCAATGTTGGAAGACCTCCTATTAGACAACCAAATTCACAACAGTACCCATATTTCAATGGTATTTTTTTTTCATGCAATAAATATGGACATAAAGCACTAGAGTATAGAAGTAAAGTGAATTAGAATGTTGGATTCTTCTCTAGACAATGTTCTACATGCAATAAATTTGGACATAGAAGTATTGAGTGTAGAAGTCAGATGATGAATAGATATAATACAAGGAGAATGTTTCAATATTTTAGTGGTTACTATTATACATGCAATATATTTTGACATAAGGCTAACCAATGTAGATCAAGGATGGATAGAAGTAATTTTGGTTAGAAAAATTTTGTGTGCTATAATTGCAACAAGTTTGGACACATTTCAAGATTATGCAGAAGCAAAAATGGAAGATAGTCTAATCCGATAAGGAGGAATGAATCTATGAAGAAAGTTGATCCTACTAATGTTAAGAAGGAAATGGAAAATATATGGAGAACGAAAGATGAGACTAACAATAGAGATGATTTAGGAACTACAAATGCATCTGTACCTACCTTTGGTATAGATAATTCTTCTAGAAACTAAGCCCATGCTAAGGCTTAGGGGGAGCAACAATAGAAAATTTTTAATAACCCCTTGAAATACAAGGTGTTAAGTCATGACACGAATATATATTTTGGAAAAGGAATTATTGAAGCTATTAAAGAAAGTTGTGGGAGGAAATATTGTGATGTGGAAGTTTGTGGAGCATCTGTAGATTAACTATGGATACAAGGTTTTGAAGTTTGACAACTTTTTCTGAAGCATCTATTTTTGACACATTTATTGATACAAATCTAATCATGGAGTTAAAAATGTATTTGAGAAGACAAATTCATTTGATGTGAAGAAAATAAAAATTGAAGAAGAGGAAGTGGATTCAAGGTGTGTTCTGGAAGCAAAACATCAAAACCCTTTCTTCGTTGAAGCAAATTCAAGAGTATTTTTCTTACATAATTTTTTTATGGAATTTTTATCTTTAATGCAATGGATGGTTCAAAGGTAGTAAATGTCTCAGGTAGACCACAAATCACATTGAAGAGTTATTCTTTGAAAAATCTGTCGAAAGACTCGGCAAGTGCATTTTCTTGCACTCCACTTAGAGTTTTTCCTATTGAGCATATCTATGCATAAATTTATGGAAAAATAGAAGAAATGTCCCCTGTTAGATTGAGTATGTTGTGGAAAAGTGAATTGGAAGAAAACTAAGATGCATACAAAAACCTAATGGAAAAGAAATTGGATGTATGGCAGAAGTTTCCACACTTTGAATTCAACAAGAAGTACATTCAAACTATTTTGAGTAGGATTCATGATGAGTCTATTTGGATTGACGGTGCACACTAAATAACCAAAGAAGCAATAAAGGATGTGATTGATTTGTGGTCCTTCGAACCAGTTCCAAGGTGGAAGTCTATCAATGACCAAGAATTAAATCTTTTTTTCAAGAAAAGGTTTTAGGTGGTTAACAAGGATTTTAGAGAAGATATTATATATGGTGTTACACAAGCTAATGGGCCTAAAGTTAGCCATGGTCTATGGGTTTTCATTTTTGGGAATAAGGGAAAAAAAGGTATGGTTTAGTTGTTTTAGAAGTTTGCTTGACCTGAAAAAGTCTTTGGAAGCAAGGAATATATCTTCTCCCACAATCTTCCAATACTCCTGAAAGAAGGTCAAAGGAAAAAAATTTGGTCAAAGGGCCTTGAAGGCTCCCATGTTGAAAGATGCCAGCCTGACTTCCTCAAGAGTGATATCCCTAAGAATAGCATCATTATCCAAGTTGGTTAAGGTAGGGTGAATGTAGTTTAGTAATTGGTCATCAAAAGACGAGTTAGGAATGACAAAAGGTTCAGAAAATGATTGTTGAAATAATCTAGAGGCCAATTGACCAATCTGAGTAGGAATAGTGGCTTCTAGCCCAAAAAAAAAGTTGAAGGATGATTTGGGGGTGGAAGCCACTACTCTTGCTAAGTTTGGTTTGGATTCAATCAAACTATTGTTAATCTTATTTCTAAATGTATATCTATGGTCAAGTATTTTTTTCTGGTTAATTGGGTTCCATATGGATTTTTCAATGCTAAAAATGGAAAAGATAGGGAGATCCTCTTTCTCCCTATCTCTTTATTGTGGTTGTTAATGCCTTAAGCTACAATATTTCAAGAATTTTAGTGAATGGTATTATTAAAGCATTCAAACCTACAACTTCCCTTTAACCTTCAACTATTCAACAGTTTGTGGATGACACTATCCTCTTTGAGAAAGCTTCAGTGGAAGAAGCTAGGAAATGGAAGGATTTTTTAAATAATTATGCCTCCAGCTCTGATCAATGCATAAACTATAATAATATCATGATCTACTTCTTCAACAACCCTCAATCCCTTCAAGACATAGTGGCTATTTTTATGGGATGTAAGAGTGTTTCCCTTCCTTCTATGTACCTTGGCCTCCCTCTTATAGTTAAGGAAGTCACCCCTAGCTTTTGGAACTCAATATTGGATGGAATGCTAAGGAAATTGGTTGGATGGAAAGGCTCCATCTTGAACCATGATGGTAAGTTGTAGCTTTTAGTTGTTTCTTTTCAAGTTATCCCTATGTAATTTCTATCCATTTTTAAAATTCCTAGATATATTGCAAAGAAATTTCAAAAAATACAAAGGAATTTTCTCTGGTCTAGTACAGAGGAAAAGAAGAAGTTGGGTTTGTTGAGTTGGGATACCGTTTGTCTCCCTAAATCTAGTGGTGGTATAAGAAAAATCCAACTACTAACAAATCCCTTCTTGGGAAGGTTGGATGGGTTTTGTTGAGGAATAAGAAAGACTGGTGCATGTTGATGAATGTGAAGTATCTCAATAACAACCCTTTGATCAGATGCCTCTCGGATGGAAATTCCCATGGTTCTTTAATTTGGAACAATATCTATAGGATTAAAAGGCTATTGCACTCTGGAATGAGATAGAAACTTGATAATGGTAGAAAAATTAAGTTTTGGGAGGACGCTTGGTTGCTTGAAATACCCCTCAATCAATCTGACTTCAAGAATTTGATGGCCCCTGTCTCTATATTTTTTTGAAAAAATGTGATAGACTACTTAAGTGGAAAACATGGTTCCATGAGGTGGAACATTTTAGAGAGTTGTTTCCCTCACTCCCTAGAGTTAAGGAATCTTTCTAAGACTCTTCAAGACACTCTCTCTCTAACCAGAATACCCATTTCTACTCAGGAGGATGAATTCTAATAGACAAGGGAAAGCAAGGGTAATCTCTCAGTAAAGTCTACTTACAATCTACTGTCTCTGCAAGGAACTCATAATAGTGTTTGGAAACATGTTGGGAAGAGGAATCTTACACCAAAAATCAATTTCTTTTGGTGGACAGTGAGTCATAATAGGATCATCACACAAGACAACTTAAGAAAAATGGTATTTCAAATCCCTAATAGATGTATGCTATACAAAAATGATGAAGAGTTTGTTCCTCACCTATTACTCCACTATCTGTTTGTTGCTATAGTTTGGGAGTCTACCTTTCAAAAATTTGGTATGTTTGTTGGACCATGAATGGAGATCTTAAGAGATTTGTGTGTAATTGGCTTTGTCCCTTTTACCACCCTCTACCCAAATATATTTGGTGATAGTCCCCCCATTATCTTCTAGTTTTTATGGAAGGAAAGGAACAATGGGATATTCTGAAATGTTGAAAAAATACCAAAGTATGTCTTCAGTATTTTCTTTAGACTAATTACTAAGAGTATATCCTTGCATGTTTGGAATCCTCCAAACAAACCTCCTTTTGCCTTGGAAATCACTATGGCTAACTCTTGAAACAAGAATTTGGATCTCAACTCCTTTGACAACTCAAAAGCCTTAGCTAGGCTAAACACCATTTGAAACCCCCCCATGGTTGGCACAAACTTAATTTTGATGGTGTTGCAAAAGGAAATCATGGCTTGGTTAGCATTAGGGGCATCATCATTAGAGATTAGCATGGTAGAATTATTGTTGGGTTTGTTGGTGGTATTGGGATTCACACCTCTATGATATAAGAGGCAAGAGTGCTTCTAAGTGGAGTCAAGATTGTTTTACTCTAGTTATAAAGAATCTTCACATTGAGGGAGACTCCAAATCTGTGATTGAATCCATCAACAACAATTACTATCAAGGTTAGATCATTAGGGATATTGTGATTGATATACAATTCTTTCTCATCAAACTTGAAAGAATGATTCTAACTCATACCTTCCAAGAAGGCAATAATGTTGCTAACTCTTTGGCCAATTTGGGATCTTCCTGGGAATCTTCAAAATGTTGGAGGAATTTAGTAGGCCTCCCCTTGAATTTTCAAATATTTATCCTTGAGGAGTAAAAGAAACTTAACCATTTATGATGAAGAATAATACCTCCTTCATGGTCGAACAACTTATCTTTTCACCCTTGTGTTTGGTTTGATGTGGAGAATTTTATGATGAGATGGATAGGTAGGTTTGGGTGATTGGGATGTGGTTTGAGGTGTATTTTTTGCCTAGTTAGATTCCCCATGGGATTAATGTGCTTTCTTGTTATTTGTATGAGGCTTCTCCCAAATTTAAGAGTTTATTATTTATTTTGAATGTGCAGGCAACTAAAATATTTGTTAACCCTCTCAAACCTTTGTTTAATTATGGCCTGATAATTATTGTTTTTGATGTCATGATGGCTCATCACTCTACCTCGAAGTAATTCATCACTACTTGTTATTGCTCTGCTACCCTAAGTCCCTTAGAAATTCCTAATTGTACGTGGGAAGATCTCATTTCCTTAATTAAGAAGGATATGTAGATTTTTTATGACAATTATTCCTTTGATAAGATTTTTGTTTACATTGGCCTTTCTTAATTCAAAAAAATCCTATCTTTTTTACCTCTATTATCATTCACTCCTCTCTGTTCTTGAACATGGGTGGTGACTGTGTGAGAACCAAACCAGGCTCCTATGAGAAATTTCGCCAGGATGCGTTGGTTTGGCATATTCCCCCTAATGAGGTGTTTAAAAGGCCATGATGAGAAACTCTCAACTCAGTTTGCTAACAATTGGTGCAATAAAAGGTTTACTATGGGAGATATTTATTTTGAGATTAATTAAGATGTTATCACCAAAGCCATGGGGATTTCTTGTAATGGGTAGAAGCTTAAGAAACACACTAAAGTGTAAGGCATGGATAGTTTGTAGACCTTCTTCAGGGAGAACAAACGACCCACTAAACTCCATGTGAGTTTTGACTAAAGCAAAAAATTTGCACCGTTGGATCAAGTATTCCTTGTTATAATGAAATATATCACCTTAGAAGGTCATTTTAAAGTTTTGTATTTCTATCATTTTTTGTTATTGAATCATCTCTGCCATAGGATGCTTATTAGTTTCATGTTTTTTGCTTTCATCCCTTGAAACCTCTATCAAGTAAACCATGGAACTTGCCACTAAGAATCCTAATAAACCCCCTCCTTTACCCCTCCACCAAGGGCTTATCCTTAGCCTCTATCATTTTCACCTTTCCCTTTTCCCTCTAAAACCCATATCTACTATCAAAGTTCAGGAACCTTGAGCTTCTAATCCTTCCCATTTAAAACCCTCTCTAACTGTTTCTATGGGCTCTAAGAGGAATCTCCCTCCCACTACCACCCAACCACATGTTGATACTAAACCTAAGCCTCCTGCTAAAAAGAAGGGTAGTGTTGCGCTAGTTCAAACCAAGGCCATTGCTAAGCTCTGTGAATTAAAGAACATCCCTACTAAGAAAGGAGGAATTCTTTTGCTAAAACCAAAGCTGATCAAAAGAAGGGGAAAAGGGGCTTAACATTCTATGTCAAGGAACCTCCCATGAAAAATGATGAGGATTACACTGAGTTCAAAAAATCTAAGGAAATTGTGGTGGCTGCAAGCATTGAAATAAGTGTGGAATAGGCTAGTGTTTGGAGGTCCAATAAGTTGGAAAAACATAACCTAGAGGTTCTAGTGGATGAAATCTCTAGTAGCTCAAAGCAGGGAAAATTTTCGGAGGACAGCAAGCATGACATAGTCAAGGAAACAAAGGAGTACACAGAAGGATCCAATCACTTCCCAGAGTTGAACCAGATGGTTTTGGAGGAGTCCACATTGGACTCCTCCAATCATCATGCTCAAGAAGAAGAGACTAATAGTTTAGATGTTGTGAAGAATGAGGACTCTAGTGGCCTTCTTGCTCATGTTTGCACCCTAGAAAGAGAGCTTAATAGACTGACCCGATTCACCATCAAGGTCATTCATCACTCGATTGTCACTTTGTTGGTGGTGCTGAAGGATGAGGTTAACAAGAAGGTTGCTGATTTTGACCCCAACAATAGTTTGGCTGGTGAAGATGTGTTGAAAGTCCTCATAAAGGAATGGGAGGGTATTGTTATGTGATCGATGGGTTTTTGTTTATTTTTTTTGTGGGTTGTTATTTTGTTTTCATTGTGTTGTCTCTATGTTTGGTTTATATGTTGTAACCGAATAATTTTTGTTATTTTGTTTTGATGAACTCTGGCCCTTTGGGCTCTTCATGATAAGGGTAATGTACCCTGTAAATGCAGCTTATAGTATCAAAAACATATTGATTTCTTGTTTGGATTAGTTTTTATTGTTATGTTAATTTTTTCATAATTAAAATTTTAATTTTTTTAAATCATTTTTAATTTAAGAGAGCTTTTTATTAAGTTGTTATGTCATGTCCCTTTTTTCTAAAAATAGTAGTTTCTATTTTTAGTAAGGATGATTATCTTAATATAGTAAGTCAAGTCCTATAGACAGATTGAGAAAATAATGTCTTTATGGTGAAATAATTAAATCAGATTTTAATGACAAATTATTAAATGGAAATTTAAATATTTGGAGCCAAAAAGGGAGTTGGTCTTGGAGAAGCTCAAAATTAGCAATTATTAGCTTTCTTGCAATCAAATCAAAAGTTGGATTAAATGGTAATTTCTATTTGGTTGGAGGAAGTGGAGGTTCATTTATGGGAAATTGGTTTCAAATTTTGAATTTTAAGATCCATTCCATTCTTGGCATGGATTTTTGGTGCCCAAGAAACTTCATGAAGAAGGCAACACATAAAATTCAATTTTTTGCTTTTTTGGATTCATTCTATGTGTTTTCTCTCACATGTTTTGATAGTTCTAAGGTTGGGAAATCAAAGAAGAAAGAACTCCATGGCTGCTAAACCAAGGAGTTTGAGGCTTGAAGGTGGTGGTCAAGATAGTCTCCAGGGATAGATTCACTTTGGGTCTAACAGTGTACTACAAAGATTTTAGTTTGTTGTTTTATTTCCTTTGTTGCAATATTTTTTAGTTTAGAGGTGTGTGAGTGTGTTTCCATATTTTCTACTTATCTTATATGCAATAAATGCCATGTACTCAAGTATATTTTTTATAATAATGTTGACATAGTCATTGAGTTTGTTGGAGAAATTTGTGTGTGATAGACATCAATTTGGTGTTGTTTTGATAATACAAATTTGGGTTTTTTATAAGTATTTTGTTGTTTTTTACTATTACCAACATATTATTATAATTTATTTGATGTATATTTACGTATAAACTTGCAATACATCATCTGATATTATTTTCCCTCTTTATTGAATCATTTTTCATAAATTGGATGTATATTTACATGTTTAAACCTACAATACATCATCTAATATCATTTTCCCTCTTTGTTGAGTCATTTTTCATAAATTGGAGAAGAGGATTCCATACCCAGTTTCATTGTTTGTTGCTAATTGTAATATCTCAATGGGTGAATATTTATTTTATAAAAATCTGATATATTTTTCTAGAAAGAGACATTACAGTAGTATCAAAACCAAGATCTTGCTAGCCTATGGGGTATTGAGTTGTTGATGTGAATCATGGGTTTCCTTGAATTTTTATTTAAGGGAATGAGAGAAAGGGACAATGAAATTGCAGCCTTCAAAATTGCTAGATGGTATGAAGAATATAAAAGTTATAATAATTTTCTAACATTCCAAGAATATTTAAGTGAGACAAGAAAATCCATACCAGTGGAAGAAGAAATTATGAATATTTTTTATGAATACCAGGAAAAACCAGAAGCTTTCCAAGCTCTAGAACCATTTGAAAAATATTATAGAAGGAGAAAGAAGGAGGGTATCAATAAGCTAGAATCAGAGCCACAAAATATTGCTAATGAAGAAGACTTGGTAGATGTTGAGCATAATGCAAAGGAAGGAGTTAATATGGAAAAGGGTGCAAATACCAAAAATCAAGAAGAACAGAAAGATTGCATCCACCTAGTTGAAGGTAAAAATCTCTTGGTTGAAAATTTTAATCCAATTTTCAAAAATCATATAGTTCAATCTAACATTAATGAAGATAAAGATGAGAAAACTAGTAGCAAGGAAAATAATGAGGAATCAACTTTGCATTTTGAAGATGTATGTTGGAAATGGGATCCAATGTTGTCTAAGGATAATCTACCAAGAAGCCATATTGATGTGCATGAATTCCTGAAGGATGTTATAGATGAATCCTTTCCTATTAATAAATTTTATATTTTGCATTATAGAAAAGTAGTCTATCTTTCAAGGAAATGCAAATCAGTAATAAGAGATACATAGTGGAAAGGAAATCATTCTACTCAATTATTAAATATCTCAAAAATAATGTTGTGGGATCTGAGTGATTTGTACATAACCAACATGTAGGTTGAAGCCAAATGTGAGGAGCTCCAAATAAGGAGACATGCACATTCCACAATACATTCAAAGACTCTAAATGCAAAGGTGGATAAACATGTTTTCAGCCTCAAAGTAGCATAGTGGAAGTATGATGATATATGCATGGAAATAAATTTCAAAGAGGAGGATGAACACTTAGTTGGTAGCCCAAGCTATGGAAAAGATTTTCAAATTTCAGATTTTTTTCCTTTTTCCATGTAAATACAAAAAAAAATTCATCAAGAAAGGCATGCAAAATTAAGTGATTAAGTAAGGGGCACAGTTTACAACTTAGAGGATGTGGACTCTTGGTTTCATGTTTCAAATTATCCTAGTATATGGAATTAGATGGGATTGGTTGATAATTTTAACCATTTTATAATGAGACAATGTTTATGGTACATAGATCACTCATGGGATTTAAGTACCACTTTTGAAGACCATATTATGGGTGATGGCCAAATGGAAATAGTAAACTTGGTATATTTGATGCTAGATCATGGTAAGAGAAAGATGAATCTTCTCAATGTTCATTATTTTGTGACTAAGTATGCTATGAAATTTTGGATATGTAGCTACAAGCAATACATGAAAGATGTATGGTTACAAGCCTCTAGTATTATAATGTTAAGAAGATTAGACAATTTTTTGGGTGAACAAAAGTCATGCAAAATATTCTATATCTTAGTCCCAAAGATTGTAATGGCTATATGGTTAAAAGAATAATGGGTGAAGATATTTAAGAAGCCTCTACAGGTAACCAACTCATGTTTGGAAATTATTATTTCATATTTGATGCATCCATTTGTGAAAGAATATGGTGTCATAGGAGAAGGTGAATGGGATCTACTTTTGCTAGGGTTGGATTGTATTTAGAGAGAGAATAATAAGTTGAAATATCTAGGAGATGGATTATCAATCTATGATATAAGAGGGATTCACTGGACACGGGTCTCTCCTTTCTTTAGAGATCACCAAGGAATGACTTGCCCTTATACACCTTAGGATATCGAGTTTACTAAACAATAAGGAACTAGATCTCGGTGATGCTTTGGGAAAATCCACTAAAGACCTTGAAAGAGTAAGGCTAGGACATTTGTGCCTTAGAAGAGGGAGCTCTTGGCCAAAAGATGTAAACACAATTCTAGGATGCTAGCATGGCATGCTGTTGTCTAAAGGATGCACTGGTGTCCTAAGCAATAGAGAACTTAGATGCTCAAAACAGACAGAAATAAGCCTTACTTCTCATCCCAGGGGTGATTCATACCAAACAATATGACTAGTTAGAAAACTATAAATTGAAATGAATACAAGGATGCTTGGGGAAAGCTTACCTTCCTCAGGATGTTTGAATCTTCACTCCAAGCTCCTTCTTGTGACCTACAAAAGAATGAGAGGAAAGTTGTTGGGTGGCTATATAGGGGCCTGCCTCAGTCAGACCTCGTTTTGGTGTTCCCACCTCCACTGACAGCCAAGTTTGAAAGGAGTGCTAAAGATGTAAACAAAGCATGTGGTGAAACAGATACCCACTAAGGAGTAGAACCCGCACCACGAGAAGTGTGTGATGAAATCAATACCTGCTCGAGAGTAGAATCTACACCACAAGATAGTAAATGAGCAAATGTGAAAGGAAAGTGAGAGAGAGAGAGAAAGAGCGTTACCCATGGGCCTAGACCCTTTCTGGAGCACACAAACGCACCATTGAGTGCTTGCTTGAGAGTTGCTGCAGCTGCTGGGAGGACTTTAGTCTGGAATGGCTTTGCTTGTGAGAGCACTACTATCAAAAGTGAAGAGATCTCAATGTTGGAGAAAAATATC
This sequence comes from Sequoia sempervirens, assembly GCA_007258455.2. Lineage (NCBI taxonomy): Eukaryota > Viridiplantae > Streptophyta > Pinopsida > Cupressales > Cupressaceae > Sequoia > Sequoia sempervirens. The sequence goes on along the minus strand of VDFB02270651.1, from coordinate 539,497,035 downwards.
AAAAGAGCTTGAGTGATGTCTTCCAACCCCCAAATGAGAGCAAAAAAGGGTTTTTTAATGCTTGCAAGGGCATAAAAGAGTTGTTACTTTTAGAATGTAACTGCTAGGACATGTGTCTCATGGGTTAACCTTCCAGATTCTACATTTTGAACTTAGGAAATCAATAGGACACTAGCGTGTCGTGTAAACATTTGTGCATCACGCACTCTTCCAAAGCTTATATTCTTGGAAAATGTGTTGCGAGGCTTTTCTCGCTCAACCACTTGTCCACATGGAGCTAGAATCGCGAAATTCTAACCCATGGGATTTTTTCATTAATATCTCAAGGTGTCATAAATGCTAGGAAAAAATCCCAAAATATGGAACTATCCCTAAGTGCAATTATGAGACATTACATTTTTCCCCCACTTTAGTGGGCTCAATTTTGAAAAAATTAACCTCACTAAAGTAGAAAGAAAATTTTCATTCAAATTGAATTTTTTCGGATTTGCGTTCCAATAGAGAGAGACCATAGTGGCCACCAAAGTCAAGCTAACCGGTACTAAAGATGCCCCTAGCATCTGAGCTCAACAAACAATGTCAGAATGGTCGTAAAAAAAATGTTCAAAGCATTAACCTGTAAAACTCAAATTTTGGGTCAACTTCGAAAAATCAAAAGAAAGCTACTACTGGGAGAGGAATGATCAAGAAAAAAAGTCATCGATTCAGAAGAAAAAATGATCAAGAGACGACCTTATGCCCCATCCTAAGTTTTCCCCCAACCTGGTGGGGAAAATTCAAGAGGAATCGAGGAGCCACAAACTTCTAGGAAAAATAGGCCCCGAGGGGCCTATATATACCTAGGTGGGCCCCTAGAAGGGTCATTTTCACTATTCACTGTGAGCAAATTGTTGAATTTTGTGAGAGAAAAGTTAGCAAAATTTTGAGAAAGAGAGAGTATGAAGTGTCAAGATTGGAGTAGCTGCATCAGGACATCGCCAAGGGTCGCCAGGTGGACCAAGTAGGCCATAAAACCTCTATTGTCATGATTTTTAGCTCATTTTTTAGATTTTTCCCATCAGCGACATGCGCAAGCATCTTTTTTCAGTGCCCTCAACCAAAATACACATTGTCATCCATGATCAACACTGGAATCTTGACTTCGCATTGGCATCTCGAAGATGTGCTCTCATCTTCATGGCATCCATAGCGGTCAAGGACATATGTGCGATGCATAGGCGTCTATGTGTCGTGCATGAGTCTCACTTATTTTTCCTTGTTTTTATGCAAAATGTCGATGTTCTGACTCAATTTTTTGTTAATTTTTGTGGGAGTACCTGAAGATTCGGGAGAATCTGAGAGGGTGAGTATTCTGGCTCGTGTGTGAACAAAGGGACCACTTATCCAAGGATAAGGTCACACTTTTGGAGCAGGTAGATCTCTAGCACATATTCACTATGCCAAAGATGAGATACCATGAGCAAATGTTGACGACCCTTATGGAGCGATGGGATGCCACCACGTCATCTTTCTAGCTACCATGTGGAGAGATGATTGTCACATTCGAGGATTTCTATCAATTCCTCAGGCTACCCATCTACGGACGATAGGTGGCTCTCGACGATACGCGATTGCCACGAGAGCAGACAAATGGTATCCTCTATTGCACAGGGAGGATGAGCAACGGCGATGGAATGGATCACATCTATATGCACTAGTATGACCATGTGAGGACCACTGCACCATTGATCCACCAAGTTATGGTCATGACTGTTGCCTTTCATATCACAATTGATGGGTGAGGCTTGCACCTGCACGGGGGCCTCGTCCATACTATCAAGAAGATGGTGGAGTATAAGACCATTTTTGCCTAGGGGCATAGCATGTTGGGGCACCTCTACCAGGAGCTAGGTCAGTACGTACATTATGAGTACCGTAGCCTCACAATGTTCACATTTTTGCAGGTATGGGCCTTTGCCCACATCATGTACACCCGACTAATCAGTTTTCCCCAGCGACGGTCATATCGGGTTCCCATGGCCCACTAGTACGACATGAAGGGCTAGTGGAGATTTGGAGATTTACATTTTTGGCAACTACAGTTCAACACTCTCTCTGTGAATGGGGTCTGATGGAGACCCTACTAATTTTTCAAGTGGGTGGACGATAGGAGGTACTTGAGGAACCTGCAACGAGATCATTTTTGATCAGGCATAGGGATTTTGTTATAGTACCCTACTGCTGGAGTTGGTTCATGTAGTAACATGGCCGACTACAAACTATACCAGTAGACATTCCCACCTACACTAGGCCCCATAGGAGTGTGGCAAGGGTTGGGGACTACCCTCGCCCCACTATTACAGATATCATCCCCTCAAATGATGATGATTTTGACCATGATCTGTCGCCCATATCAATGGTAGATAATATTGGGGTAGCAACAGACTTTACGTGATGGTGGGAGAGGCATTTCCCTACTCCTATGTTTAGCGAGGGTGCCCCGAGAGGGGACCCTAATCCATAGGAGGACTTGCTAGCCTAGCCACCATGGGACAGGAGGAGAGGTTGACAATAGGCTAGGGAGGAGGAGGAAGCACCTTAGGAGGAGGAGGCAGCACCACCAAGGTCGAGGCAATGGAGGAGGTTGGATCCTCCACTAGCTACCCCTATCTCTTCAGCACCACCATCTTCTATTGCAGTTGCGACATTAGTAGCACCAGGAGTAGCCACCAAGGCCGGTGGTGCAGGTCCTAGTACTGATCCTCACCTTGACCCAACATGGCAGCTAGGGGACCCAGGTATACGAGATATATTGTTCACATTTCTATAATTTCAACCTTTTTGTTATGATATGTGAATATACATGCCATGTGATACTGATACCCCTTTCTTTCTCTGTGATTGCAGAGGACACACAAGGATGGGTTGGGCTCATAGCTCAGTGTATTTCGGAGGTTGCCCCTATTGTTCTAATCCAAGGATTGGTCCTCGAGGCTTACCGGAAAGCATCTATGGGATGTCATGCCCCCAGCTTCTAGCCAGTTGCACGTCGAAGGACCGCTTACGAGGAGTGGGGTGTGGAGATCATCCAACTTACTATAGAGTTGATGACTATGTGAGGGCAATGCGACTAGCTATCGAGGGAGTTGCGGATGATGCTCGCCTAGCAAGATACAACAGTGAGGAGGGTTGATGCCACTAAGCAAGCACATGATTCCCTTTAGAGCCATCTTGATGACCTTGATGGGTAGCTAGTAGCTGTGAGCTCGGCAAAGGTTCAATGACTGTTCGTGCTCCATGACTACTATTCAACCTCTCCCAAGGGTTCCAAAGCATCCAACAAGTCTAGAGGGATCTGGGATCCATGCACTGCAGTGACTAGAGGCTCATCATCATCAGTTTTGTATATCATTTTTGTAGTGAGATACATATACATACATACATACTTGTAGATATTTTGTATAGACACATATTCAGCAATCACTCTCATTTTTTATAGTAGTGGCCCGATACATGCACATGACATTGGATACATACATTACGTATATATATACATATGTATATATATATAAATATATATATGTATATATGTATATACATATGTATATATACATATACTCCCCTGCTATATGTATATATATATATACATATATATATATATATGTATATATATACATATATATACATATATATATATGGCATATATATGTATGTATATATATATACATACATACATATATATATATATACATATATATACATATATATATGTATATATATGTATGTATATATATATATACATATACATACATATGTATATATATATATATATGGATACATCAATTCTAATCTCAGGGAATTGTTTCATGTGGATGTATATGTTCTCTATTTTTTATGCATGTTTATGTTATGGATGTTATACCGTCATCAGATGCTAAGATGATTTAATAAACACACATGATTGCATGTTAATTAAATACAATGATGATCTAATGGTCTTAATAGATGTAATATGATGCATGGTCATACACACACACATGCATGTGGTCTTTCACAACACACAATTTTCTTCATGTGTTAATGAATAATGTCAACTTATGTACTGCTACTACCCTTCTATAGAGACAACACCATAGAGATGACACATAGAACATCACGCATAGTACCATCAAAGATGCATTGAATTAATAGACTCTTTTAAAGGTGTTCCATCCCTAGATGATAATCCATATGTGCCTAAACCATATACAAAGATCACAATGTAAGGGCCTAACCAATTGGGACTGAATTTTGCTCTCTGATCTGGCAGTGCATTCACATTCCTCTGGTTTTCACAGAGAACCAAATTTCCTATTTTAAAGGTCCTAGGAAGCACACTTTGATTATATTGCCTAGACAACCACCATTGATAAGCTTTAAGATGTTCGAGGGACCTTAGACGATGCTCATCGAGTATCTCAAGCTGATGCAAATGGTTAACTTGGTAAGTTTCATCATCGATTAACCCCTTAACAAAAACCCATAAAGATGGAATTTCCAACTCCAAAGGCTTAATAGCTTCCACACCATACACGAGGTTGTAAGACGTTGTTCCTGTATCTATGCGAACACTCATGCGATAGGCCCACAAAGCATATGTCAATTGAATATGCCAATCTTTACCATGCTTATTAACCGTCTTGTGGAGAATAAGCTCGAGATTTTTGTTAGACGCTTCCGCTTGTCCATTAGATTGTGGATAGTACGATGTAGAAAACCTATGTTGAATATGGCATTTCTCTAAGAACTGCTTCACTTCCTTTTTCTTAAAAGGCATACCATTGTCAAAAAAAAGTGTAGCGAGCAATCCAAATCGAGAAATGATGTTATTCATGAGGAAACTATAGATAGCTTTAGCATTTGTGGATCAAAGTGGAATGGCTTCGACCCATTTTGTGAAGTAATATGTAGCTGTGATAATGAAAATATGTCCCTTGGAAGGAGGTGATATTTTTCCAATGTTATCCAACCCCCATTTTGTGAATGGCCAAGGGGAAGTTTGGTTTTGTAACTCTTGGGTAGTTGCATGAATAAGATGACTGTGTTGCTGACATTGAGGGCACTTCTTAACAAAATCGAAGGAATCATGTTCCATCATTTTCCAATAGTACCCCATGCATATCAGTCTTCTTACAAAGGATCTACCACCAAAGTGTCCACCCTCGGAACTCGCGTGGGCTTCCTTAAGGGAAAGGGGTATTTTTTTTAGTGAGACACCTGAGAAGCAAGCCATTATAGGCCTTCCTATAAAGGATATTAAACAAAATAACATAATGAACTGAAAGCTTTCTTATACAAGTGTGATCATTCTTCGTCGCATTATCAGGGGAGTTTCTAGTCTTTAGGTAGTTTTAGATATTAGAAAACCACTCTCTAGAGTCCACATGGGAACATACTAGGGACTTGGCTTTAGGTTGGTCGAGAACCACAGGGGTTCATAGGACCTAAACCATGAAGTGGTATTCTTTCGTATCTTCTTCTAAAGGTCCCAAGGAAGCCGCACTTTCCATGGCGTTGACATGCCTATTTTATCTCCTAGGGACACTGTCTATCGTGAAAGAAGAGAACCATTTAAGCAAGGACAAGGCAAGATATTGATATTGGGACAACTTACTTTGCTTGGCTTGATAGGTTCTCGTTATCTAGTTCACTATAAGTTCAGAATCACCTAAGATGTGAAGACATTTGATTTTTAGAGCAATCGTGGCACATAAGCCAGCAATAAGGGCTTTGTACTCAGTGATGTTTTTGGTACAAGGAAAGTCTAGTTGAAAGGATAGAGGGACCAATTTACCTTAAGGGGATATTAAAATCACACCCGCTTTGGAACCAGTTTGACACATCAATCCATTGAAATACATTTTCCACTCAACATCATGATTAAGTGCAAAGATATTTTCATCAAGAAACAAATCTAATCCTAGAAAGGAGTGAGATGAGGGAGCATCTTCCAATTGATCTGAAACCACTTGACCCTTTATCAATTTCTAAGTAACAAACTTTATGTCAAACTCATAAAGCAACATGACCCATTTCACTAATCTCCCAACTAGGTCAGTGCTAGAGAACAGATGCTTCAAAAGATCTGTTTTCACTATGACATGTGTTTTGGCATGGAGGAGATAGTGCCTCAACTTCTACATAGCGAAGATGAGAGCAAGGCATTACTTCTCCATGGAGGAATAACGAGTTTCATAGTCAACCAGGATGCGGCTAATGTAGTAGACTGGTCTTTCCCTTCTAGCATCATCATATTGAGCTAAGAGAGCTGCCAAAGCATATGGTGACACAACAAGGTAAAGTAAAAAGGGTTTGTCCTACATAGTCGGCATCAATATGGGAGGATTGGCCAAATAGGCTTTTATTGATTCAAAATCTTTCTGACACTTCATCTCATATGAAGCGAACATCCTTTTTCAATAAACGAGTGAAAGGAAGGGTACAATCAGCCAACTAAGTATAAATCTACGAATCACCTAAATCTTCCCATGTAGACTTTGCAATTCAATGATTAGCCTTGGTGGAGGCATGTTAACAATGGCATCAATCTTGTTAGTATCAACTTTGATCCCACAATGAGAAACTATAAACCCCAGAAGCTTGTCAACGTCAATGTTGAAGATGCACTTATGGGGATTTAATCTCATCTTATAGAGTTGAATCTTTTCAAAGATAAGATAAAGGTTCTTTACGTGATCTCGATGAGTTATCGACTTCACTAATATGTTATGAATGCAATCTTCTAAGATCTTGTGGATGAAATCATGAAATATTAGGGTCATCACATGTTGGTGAGTAGCTCTCATGTTCTTTAATCCAAAGGGTATGAAAACATAGCAGAAAGTACCCCATTGGGTAGTGAAGGTTATCTTGTATTGATTGTCTAGGTTAATACGAATGTGATTGTAACCCGAGAATCCATCCATGAAAGATAGTAATGCATGGCGTATAGTCAAGTCAACAATCATATCTATATTAGGTAGCAGAAAATCATCTTTAAGAGAAGCCTTATTAAGGTTACGAAATTCAATACATAAGTGAATGCGACCATCAAGTTTACTAACGACAACTATATTCAAAATCCAAGAGGAATAGTTGATAGGATGGATAAAGCTTGCTTTCAACAATTTCTGTATCTCGGTTTTGACCATCAATGCCACCCTAGGATTGATCTTTCAGATTTTTTGTTTAACTGGCTTGGCATCGGGACATAGGACGATATTATGAACCACTATAGATTCATCAATACCGGCCATGTCCTTGTATTTCCAAGTGAAGATATCAAGATGAGAATGTAATAGATTGGAGTGCTCATTTGCTTCTTCCAAAGAGAGACACTTTCCAATCTTGATCACTTTTTCCGAGGACTTAGGATCCATAGGAATTTCAATAGTATCTCCTTTAAGAAGGGAATTGTGGTCTTCAGAATGAGGTAGTGTGACAACATCACCAATGTTAGATAGAGGGTCTTCCTCATCAACACTCAAAACAGACTCTCCAAAATACACTTGACTATGCAAGCAATATGGGAACTGTTTCTTGTGATGATAAGGAGGAAACGGGGAATAAGCACCTATAAATTCCTCTAGAACTTCATCCGAAGAGAAGAAATCAAGAGGGACTTTCTCGGCTTTCTCCCCTTCCTCTATTAACTCAGGGTGAACTAGGTTCAGCAGCTTGGCTGAAATCATATTAACACTCCACAAAGGCTATTGTTTAGACTATTCAATAGAGCATCCCAAACCTAGATAGCACTATCATGGCTTGAACTAGATAGGGACTTGAATTCCTTGCTCGATATTCCCTAGACCCTTTTGCTCATAGTCATACCAAGAAGCGAGCTCGTATCTGAACCCATAACAAGTTTACAAGACCTCAGGAGGTGGCGGGCCCACGTAGAGTGTTTCACTCCACCAATTGATGGAAAATGTTTCTATGGGGGTGCTCCCACCTTCTTCACTGGGCTCACAAATTTTAGTCTCCTTTATAGGAGTGGGATTACTTTCCTCAGTGCAAGAAGGAGTGATCTCCTAAATAGGATCACACTTCTCCTCCATGGGAGTATCATCCACCTTAGTGTCAAAGGTACCTATAAGATCTATGTAAGATGGTTTCTCCTTGTATTTTGCAATGAAGAATTCAAAGAATTCAAGGAGCCCCAATCATCTCCAAGGAAAGCATTCATTTGAGAAGTAGACAAGGGAGACTCAAGGTCTTCTGCTTTCGGTGGTTCTTCATTTCCAACACACTCTGGGAACAACTTCCATAGAAGGTATCGATGAAGGACATGTCATAACATCGATGGTAAAATGAGGAATACAATTCTTGAGAGTAGATACAATTGAAGCACAATTAGCAGTGACCAATTCACAAAGGTGAACACCCTCTGGATCTGCTTTAACTATAACTACTCAATTATTTGCAATGAACTTCAAAGAATGATGTAGAGTAGAAGTCACCACACCCATAGCATGGATCCAAGGTCTCCCTAAGAGAAGGTTATATGGTAAGGGTTCGGGCATCACATAAACTAACATGGGTAAGGTAATGGGGCCCAGCTACAAAGGTATTATCATACCCAAAGTTTGGTGGTCAGCGTTATCGAATCCATGAATGTACAAGGAGGAAGTTGCTAAAGAAGATTAATCAACCTTAATCTTAGGCAATAAGTCTACACCACAAACATTGAGAGTCAATTCGGTGTCAATGAGGGTGCACCTAATACCAATGTTGTTAACATTGACTATAATCATTAAAGGCTCTGCTTGCTTATGCACACCTAGAGACGGGAGTTCTTGGGGGTGGAATGTGATATTCGATGATTCCGCACAAATATGTACCAACAATGCATCAGCATCCATAGGCCTAGTGGATGCAGGCAAGAGAATCTTTTGTAAAGCTTCTTGGAGCATCTCCTAATAAACTAGAGTGGTCTGAAGCAAGTCCCAAAGGGAGATCTTAGCTGGACTAGCAAAAAATTGCTTGACAATATCATAATTGCCTGGTGCTTTGATCATAGGTTTAGGTGCTAAAGGAAGGCTTGGTTGAGAAGGTGGTAAGTAAGTAGGAACAAACGATTGTGATGTAGGAACAATAGGTTGTTGATTCAGATTTTGTCTATTACTCATTGTAGGATATGTGTGTCCAACAATGTTATAAGACATAGAGTCTGTAGCTTTCATGAACCTTGAGTATAAGTCCTATGAATTGCTATGACATGAAATCCCATAGACAGAAGAGTCAGTTGGGGTCACATAAATGATAGGTTTCTTAGGGCTTGGAGGAGCCACAAAGACCACTACCACATTTACTGATCCCTCAACCTGTCGAGAGGAGACTTTTCTGGGAGATTCACAGATAGGAGAGAGCACTTCTAAGAAATTATCTAGAGAATCTTCCAACATATAAAAATATTCCTCAGAAAAGTCATGAACGTGCAACATCATGAAGAAGGATCCAACATTCATGTTGGGTTTACCAAAATGTGATATAAGAGGGATTCGCTGCACACGGGTCTCTCCTTTCTCAAGAGATCACCAAGGAACGAACTACCCTTAGACACCTCAGGATATTGAGTTTACTTCAGGAAAATCCACCAGAGACCTTGAAAGAGCAAGGCCAGGAGATTTTTTTCTCAAAAGAGGGAGCTCTTGGCCAAAAGACGTCAACGTAATTCTAGGACATCGGCACAACGTGCTATTGTCTAAAGGATGCACATGAATCCTGAGCAACAGAGAACTCAGACACTCAAAACAGACAAAAACAAGCCTTGCTTCTCAGCCCAGGGGTGAGTTGTACCAAACTATATGAATAGTTAGAAAACTAGAAACTGAAATGCATACAAGGATGCTTGGGGAAAGCTTACCTTCTTTTGGACGTCTGAATCTTCACTCCAAGATCCTTCTTGTGACCTACAAAAGAATGAGAGGAAAGATTTTGGGTAGCTATATAGGGGCCTACCTCAGTCAGACCCCATTTTGGTGTTCCCACCTCCACGGATAGCCAAGTTTGAAAGGAGTGCTAAAGATGTAAACAAAGCATGTGGTGAAAGAGATACCCACTAAGGAGTAGAACCCACACCACTAGAGGCGTGTGATGAAAGCAATACCCGCTCAAGAGTAGAATCCGCACCACAAGATAGTAAATGAGAAAATGTGAAAGGAAAGTGAGAGAGAGAGAAAGAGCATTACCCACAGTCCTAGACACTCTCCAGAGCACATAGACGCACCGTTGAGTGCTTGCTTGAGAGCTGTTGTAGCTACTGGGAGGACTTTAGTATGACATTAGTTCTCTTGTGAGAGCACTTCTATTAAAAGTGAAGAGATCTCAATGTTGAAGAAAAATAGCAAGAGAGCTTGAGTGATGTCTTCCAACCCCCAAATGAGAGCAAAAAAGGGGTTTTTAATGCTTGCAAGTGTAGAAAAGAGCCATTACTTTTAGAATGTAACTGCTAGGACACATGTCTGATACGTTATCCTTCCACATTCTATGTTTTGAACTTAGGAAACTGATAGGATGCTAGCATGTCATGCAAACGTCTGCACGTTGCGCACTTGTCCAAAGCCTATATTCTCAAAAAATATGTTGCAAGACTTTTGTCGCTCACCACTTGTGCACATGGAGCTAGAATCGCAAAATTCTAACCCATGGGATTTTATCATTAATATCTCAAGGTGTCATAAATGCTAGGAAAAAATCCCAAAATGTGTAATTTCCCTAAGTGCAATTCTGAGACATTACACAATCTATGATAGAGAAATTTAGTATGTCTCAAAGCTTGCAATAGGTTGTAAATCAGAAACTTATGGAGGAAGAACAAAATTGAACAACTATGAGCATAACGAAAGTGAGGTGAAGAAACACATGGTTCAAGAGTTTCAACCTAAGAGTCAAATTACAAGAGTCAAAGGATGTCACTTCTTATTTGACTATGGTAATGAAGCAATTCAGAATTTAGTATCTACATGGGAGATTAATATTACATACTTGGGCCAAGTCATGAGTACTCAAGGCATAAAGGAGGTTGCAGCATAAGAAGCATTGAAAGGGTTTGTGAAGGTAAGCAACACAAGCTTTACATTTTCCATTTTAGATTTCTCACATCATTTTTTGGAGTATGGTGTTTTAGGAAAGGATAAATGGAGTGTATCAATGCAAAGATGGGAACCTATGAGAAATGGAAACATGAAGTTCAAGGTTTTAGAAGGGAATTTATATAGGTATGGAAAAATGTTTCTTGTCATTTATAATCTTAGGAAGTACAATCAACATTGGGTATATAGAAAATATGAGATGAAGATGGATTGCTTTGGATTGAAGATTCTCTTGATTTAGTATGGTTGGAGTGATGAGAAACAAAAATGGGTAATTGGCAATATGGTTAAGGATATCTTCTTTAGAATGATTACTTGATGGTATATCCTCATCACTCATGAAGATTGGAGGTTTCCAAACATGATAGATTATGTTATAATCATTTTTGAAATTATCTTGGGTGATAAAAATGTGCTAATAGTTGTACACAGGGAGTACACTGTCCTCCACCAAAATGTCTTATTGCTTACAAATTTGGTACTCAAAGTGTTTTGGTATGAATATTTTTATTTTATTATGTTAATGTATGGTCCTCTAAAGTACTCTTGTTGTCCAAAATAATTCCATGGAGTTTCAATTAATATACTTCAAGTTAAGGTAAAGCTTGTGGTAATCAATGTGCTTTTTGGTAGTGTGGATCTCTATTCCCTAAGGGTGAAAGAAGCAATTGTTTCTAGAATGTGTACTTGTTTTTGCATGATGTTATTTTTTGCTTCTCTATTGAACTCTTGCTATTATATACCAGCACATGAATTTGAAGGTAACATCTCTCAAGTTAAGGTAAAATATGGACCTTTTGTTGTGCATTCCTACAATGCATATTTTGAAACTAGGAAGGTAAAATAAGTAATTATTTCCAATTTATGTATTTTATATTTTGAAGGATGAATTTCTAGTTATAATAGTTTTATTAAGTGTAAAAATCATACTTTTACCATCGTCATTTGTTTCAAAAATGTCAAGTGCAAGTTTCCTAATGACAATGCATCACTAGCTAAAGACCACAAAAAGTTTGTAGCGCTAAAATTAAGATTTGGGAGGAGTATGCATTGTTATTGTATAATGTTAACATCTATTCCTCAGCTATATTATTTCTTCTATACATCAGATTTTGAAGATTTCATCTATACATCAGATTTTGAAGTTGCATAACACATCCATCAAGCTGAGGAAAAATTTGGAACAAATAGTATTGTTTCCTGCAAGCAATATCCCAAAAACTCCAAGATAAAAAAGGGTAATTGTTTTAAAATGTATTAATTATTTTGGAGGATTTTTTTTTTCTAATATTCCATTACTCATCCAACTCACTACATCTCCAAACCAAGTAAAAACATTGCCACTAGTGAACCTTTGACTATCCAAGTCACCTACCCAATATGCATCAACAAAACCCTATATGTACAATGACTTAACCACATCATCAATACCATGATAAACCAAATAGTAATCAAAAGTACCATGCAAATATCTAAACACCATCTTAACAAAATTTTAATGCTATCTACCAAGGTTAGACATAAACCTGCTCAAAACTGCCACTACTTGGGCTATATTTGGTTTAGTGCAAACTATTGCATACATCAAACTACCAATGACACTTCCATAAGGGACATTAGAAATCTCTTCAAAATAATCATCAAAATTAGGAGATATTTCTAAACTTAATTTAGTACTAACCATAAATGGAATATTTATTGGTTTATAGTCATGTATACTAAACCTCTACAAAATGGTATCAACATACTTACTCTAACTTAACCAAAGATTTTTGTGAACCCGATCCCTATTTATCTCCATCCCAATGACATATTTTTCAGCCCCCAAATCCTTCATATCAAACATGCCAGAAAGTTGAGTCTTAAGCTCCCTAATCATCACTTTTTTGTTACCCATAACAACATGTCATAAATATAAAAGACAATGATTAGTATCTGATATTCAATAACCTTAATGTAAACACAATAATCATCCTCACTCCTAACAAAACCCAAATTCAATGCAAAGGTATCAAACTTCTGGTACCACATCCTAGGTGATTGTTTCAAACCATATAAATATTACTTTAACCTACTAACCAAATGTTCTTTTCCTTTCACAACAAAATTGTCAAGTTGTCACATATAAATTTATTCCTCAAGATCCCCATGCAAGAAAGTACTTTTAACATCCATTTTCTCTATTTCAAAATCACAAGCAACAAAAATAGATAATAGGAATCTAATGGAAGTTAACTTAGCAACATGAGAGAAAATTTAATCAAAATCAACTTCCTCTCTTTGAGAGTAGACCTTGACCAACAATCTGGCCTTATACCACTCTAACCAACCATCTGCATAAAATTTATTTTTAAATACCCACTTGCAACCAATGGGCTTCATTCCTTTGAGAAAACTAACAAGATCTTAGGTATCACAACTATCAAAATTCATCATCTCCTCTTGCATGGCCTGCATCCAAGACTCACTTTCCCTTAAAGAGAGAGCCTCTCTAAAAGATCTAGATTCATCGTTAGTGCTCAACAAAGTAAATACTCAATGATAATTTGATGGGCTATACCTGCTAAGTGGATTATGTTTCCGTGTGGACCTCCTCAAGGTAGGAGTAATGGGCTATGCATGTTCTTCCTCTTCTATATGCTTATCCTACACATAATAAAAACTCTTTGAACCCTCTTCTTCTTCTCCATCCTCAAATCCATCTAGTTATTCTTCCACATGTACATCTTCCTATTTTTCTATCCTTGCCTCGAACTGCACTATTTTTGTCTTATATTTCTCCTTTGATTGTTCTTCACCTGAGTAAGCTCTAAACTCCCTTAAAACCACATATCTAGAGAAAACCATTTTACGGGTTAGTGGATTCCAAGGCTTATAACATTTTTTATTCTCACCATAATCAACAAAGATGCATTTTTGTACTTTTGGATCCAATTTAGAATGCTTCTCTTGAGACACATGAACAAAAGCCTCACAACCAAATACCCTTAAATGTGAAATAGAAGGATTTCTACCCATCCACACTTCATAAGGATTTTTATCAACAAGATTTGAACAAGAAGATCTATTAATCAAATAACATGCAGTACTTACAACTTCTAACCAAAAGCATCTATCATGCTTAGCACCACTCAACATGCTTCGAGCTCTTTCCATCAAGGTTCAATTCATTCTTTCTACTACCCCATTTTGTGTTGGAGTAATAGGTTAATCATATAATTAATTAATCAATCATGATTAATTAATTAGATCACCTTTTATTTTATTCACTTAAGCTAAACTTAGGAATTGCATTTTAATTATTAGATTGGCTAAATAGAGCACATGTTTCATTGCATAGGATGATAACACTTGTCATTGGCTAATTTAATCCTCACTTAGGGTTTAGATTTAAGGTTTCTATCTCCTTTTCATAAGGATTTATTGTACATTGTGATAATTCATTTAGGTTAATACATTACACATATCAATTCTTTTTTGGATCAATCTCTTTCCTCTCTTGGTTGCATAGCATAATCATTGCTTTAATTTCTCATGTGTGATAGACATTTTGGTTGTATAGAATCACGAGGTGTTGTGGGGGTTCACTATCAACTCCAACATAGTAATAGAGCACCAGATCTATGACTTCCTATCTGAAAATTGAGAGATCTAGCCTTGAGGGAAAATTTGGCTCATCCTGAGGTGAAATGGGCACCACCGTTGAGTCCAAAACATCCAAAAACCCTAAGATCACTTGCCTTTTTGCTCAAATCTGAGTAGTTGCAAAAGAAAAAATTAGGGGCATGAGATCCAAGGTAAATTTTGTATGATTTGTATAGTCGTCGTATAGATCTATACCCCCACCATAAAAAATTTTAGGTATAGGGTTTCAAAAAAAATTTTGGTTTTACACATTTTTCTAGGTGTTTATATAAAAAAATCAACAAAAAATAGAAAGGAAAAAAAATATTTTATTAAATATAAAACATGAAAATTTGTAGGTTTATAGCCTACAACCATACTGGCAAGAGGACAACTTTGGCAGGGAAGGCCCCACCAATCGCCCCCTTTAATCCATTCAATGACTTTATTTGGCTGACTAACGACTATTACAGTCACTCGATAGCCTTACAACGTTGCCTGGTGGTTCATATACCAGCAACAGAAAAAAAATTTGAGCACCCTCAAGAATCTAACAAGTTCAAAATCAATGGCCACCAAATAGGGAATATTCTCTCCATGATTCCAACAAGAATATTCTTACATCACAAGCATATTTCGACAATCACGATTTTTTCAAGCAACCAGTCTTTATTCCAACAAAAGAGAATATTCTAGGAATATTCCTATGATGGCTAGTGGACTGTCAAATTTAATCTCATGACTTGCTAACATCATCAATACAATATGCCTCTTTGACCTCCTCTTAGCCTTCATTTGTCCTAAAGGAGTGATTTTTTTTATTTTTGGTATAACTTGGGCATACAATGTCAAAATTGGGCAAATGAAACATCGTCGGAAAACTAGTTCCAAGTACTTTTAGTGGTGTAGGTTTCATCATCATATTTTGTTGTTGGTTCTTGTTATTATCAATCAAAGTTAGAGTTTAAATTTTCTGATTCTAGGCTTATAACTTTTCACCTGTATCTCTTATTTTCATTATTCTAGTGGCGTTGAAAGGTATTTCAGAGCTCTTCAAATCCATCCATCCACTTTTTCCAAAATCTACTCCAAGTAAATTTTATTTAGTATTTTGTGATTTCACATTGTGCTTAATTACTTAGAAATCTTAGCACCTGGAAAGGATTTTTTTGATTTGGATGACATATTTTGATCTTCCTTATTAGTACTGAGGTTGTTAAGCTTTGATTTTTTATTTGAGGAAGTATCATGGGTTTTTATGTTCATCCTTCTGTGATCAACTTGGATACTTAGGATAACTATGAGTCTTGGTGAAATGGCATCCTGACACATATTAGGTGGCTTGATATTTTTCCTTGTTTGTATGGACTCATACCTACACTAGACACACCAGAGAGTTTATTAGCATGAGGCATCATCATAGATAATATTGTAGGGGTTATATGGTCTAGTGTTGACTTTGACAGTATGTATGTTGTATTAGACATTGAGTGTCCCCACACACTTATGAATGACTTTGGGAGATCTGTGAATACCCTAATATCTCTCCATACCTAGAGGATCTTGTTGTAGATTGTCTCATCCTTCTTGTAGATGTAGATTCCATACCTTTGATGATGATACTTTAGAGGAGCTTGAGTATATCACAGGTCTTGCATGTTTCAATGGTTTAGAGACTTGTATTCATGTTCCCACTCTTCATATTGAGGCTACATCATTGTCTTCTATTGTTCCTAATCAAATTGGCATCACCACATCCATGGCCCCTATTGATTCAATGTAGTGAGACATACATCTTCCAGATATAGCTACTTAGGATTTATATCTTACAGACATTTCATCTTTGTTTGTGGATTCTTATATTGTAGATCTAGAGGATTATTTTGAGGACATTCATCTCCTCTTTTTCGATAGCCACGTCACTATTGTTAGCCCACCATCATCTTTATAGTCTTTAGACTATGCTCTACATCATTCTTCACTATTTTCTAGATTGACATCTGCTTTCTGACATGTGGACACTTGTGTAGTTTTCTGAGACGCACACCATATGGATTTGGATTCTAAAATTACCCATCTTTTTGGATTGGATTCTCTAATCATCTATGGATTTGTTTCTTCTTAAGGGTAGAAATGTTATTTGTAGGAAATGGATCATATTCTATCTTCAAATGTGTGTCATTGGTACAAGAGATACTTCTTTGTGGGGGGATTCATATCCTTATTTTCTCTCTCCTATTGAGGGAACATTTATTGTACTTGTGTGACAAAAGAAATCCTTGGGGAGTCACATTGAGTCATTTTATTCTTTCACTGGTGTATTCATTTATTTTTCTCTCTTTCGAAGAGAAGTTTTTCCCATGTGGTTTTCTCCCTTTCTCTATTTATGAGAGATTTAATTTGTTTGTACATGGGTACCTCATTAAGACTTGTATCTGAGACCCATCCATGCATCCTTTATCTAGTGTTTAGCTACTTCCTAAGTTGATCCTAAGGGGGGGTGTTGGAGTAATAGGTTAATCATCTAATTAATTAATTAATTATATCACCTCTTACTTTATTCACTTAAGCTAAAATTAGGAACTATATTTTAATTATTAGATTTGCTAAATAAATTACATGTCTCATTGCATAGGATGATGACACTTATCATAGGTTAATTTAATCTTCACCTAGGGTTTAGATCTAGGGTTTCTATCTCCTTTTTCATAAGGATTCATTGTATATTGTAAAGATTCATTTAGATTAATAAATTGCATATATTAGTGCTTTTTAAAATTAGTCTCTTTTCTCTCTTGGTTGCATAGCATAATCATTGCTTTGATTTCTCATGTGTGCTACATGTTTTATTTGCAGAGGATCACTGGGAGCTTTGGGGGTTCACTATCAACTCTAACATTTTGTTGGGGTGTATATGGAGTATTCTTTTGTTGAACAATACCTACATGCTTATATAACTAATCAAATTCCCTAGAACAATATTGGAGCCAAGTCGGTGTGACATCTACTATGTTTGGCCAATGAACAGATTGTAGCCTTATGTTTTGTACAGGTCGCTATGACTTGTGACTGTCATTGTAACTCTTACCATGTGGAGATCTCTGGCCGATAGACCATACATATCGTTTATCAGGGAGACCCTTGGCCGAAAGGCTTAGCTCAGGAAGAAGTCTCAGTGATGTAGAAAGGTCTCGCCGATGGGGAAATACAATGGAGTCATCAGGATAACCTATGGTGGCTTGGTGAGAAGTCTTAACGAGTAATATATCTCACCAACAATATGTTACATTTTGTGGTCTTCGGCGTATCTTATATTCTATCAGTAAGAAGTCTTACTGATGTGTGAATGTCTTATCAAACAGTGGTCTCGGGGTAACTTGGAGATTGCGGTAAGAACTATCAGCGAAGAGTGGTAAGTCTTTCCGACCATTTGGTGCTCAATGTAACATAAAGATCTCAGAGTAAACTCTCAGCGAAGGATGATAGTCTTGGCGACTATTGATGGCTTCGGAGTATCATAAGATATCTCAGTGAAACCTCTTGGCGACAGTTGAATGTCTTAGTGATAGACGAGTGCCGATGGAAATGCTAATGTTTTGGTATGACTTAAGATCTCGATATGAAGTCCTGGAAAAAGCGATGAGTCTCGCCGATTGGTGGATGCATTCAGAATAACTTGAAGGCTCGGCGTGAGGTCCTAGCAAGAGCGGTATGTTCTGCTGATAGAATGACTCTTCAGTGTGACTTTGAATATTGATATGTGGTCTCACCGAAGAGCGATAATCTTGCCGAAAGGAAAACTGAAGTCATTGTGACTTGTGAATAGCGATATAACCTCTTGCCAATGGAAATGACTCTTGGCGACATCGAATGTTGACTGTTTTGGCATCAAGGAGACACAGTCAGTGTCTCACCGATATGCCAACACAGATTGAAGCCCTTTGACCATTTGAATTTCCTATGTGGCATCTCATGGACCAATCAGAGGAGCCGAATGGGAACCGCTAGCAGTTGGACTATTGCATTCATTACTGAGAGGAAGCTCGATAGACAAGGGTGACATGGTTATACTCTGTGATCGCAGATTGTGATGGGTTCAATGGTTAGATGATTCGAAGGATCGACGGGTTGCTGTGTGGTTATATAATCAGAGTGATTTCTATTCTGTAAAGATTGTAACTTGAAGGTTCCTATACAAGTTTCATCATTGTGAAAGCTGTTGTAATTTGACATCAGAAAGATAAGCCAGAACTCTATATGTAATTATTTGTTACTATAATACAAAGTGACTTCTCTTGGTGTGGTGGGTTTTTCTCTCGTAAGGGTTTTCCCATGTATATCTAGTGTTCATATGTGTTTTTCATATACTTTGTTTCTGCTATTTACTTCATAGTGCATCTTAATTGGACTGTAATTAAAAAATTTAAAAGTGTCTTTGCATTCTTCCCTGAGGTTGTTGACATTAGGAGAGTTGCTTCTACATCTAGCTTTCCTTACAAGTGGTATCAGAGCCTGGCCAGTTGTGTTATCCTTGTGGGTACGTTGGGTTTTTTTTTTTGTTAATTTCTATTCAGTGGGAGTCCTGTAGAATTTTGTTAACTTCTAATTACAGATTGAGATGGCTAGCATGTCAAGAAACATTGAAATAGAGAAATTCAATGGTAGCAATTTTGAGTTTTGGAAACTTAAGATGGAGGATCTCTTAGTGGATCGTGATCTTTGGATTGTTGTGTCTAGAGTGAAACCTACAGGCATGAAGCAAGAAGATTGAGACCTTGCAGATAGAAAGTCTAAGGGGCTGATAAGGCTCTATTTGGCAGACTTTGTGCTTCTGAATGTGCATGAAGAGAAGACTGCATCTTCCTTGTGGAAGAGGCTGTCATCTATTTATCAGGGGAAGTCTTTGGTGAATAAACTATTCCTGAGGAAGAAGTTGTACAGTTTGAGAATGCATGAAGGTGGGTCTATTGCTGATCATTTGAACGCATTCAATATGTTGATTGTACAGTTGACATCTGTTGGTGTGAAGACTGATGAAGAGGATCGTTGTATGCTGATATTGTGTTCTTTTCCAGATTCATGGGATCACCTTGCGATGGCTATTGGGAGTACAACATCTAGTTTCAAGATGGAAGATGTTGTTGCATCTTTGTTGTCAGAAGAAATGAGAAGGAAATATTTTGAGATGGAAAAGGAGGCCCTTGTTGTTAGAGGAAGGTCAAAAGAGAAAGGCAAGAAGAAAGACAAGAAGTCCAAATCGAAATCAGAAGGGAGATCAAAGTCTCCTGGCAAGAAATCCAAGGTGAAGTGTTGGAACTGTGGGCAACCTGGTCATGTATGAAAGGATTGTAAAGAGGAGAAAAAGAAGAAGAAGAAGAAGAAGGGCTCTTTTGATAATGATTCTTCTCATAGTGATGCAGATTCCTTCATTGCAGCCTTAGCTACGTAGGCATCAGATGATGTCTGGCTGATTGATTCTGGAGCATATTTCCACATGACATCTCATAGAGACTGGTTTACAAAGTATGAAGAATACGATGGTGGAAAGGTGTACTTGGCAAGTGATTCAACTTTGGAGATAGTTGGTTGTGGAAGAGTCAGAATCCAATTTCCTGATGGCAAAGTAAAGGGAATCAAGGGTGTTATGCATATACTAGGTCTGGCTCAAAATCTACTGTCTGTCAGTAAGCTGAATGATATTGGAGTGCAAGTCACGTTCTCTGGAAATGGCTGCAAGATGACTAGAGGCTCTATGGTGCTGGCTAGAGGTACTCAAATTGGTACCCTGTACAAGCCGGATGCATAGGTTGTTCAATGTAACAGTGTCTCTATAAAGTCACAGAAAGCTACTCATGGAGGTAAAGAGGGAAATATCCCTAATTATGTAAACTCTATGGAAGTTAAACTTCCAACAGAGAAGACTATGCTCTGGCATCATAGGCTTGGCCACATTGGTGAGAAAGGTTTAAAAACCTTGAAGAATAAAAACTTGGTTGAGGGGCTTGATGATTGTAACCTTGAATTTGAATTTTGTGAGCATTGTATATATGGAAAACAGCACCATGTTTCTTTTTATTCCAGTCCTCATAAATCTTCTGGTTTGCTATATTACATTCATTCTGATGTATTTGGTCCACTAAATGTTCCTTCTTTTTCTAAGTCAAGGTACTATGTATCATTCATTGATGATTATTCAAGAAGAACATTTGTTTATTTTTTGAAAAGTAAATCAGAAGTATTTAGTCAGTTTAAGGAATTTAAGAACCTTGTAGAAAATCAGACTAGAAGAAAAATTAAATGCTTAAGGACTGATAATGGCGGTGAATTTTGTTTTGATGATTTTGAGAGGTATTGTAAAGACCATGTGATTAAAAGACATAAGACTACACCTTATACTCCACAGCAAAATGGAGTTGCAGAAAGGTTCAATAGGACAGTGATGGAGAGAGCACGAAGTATGCTGAGTAGTGTCGGCTTGGAGGAGAAGTTATGGGCTGAGGTTGTTGCTACTGCTTGTTACTTGATTAATTGTTCTCCAAATTCTGCTCTTGTTGAGAAAACACCTTTGGAAGCATGGTCTGGTAAGAAGCCCTCTTTAATACATGTTCGTGTTTTTGGCTATGAGGCATATGCTTATGTGTCGTTTGAGAAAAGATCTAAATTGGAGAACAAGGTTGTCAAATGTAATTTTATTGGCTATAGTGTTGGCATAAAAGGATACAAGCTTTGGAATCATGATACAAAGAAGGTTGTATACAGCAGAAGTGTAATCTTTCGTGAGCTGAAACCTTCTACCTTAGATCTGTAGTTAGAGACAAAGTCAAAAAACAATAAGGATGTAGTTGTAATTCCTCCTACACTAGAGAAAGAGGAATTCAAAATTCAAAATGTACCTGAAACTGAGAGCTCAAGCAGTTCTAAAAGTTCTGAAGAAGAAGAAGAACCTCAGCCTCAGCAAGTGAGGAGGTCAACTCGTGAAAGAAAGAAACCTAATAGGTATGGGTTCTCTTTGATAGATTCTACTTGTGCCTATGCTTTAATTTCTAGCACTGATGAGTATAGGACTATAAATGAGGAATTTAAAATGTTTGATTCAGACTCTTGGTTGGAAGCCATGAACAATGAAATGACATCATTAGAAAAGAATGATACCTGGAGTTTGGTGCCATTGCCTAAAGGCAGAAAAGTTGTGGGCTGCAAATGGGTATTTAAAAAGAAGATTGGTCTAGATGGTAGTGTGGAAAAGTACAAGGCAAGATTGGTTGCGAAGGGTTATTCCCAAGTAGAGGGAATTGATTATGGGGAGATTTTTTCTCTTATAGCTAAGTTGACGTCTATCAGATTTCTTTTGTCACTTGCAGTAGTGTATGACTTAGAGGTTGAACAGATGGATGTGAAGACAACATTTCTTCATGGTGATCTTGAAGAAGAAATCTATATGTCCCAACCTGAGCACTTTGTTGAAAAAGGTAAAGAGAAAATAGTCTGCAAGTTAAAAAAGTCTCTGTATGGGTTAAAGCAGTCACCTAGAATGTGGTACTAGAAATTTGATACTTTTTTATTGTCTTTGGGATTTGTGAGATCAAAATCTGATCATTGTGTTTATTATAAAGTTGAAAGTAATCAAGTTCTTATTATTGCTCTCTATGTTGATGATATGTTGTTCATAGGCAATAGGAAGCTAATGATTTTTGATCTTAAGTCTCAGTTGTCTACTAAGTTCGAAATGAAAGATCTTGGTGTAGCAAGATATATTTTGGGGATGGAGATAACCAGGGACAGGAATGGTAGAAAACTTTAGCTCAGTCAGAGTAAGTATATTAAGACTGTTCTAGAGAGATTTTGCATGAATGATTGCAAGCAGCTAGTTGTTCCAGTCTTGCACAGAATGAAGCTATTTGTTGAAGACTGTCCAAAATCTCCTACTGAGATGGAGGACATGACCAGTGTACCCTATGCTAGATAGTGTGGTTGGAAGTCTTATGTATGCAATAGTCTGTACAAGGCCAGACATTGCCCAAGCAATGGGAGTTCTTAGTCGGTTTATGGCTAATCCTAGAAGGACACATTGGGATGTTGTAAAGAGAGTTTTCAAATATTTGAAGGGCACTTCAAATTTTTCTTTGTGTTACCATGGGAACTTGGTTGAATCACAGAGGACTCTTAGTATTCGAGGCTATGTGGATTCTAATTGGGCAGGGGACATTGACAACTGGAGGTCCACCAGTGGATATATTTTCATGTTGAATGGTGGTGTAGTGAGTTGGATGAGTAAGCAGCAGGTTGTAGTCACTTTGTCCACTACAGAGGTTAAATACATGGTAGCTACACATGCTTGTAAAGAAGCAGTTTGGTTAAAACATTTGTGTTCTAACATTGGTTTTGATGCAGGGAAAATAACTATTTTTTGTGATAGTCAGAGTGCAATTTTTCTAGAAAAGAATCCTACTTTCCATGCCAAGACGAAACATATTGATGTACAATACCACTTTGTACGAGATATGGTGGAGGATGGAAAGGTCAGTTTGGAAAAGGTTGATACTCTGGAGAATGTTGCAGATGCATTGACAAAGCCAGTGAGCACATACAAGTTCAGGTGGTGTGCCAGTTCAATGGGCCTTAGTGGCCATGATTTTCAGTAATTTCTGTTATGCTTTGGAGGTGCCTATATGATCTTCGTCAAGTGGGAGATTGTTGGAAATATATGCCTAAATCATCATAGGCTGTAACCTCTATTGGATCCAAGTCGGTGTGACATCTTCTATGCCTGGCTGACGAACAGATTGTAGCCTTATGTTTTGTACAAGTCGCTATGACTTGTGACTGTCGTTGTAACTCTTACCGTGTGGAGATCTCTGGCTGACAGGCCATACATATCATTTATTGGGGAGACCCTTGGTCGAAAGGCTTAGCTCGGGAAGAAGTCCTAGCGATGTAGAAAGGTCTCACCAATGGGGAAATACATTGGATTCATCGGGATAACCTATGGTGGCTTGGTGAGAATTTTTAACGAGTAATATGTCTCACTAACAGTATGATACATTTTTTGGTCTTTGGCATATCTTATATTCTATCGGTAAGAAGTCTTACCGATGTGTGAATGTCTTGTCAAACAGTGGTCTCGAGGTAACTTGGAGATTGTGGTAAGAACTCTCAGCGAAGAGTGGTAAGTCTTGTGGACCGTTCAGTGCTCGATGTAACATAAAGATCTCAGAGTAAACTCTCAGTGAAGGACGATAGTCTTGGCGACTGTTGATGGCTTCAGAGTATCATAAGAGATCTCGGTGAAACCTCTTGGTGACAGTTGAATGTCTTAGTGATAGATGGGTGCCGATGGAAATGCTAATGTTTTGGAATGACTTAGGACCTCGTTATGAAGTCTTAGAAAAAGTGATGAGTCTCGCTGACTGGTGGATGCATTCAAAATAACTTGAAGGCTCAACATGAGGTCCTAGTGAGAGCGGTATGTTCTTTCGACAGAATGACTCTTCGGTGTGACTTTGAATATCGATATGTGGTCTCATCGAAGAGCGATAGTCTTGTCGAAAGGAAAACTGAAGTCGTTGTGACTTGTGAATAGCGATATAAACTATTGCCGATGGAAACAACTCTTGGCGACATCGAATGTTGATTGTTTTGGCATTGGGGAGACATGATCAGTGTCTCACCGATATGCCAACACAGATTGAATCCCTTTGACCATTTGACTTTCCTATGTGGCATCTCATGGACCAATCAGAGGAGCTGAATGGGAACTGCTAGCAGTTGGACTGTTGCAACCGTTACTGAGAGGAAGCTCGACAGACAGGGGCAACATGGTTATACTCTATGATCGCAGATTGTGATGGGTTTGATGGTTAGATGATTTGAAGGATCAACGGGTTGTTGTGTGGTTGTATAATCAGAGTGATTTCTATTCTATAAAGATTGTAACTTGAAGGTTCCTGTACAAGTTTGATCATTGTGAAAACTGTTGTAATATGAAATCAGAAAGATAAGTCATAACTCTATATGTAATTATTTGTTACTATAATACAAAGTGACTTCTCTTGGTGTGGTGGGTTTTTCTCCTGTAAGGGTTTTCCCACGTATATCTGGTGTTCATATGTGTTTTTCATACACTCTGTTTCTGCTATTTACTTCATAGTGCATCTTAATTGGACTGCAATTGGAAAATTTAAAAGTGTCTCTACATTCTTCCCTGAGGTTGTTGACATTAGGAGAGTTGCTTCCGCATCTAGCTTTCCTTACAATTCACCCCCATTGTCAAATCTCAACACCCTTATCGTATAATCCATTTGCTTCTCAACTAAGGCTTTGAATTCCTTAAACTTAGTGAAAACCTCAAATTTTGTATGCATAAAATAAATCTAGGTGTATCTTGAGACATCATGAATGAAAGTAACATAATAACAATATTTTCCAAAAGAGTCAACATCCACTGGTCCAAACACATCTGAATGAATAATCTCTAATAATCTCTTAGATTTATTAGTTATATTTGGAAATATTGATTTATTTTGTTTACCAAACACACAATGCTCACAAAATTATTTTTTTCAACAAAATAATTAGAAATACCATCAACAAAATTTTTATTCAAAATAGTCTTAAGAGCCTTTTCACTTATGTGACCCAATCTATGGTGCCACATCATACATGAATTTTCAATGCTAGTTAATTTAGCAAATTTACAAAAAGTGGAGGCATTAATCCTAAACAAAGTCCTTATCTGAGATCCTTTAGAAATCACCAAACTCCCTCTTACCAACTCGTAACTAGACTTATCAAATGTCACATGCATTCCAAAATCATTCAACTTACATACTGAAAGTAATTTTCTTGCAAGTCCTAGAATATGTAAAACATCATCAAGGGTTTTAACCCTTCCATCACTAAAACACAACTTTACCTTTCCCTTACCAACAATCTTCGTCATGCCATTATCACCAAGGAAAAATTCTACCCCATCATAAGTTGAATATGATGTAAACCACTCCTTGTGAGGAATCATATAGTAGGAGCAACCTGAATGAATAAGTCAAGTATCATCACTAATAATGTTAGCATAAATAAATAAAGCATCATAATCACCATCTTTTGAGGACTCTTTCGTGGAAGAATCTAAACTCTTTTCCTTTTTTTTTCACTCCTTCACATATCCTCTCTTACCATAATTCCAACACTTTGCTCTTCCTAGGGGTTTTAGAATGTCATTTAGACTTGTCTCTCTTTTTGTCCCCTTTAAGCCCTCCTTTTTATTTGGACCTTCCTCACACACGAAAGGCATCTTGGGAGCTTGCATTCATGGACTTTCTTCTCGTCTCTTCTAAAAGAAGTATAGCAATGAGAATATACATCTTCAATTTTGTACCACCACCACTTATGGCAACAATTAGATTTTCCCAAGATTCGGGTAAAGAAAAAAGCAACAAAATGCATTTATCTTCTTCTTCTATCTTAACATCTACAGATACAAGATGAATTGTAATCACATTAAAAGCATTTAAATGTTCTATAATATAATTACCATCCTTCATTTTCAAAGAATATAAATGTCATTTAAGATACAATTTATTTGTTAGACTTTTAATTTGGTAAATATCACCTATCCTCTTCCACAACTTTTATGTGGTAGATTCTTCCAAAACATTCAAGAGGATGGAATTTTTTAGACATAACCAAATGGTTCCTTGTGCCTTCTTGTCCATTTTCTTCCAATCTTCTTCAAATGTTGATTCTAGGTTCTTTTCATTTGAAATTTCCAACCACTGATCTCTCTCTTCAAGAAGATCCTCCATCTTCAACTTTCACATATCATAACCAATGCCATTGAATTTCTCAATATCTAAACATGAGGTAGAAAATATGGTTTTCAATCTTCTTCACAAATCTACAAAACCCACAATACACAAGCTCCCACCACAACCAAAAACCTTCAATGCTTAAGAGAAAGGGGTCCCTCTCTCAACATAACCAACTATTTGCTCTTATACCAAATGTTGGAAATTCAAGGTGAAACTTGAAAAAATATGAACTTCAATACGTGGTTGCAAATTAGAAATCATGTATTCAATATTTTCAATATTATGATATGTGATTATCAATTAAAAATATGGAAGCAAATCAGTAATACCACAAGTTGAGAATCACAAGTGACACAAGATATACATGGAGAAACCCTTGTGGGAAAAAAATCACACCCAAAGAGATGCAATGTTTGTATTCAAAAATTACATCAATACAACAATCCTCTTTGAATTCTTGTAGCACTTCATTACTCTGACAACATGCAAACAAACTAATGAAACCACCATCTCAATTCTCGAATATATAGAAGTTTATGGGAGAGAATACCACATATGGTATCCCAAAACAACATGTAAAACCACCTGTAAAAACCCATACCCCCCTTAGTGGATAGCCTAGAAACATGGTAAAAATTATTAAATGATCGCATGGCCTTCACATGGACACCTAACCCATAGCCAATCAAAATTGGTCAATACTGAGTGCTCCATAACTCTCCAACGGCTCTGAAAACTCAAACCCAAAACATGCAAGCTTGGTTTCCCAACCCAAGATAAAATGTAAACATGCAAGAACATGTGTTTCTGGGTGGTCCCCACCCAGAAAATATTGGGATATGGTGTTGTACACCATTGTATAAAATATTATATTATAATGTAATTAAAAAAATATTTAGTTGTGATGCATCTAGGAGGTGTGGTTAATCTATAGTTATGGGACTCACCCGGACTTGGTGAGTCACGCGCTGAGCACCCCTAGATGAGTCTTGGGCGTGCGGGCACGGACGTGGCTGCATCCAGGCTCATCCAGGCCAGACTCGCGGAACGCGCCAAACGCGCCGAACACGCCGCGTCCAGGAGAGTCCTAGCCCCTAGATGCGACCGGCGGTAGCAAACCAAAAACTTAATAAAAAAACAAAAAACGAAAGTTGAAGTTTGTTTTTTTTGGTCTTATATTATCTCCCCAACCCTAAAAGCAACCTCATTTCATTCATTTGTAAAAATAGGAGGAGAAGAGAGAGTTGTGAAGAAAAATAGGAGGAGAAGAGAGGGCAACCAACAAGCTGTTAAAGACAAATCCAAGGTCATATATCATTTAGGGAGCTTCATACCAACAAGGAGGTGCATTGAGAGCTCATTATCAATGATTGGGAGGAGTTTTCATTGCATTCCAAGCCAAATCTAAGAGGTAAGTTTGATTTTAATTGATTTTTTTTGTGTTTTTTTAACAAATAATTCATTGTAATTTGTAAAATCATTGTTTTTTTGAGTTTGCATTTTTTTTTACAAACCCTACTTGCAACTTAAATAATTTTAGAAACCCTACTTTCACAACCATATTCATTTGCAAATCAAAGCATATTATTATTTTCACAATGTCCCAAACCCTAGTCAGAAAAGACCTTGCTTGGAAACATGCTGAAATCTTTCCCGGAATGAAAAGAGACACAAAATGTAACTACTGCAAAACAATATATCATGGAGGCATAAATAGATTAAAATACCATCTTGCACGCATACCCACCCATGATGCAGTGGGTTGCACTAAAGCACCTCCTGAGGTTGTTTGTGAAGTGCAGGTGCAATTAGAAACTTTTTAAATGCAAAAAGAAATGAAAAAGAAAAAGAAGCAGGAGTTGGTGAGTGTTGGAGTTGAACAGGGACTTGGTGCTATTGGAGATGCTTCTTCCATGCCTCCATATCATCCTAGTGCTAGTGCTTGTGCTAGTGCTTATGTTTTTGCATCAACTATACGTATGCGTACTCCTAGTGCTGGTGGCGCTGCTACTACTAGTGGTAGTGGCAGTATTAGCATTGGCCCTAGAGTTTGTAAATCTAGGGTGGACTCATATTTTGTACCACGCACTACTCCTGGTTCCCAACCGTCACTTGAGAGCACGTGTTGGAACAAGGACGCACATGATGCAGCAAAAATGACAATTGCAAACTTTTGGTACTATTGCACCATTCCCTTCCATGTAGCCAGGTAATTCTTTTTCATTTAATTTTTTTAAAATTTATATTTAAATTTTAGAATCTAGATGTATCTCATTATCGAATTCAAATTTAAAGTTAAAAACTTAAAACTTTTCATTTTACAATACTTATGTAACTTATTAATTTATTTATGACATGTTTTAGGTCACCTTTTTAGAAAAACATGGTTGATGCCATAACCATATGTGGGGAAGGGTTCAAAGCCCCTAGTGAAGATGAATTAAAGGGCCCACTTTTGACTCAAAACATGTTAGATGTGAAAGCACAATTAGAGGAGCAGTGCAAGCAGTGGAGGATGATTGGTTGTGCCATCATGACTAATGGTTGGACCAATAGGAGAAATAGGACGCTACTTAATTTCCTAGTTTCCTCTAAAGGTAATTGTACTTCCCTCAATGCATTCAAATTTGAATTTGATTTAGTGATTAATAATTTAATATGGTTGATTTATGTTTTTTAATTTATTGAATAATTGGTTTCACTTATTTTTTCAGGTGACACCGTCTTCATGAAGTCCATTGATGGTTCTGCCCAATTCAAAAATGCCACATACCTGTGTGAGGCTATAGAGGAGGTGATAGTTGATGTGGGGGAAGAGAATGTAGTGCAAGTGGTGACAGATAATGCAGCAAATTATGTTGCTGGTAGATTATTGATGGAGAGGCACCCTACTATATTTTGGACTCCATGTGCCGCCCATTGCATTGACCTCATGTTGGAGGATCTTGGCAAGCTCCCATGGATCAAAACATGTGTGGATGCAACAAAAAATATATGGAAATTTGCATACAATCACACATGGGTGCTTAACCTTATGAGGCAATACACGGGGTTGAGGGAGTTGTCTCATCCTAGCATCACTAGGTTTGCAACAAATTTTATCACAATGCAATCCCTGATTCGGTCAAAGGAAGCTTTAAGGTGCATGTTTACTAGTGAGCAGTGGTCTTCCTCATCCTTTTCTACAAGCACTATAGGGATTGTTGTGGCTGATTGCATTTTTTATGAGCAAGGGTTTTGGACACCAATGGACAAGATTGTGAAGGTAAAATTTAATTCTTTATTATGTTTTAATTTTTAATCATATCTTACTTTTATTTGTTTATTTTCATTCACACTTATTTGTGAAACATGTTTACACTTTGCAGTTTATTGAGCCCTTGCTAGTTCTCCTACAAGTTGCAGATGGGGAGAAGCCTGTAATGGGCTACAAATATGAGGGCATGGATAGGGCCAAAGAGGCCATTAGATCAGTCTATGGTGGATTTGAGGAGAAGTATCGTCCCATTTGGGATATCATTGATAGGAGATGGTAAAACCAACATCATAGGCCCATCCATGCAATTGCATATTTCCTAAATTCAACTTTCCAATTCCGCCGCGATTTCCGTGCAGATAGAGAAATTCTTAGTGGGCTCTACACGACAATAGAGCAGATGTTGCCCGTAGTTACTACAAAGATGGTGCAAGAGATAGATGCCTTCACTAAGGCACAAGTATACTTCTTTGCATGCCAAATGTGCAAAGATCGTAGGACAACATTACTGCCAGGTAAAAATATATTTAAGGGCATAATTTTCATCTTTTTATATTATAATTTATTATTAAATGTTGAACTTGAACTTGAAACTTGAAATGAGATTGATTTTGTTTTTTTTTCTCATCTCAGATAGATGGTGGCATATGTTTGGTTCTGATACACCGATCTTGCAAAATATTGCCATTCATATATTGAGCCAACCATGTAGTTCATCTGGTTGTGAGCACAATTGGAGTATGTTTGAGCACATACACTCCAAGAAGTGAAATGGATTGACAGTAGAGAGGATGAATGACTTGGTATATGTTCATTACAACCTTCGGCTTAGATAAAGATTTTTGACCACGACAAAACCCCGATCAGTCTAGAGGAGGTTGATCCACAGTCTGAGTGGATCACTAAGGCTACAAATGTAGTCTTTAGTGAAGAGGACCTTGATTGGGTGGACCAGGAAGAGAGCGAGGCTGAGGTTGTAGCCATGGCTGAGGAGGAGGCTAGAGCACAAGGAGACAAAGTTGTTGTTGGTGAGAGTGGAATGGAGAGTTAGACATAGGCAGAGACTATGGCTGCAGCTGCAACATCATCCAGGACCCTTAGACACCTTCATAGGAAGGATGTTGGCTCCACTATGCCATAGAGTCATAGAATTATAGCTATTGTTTTACTTTTGATATTTCATATTTTTATGGAACATTTGATGTCATGGATTTCATATTCCATGAGTTTTGAATACATTTGACTAATTTTATATATCTAAGTATGTTATTTCCTTCAGCAACGCAACTACAATTTGTGTACTTTATACTTATGTGATCATTGTATACTTGTGCATGTGATCAAATTTTCTTTTATTTGTGTTGTATTCAATAAAGGGTGCTTGAAACAAGTTTTAAATCCTTTAAAATCTCTAAATTTCTAGGTATTTTTCAACTTTTTTCATTTTTTCGAGTCTATGCTGAGTCTGAGTCCCGAGTTGTCGAGTCCCAAGTCGAGTCACCCTCGCCGAGTCTGAGACAAGTCTGAGTCTCGTTACTATGGGTTAATCACACTAGGTAATTATTTGGGGATCACTTTATATTGTATTGTAACATTGTATTATTATTTACTATGTGGGAGACATGGGATAATAATTTAATATTTGGGGAATATTTAAAAAGTGAAAACGTAGTACCCAATATTAAAAAAGAGATTAGTGGTTTTGTGGCACATGGTTTTATCTAACAACTCGATTGTATTTGTGTGAGCGTGAATCTATAAAATAAATCACATCTTTAATGGTTAAGGTTGGATGGGTGAGTGGGCTATCATTATTGAGTCTTTTTGAGGAGTGCATTTATGTTAAAGCATGAGATGTGTGGATTCATGCTTGGAAAAATGAGGATGCATTGGAGAAGTTTGATGCTTCAAAGGTATTCATTGTAACTCTTGTATTTATTTATTGTTGAATAATAGATGGAGTATGGATGCTTTTGGAGGCTGGGTTTTTCTATCTTGACGATTTTCCCAGGGTATATCTTGTGTTATCTTGTGGCTTGTCTATTTTATCTATACATTATGGTTACTTTCATGCATGCTTTATCTCTCATGAGGTTATTTATTAAATAGATTAATATTTTGGGTTATGATGCATCATTTCCTAATAGAAAGTGGATGCCCAAAAGGAATATGCTCCTAGGATGCTCTATAACCATCACCATAGTGGGTCCACCTCTATCAATGCAATTAAAATTTGTCATAGAAAAACAAATAATAAATATTTTTCCTCTCATGCCCTTAAGGACACTTTCCAAAGAATGTGGTGACACATAAATCAACTTAGAATAGAAATTATAATGCCGCCTATCCTAACATTATTCAACTTGATATTATACATTGCAATTACATCCACGAGATACAAATAAAAATTATAATCAAGTATCATGGCCTTCCTACACCAAGAGAACTTATCTATGGTCATTGGCTTCATGATAGAATCTGCAACATTATCCAAAATGACAACCTTATCAATCAAGACCTTACCATTCTCGGTCATTTATAGCACAAAGTGATAATCAACATCAACATGCTTAGCACAAGTATGATACATAGGATTTTTGGCTAAACATATGGAACTCTAACTATCGCATCCAATCCTCACTGTCCTGCGATTAAAACCAATACCATTACCAAGTCTCTATAATCAAACCTCCTTAGAGGCATACGTAGTAGTGATATACTCTGCTTCAATGGTGGAAAATGCAACCGTAGATCATCTTTTATTCATCCAACTCACTACACCTCCAAAAAAAGTAAAAACATAGCCACTAGTGGACCTTTGACTGTCCAAGTCACTTGCCCAATCTACATCAAAAAACCCTATATGTCCAATGACTTAACTACATCATCAATACCATGATAAACCAAACAGTAATCAAAAGTACCATGCAAAAATCTTAACACCCTCTTAAAAAAAGTCCAATTCTCTCTACTAGGGTTAGACATAAACTGCTCAAAGCTCCCATTGCTTGGGCTATATATGGTTTAGTGCAAACCATTGCATACATCAAACTACTAATGACACTAGCATAAGGAACATTACACATCTCTTCAGAATCATCATCAAAATTAGGACACATTTCTAAAATCAACTTAGTACCAACTAGAAATGGAATATTTACTAGTTTAAAGTCATACATAGTAAAGCTCTACAAAATGGTATCAACATACTTACTTTGACTTAAGCAAAAAAATTTGTGAACCCGATCCCTATTGATCTCCATCCTAAGGATATATTTTGTAGCCCCCAAATCCTTCATATTAAATGTGCCAAAAAGTTGATTCTTAATCTCCCTAATCATCACCTTGTTGTTACCCATACATGTCGTCAACATACAAGACAATGATTAGTATATAATCATCAATAACCTTAATGTAGACACAATAATCCTCCTCACTCCTAACAAAACCCAACTTCAATACAAAGGAATTAAAATTATAGTACCACATCCTAGGTGACTCTTTTAAACCATATA
Organism: Sequoia sempervirens; assembly: GCA_007258455.2. NCBI lineage: Eukaryota > Viridiplantae > Streptophyta > Pinopsida > Cupressales > Cupressaceae > Sequoia > Sequoia sempervirens. The sequence goes on along the minus strand of VDFB02270651.1, from coordinate 539,463,722 downwards.
AAAATATCTTTAACTTTCTCTCCAAGTGTTCTTTTCCTTTCACAACAAAACTATCAAAATTTATTCCTCAAGATCCCCATGCAAGAAAGCAATTTTAACATCTATTTGCTCTATTTAAAAATCACAAGCAACAACAATAGATTATATGAATCTAATAGAAGTTAACTTAGCAACAAGAGATAAAATTTAATAGAAATCAACTCCCTCTCTTTAATAATAGCCCTTGGCCACCAATCTGGCCTTATACCACTCTAACCGGCCATCTACACCAAATTTATTTTTAAATACCCACTTGCAACCAATGGGCTTCCTTCCTTTGGGAAAACTAATAAGATCCTAGGTATCACAACTATCCAAAGCTATCATCTCCTCCTGCATGGTCTACATCCGAGATTCACTTTCCTCTGAAGAGAAAGTCTCCCTGAAATACCTAGGTCCATTGTCAATATTCAACAAAGCAAATACACAATGATAATATGATGGTTTATTCTTGTCAACTGGATTATGTTTCCTTGTGGACCTCCACAAGTTAAGAGTAATGACCTCTACCTATTCTTCCTCTTTTATATGCTCATCATGCACATCATTTGAAATCTTTGAACCCTCTTCTTATTCTCCATTCTCAAATCCATTTGATTGTTTTTCTACATATGCATCTTCCTAATTTTCTATCTTGTCTCGAAGTGCATTATTTTTGTCTTTTCTTTCTCCTTTGGTTGTTCTTCATCTGAGTAAGCTCTAAACTACTTGAAAATCAAATCTCTAGAGAAATCCATTTTACAGGTTAGTAGATTCCAAAGCTTATAATCTTTTACATTCTCACTATAACCAACAAAGATGTATTTTTGTGCTTTTGGACCCAATTTAGAACACTTCTCTTGAGGCACATGAATAAAACACTCACAACCAAATTCCATTGAATGTGAAATAGAAGACTTTATACCTATCCAAACTTCATAAGGAGTTTTATCAAGAAGAGTTAAACAAGGAGATCTATTAATCAAATAACATGCAATACTTACAACTTTTACCCAAAAGCATCTATCAAGATTAGCACCACTCAACATGCTCCTAGCTCTTTCTATCAAGGCTCGGTTCATTATTTCTACTACCCTATTGTGTTGGGGTGTATATGGAGTAGTCTTTTGTCGAGCAATACTTGCATGCTTACATAACTCATTAAATTCCCTAGAACAATATTCACCCCCATTGTCAGATCTCAACACCCTTATCTTATAATTCATTTTCTTCTCAACTAAGGCTTTAAATTCCTTAAACTTAGTGAAAACCTCATATTTTGCATGCACAAAATAAATCTAGGTGTATCTTGAGACATCATCAGTGAAAGTAACATAATAATGAGATTTTCTAAAAGATTCAACATCCACTGTTCCAAACACATTCGAATGAATAATCTCTAATAATCTCTTAGCTTTATTAGTTCCATTAGGAAATGATGATTTATTTTGTTTTCCAAACACACAATGCTCACAAAAATTATTTTTTCCAACAGAATAATCAAAAATATAGTCAACTAACTTTTTATTCAAAATGGTCATAAGAACCTTTTCACTTATGTGACCCAATCTATGGTGCCACAACATACATGCAATTTCAATGCTAGTTACATTGGCATAATTACAAGAAGTGGAGGCATTAAGCCTAAATAATGTCCCTATCCAAGATCATTTGGCAATCACCAAACTCCATCTTACTAACCTACAACCAAACTTATCAAGTGTCACATGTATTCTACAATAGTTCAACTTGCATACTAAAAGTAAATTTCTCGCAAGTCTTGAAATATATAAAACCTCATCAAGGGTTTTAACCCATCTATCATTTAAACACAACTTTACCTTTTTGTTACCAACAATCCTCATCATGCTATTATCACCAAGGAAAACTTATCCCTCATCATAAGATGAATACAATGTAAACCACTCCTTGTGAGGATTGATATGGTAGGAGCAACTTGAATCAATAAGCCAAGCATCATCACTAATAATGTTATCAAAAATAAATAAAGCATCAAAATCACCATCATCTAAGGACTTTTCCTTAACCCACGAACCATCTTAGAGTAGCATCCTTTAATGTTGTTGGAAATAGTTTGAGTCTATGTGCATCCATGATATAATCATAACTTTTACATAACACATCAAACTCAAAAAGGAAAGTATCTAGATCCTCCGTGACCAACCCATAGATAACAAGTAATCTTAAAGGAGGTATGTTCTTCATGGTAGTTTCTCTCTCTCTTGTTTGGCAATGGGGAACTCAAAAGTCACATGCTCTAGTGGGTCTTCCACTACAACATCACCCATGGTGATGGTTTATGTGTGGGAAGTCTCCTCTATGTTTGACATGGATATTGGTGTTAGGGACAATTCCTCTTTAGGAATACCCTCTTTGTTCATTGTGATCACTAGTATCCTCTAAAGCTTCATGTGTTGAGGGGATAAATCTTCTCAAAGTGTCTCATTGCCTTTGCATACAACAGTTGTGACTCTTTGGGTCAATGACTTAGACATTGTTAGTAAAGCATTTTTGTATTAATAACTAAAATCTAATTACCCTAATGTTGAAAACAAAATTCTAGCTATGAAAGCTTGAAATTACCTAGAAGAATCCTAAATGTAGCACCATCCCTAGCAACAATGCCAAAAATGTAAGACCTTTCTAATGCTCATTCAACTTGGTGTTAGACATTCAATCCAAAGGAAGGGTGCCTAGTTGAATAGTTCACTAAACCCTCATAAAGACTTTATTTAAATATCAACAAGGCTTCGTAATATTTTGATGATTTTGAACTATATGTGCATCCATGGACTCTACACAGTCAGGTGAACCCACAATAGTGGGTTACAATTTTTTACATGAAGAAAAATTAGAAATTCCCATCCATAAATTTAAAATGGCTTCAAATGAAGGTACCCCTTCGAATGAAGAGGCTTCATTTGAACATGCATGGAATCCACCCCCTTCGAATTAACCCACCCTTCTAATGAACACCCACTTGCATGATATAGGGGGTGTTCATTCGAACCCCCTTCTAATGAAGGGGTAACCCCTTCATTTGAACCCCCTTCATTAGAAGGGGGTTCAAATGAACACCCTATTTTTTTCCTTTGCCCCCTTCTGTGTGCAATTTTATGCATTTTTTTAGGTTTTGAGACTCAAGTTGAGAATCAAAATGGAATCAACTTGACAAACCTAGCTATAGGATTATAGTCCTCGAAACAAGCTCTCCATCAAGTATAGTTTTAATATATTTTGGTTTTATTATTCATTTCTTTTAGTTTAATTTAACATAGGCTTTTCATAAAAATCAAGCTCTCTATTATGCACATGTGGAAAATAGTAGATTACCAAAAGAAAATTCTAAAAAATATCTATCCTATTGGTATTTTTGTCCTTGATCCAACAAAATTAAATTAAATTAAATTTGGATACATACACAAAAAGTTATGATCTTTATAATACACCTATGTCTAAATTGTAATTGGTTTGACTTCAAAAATTAATTAAAAAATAAATAAATAAAACATTATGAAACCAAATACGTCTTCTAGATATCATAGTTACAAATCTAAATTCAAAAATATAATTTTGTCCTTCATAGAAAAAAATTTATATGGTTTATAGTACACATCACTCTTTAAAAATGGTGTTTACTATTAAAAACTATTTATCGAAGGAGAAGGAAAAATCAATGTACTTTAATTCCAATTTTTTTTTTTAAATATATTTAGAATCTACAAACAAAATTTTATAAATTACTAGTTTGCATCATCTTCAAATTCCTCATGGTTTAGTAGCTATAGGTGTCTGAAAGTGAAGATTTAGTTCAAAATGTTCATTTCAATGTCAAGTTTGGCCAAAAAGTGTAGCCCACTATTGTGGGATCACAGCTCCTATATCAGTGAGTATAGGTGGTTTACACATGTACAGGAAAATAGTAAAGGCTGAAAAACAAAGTAAAGTGTTAATTGAAAAAATAGAGGAAATAACTTAATCTACTACTTATGTTGTTTGTACCTTCGACTTAACACTGTAACTGTTAACTACTAAACCTAAACTCTGTAATTCACTAACACTACTAAATCTTACTTCTAACTACTTAACTCCTTTGGAGAATGACTCAAGGAAACATCGCATAGCATAATTCATAATACATGATATGATTCATATGCATGTAATTGAGAAACTACTTGAAATGAATGCAACAATATAATCTTCTAATCTAATAACATAAATTAAGGTGGGTGAGCAATACCTCAAGTGGCCCTTGCTCAAGTTTTTGTACCCACAAGAGAAATCAAATATGTGCTACTTGAATCAACTAATCATAATAGTAAATTGGAACATCTTTATTGCATATAATTGAACTCTCACAACATTACAAGAATCTTCACAGATCTCTCATTCATGATTGCATAGCCATTACAGCTGAATAATAGAAAACTAACAATGAAATATTGTTTGTGAAATAAAATTGGAGCTATCAAAACGTATATCTCACAACTAGATCTACTCCTCAACCACCGATCCAAATATATAGGCTTGGAAGGAAGTATATTTGCATAAGGACTAAAAATAGAAATTGAATGCAGATGTCCACTCTCCTTCAAAATAAAGAGAGAAATAGTCTTTGTAATTGAAACCATAATTGAAAAAGATAGAATAAGAGAAATAGAATTGAAACTCTATCCTAACCGTTTGATAGATACGTGCTCTATGAAAACTATCACGTCAGCTTCCCTATCAACACAAACTTCTTCTTCCTCTTGTCGTCTTATTGGACGATCTAGTGACCCATGATTGACCACTTCAATAATCGCTTCCATAATTTCCTATAACTATCATGTTTTCAGCATTCGAGAATCTCCCCTACAATTTTCCTAAAATCCTTTTGTTGTGGGTTGAGCTCTCTAGTTGTTGTGGGCTACAGTTCTTCTGGTTGCAAGATGTTAGTTTCATCTAGAGTATACACACCATTAACAACCATAAGTTAAACATAGATTCATAATGAATTTCATACATATTCACAAAATTATCCATGCAAACATCATCATATCATAATTATATTTCCATATATCAAAGTCTTGTTTAGGTTGCATAAAAGATATAAAAAGTATATAAGTTTCAGGAATGTTTGTGAAATAAGTAGCTTGAAATGTTAAAAGATATGAACTAAATAGGAAAAAACTAGCTATTAACTAGGCCCATCATTCCCCCCAACTAAAGAATTTTCCTGTCCTCGAGCAACTTTCAAGGACAAGGTTATACTGCAAAGTTATCTCCTTAAAATCTACCACAAAAACAACTCCCTTTTCCTACATCAGATAGTAGCCTCTATAACATGAAGCCTTTTCCAATCTGATATTTTTTTCTCTTCCTCTTTCCCGTGCTTCTTCCCTATCCAATGTGGTACTGGATAAAGGAGGATGGGTGGATGAAAGGTAAGTGGAAACCATTTAAGTCCATTATCTATGGAAATATCTATATATCTATGAGACCTTCCAATAATAGCTACAAATTTATATGGGGAGTGTGGTTCCTTTTTCTTCAACTTAGGGTTTAACTCTTCCCATCTTTTCTTTACAAACTTAAAGGCTTGATGGATGGGTCATGTAACTAATTGCTTCATCTTGATATAATTATTTTCTTTGATGCTCATTATTTTTCTTCCTACACCTTTATAATCCAATAGATCTTACCATTTTTCTATAGCTACATTGGGATCCTTTGATTCCTTCTAGAGCTACAAAGCAATAGATTATAACCTTTCAGTACATTCTTGTAATATCTCACCTATTTTCTATTCATTCATGACATAAGATTCCAATGCTTTAATATGTAGGTCCCCCACAAACATCAGTGGATTCCATTCCATTTCATCTAAGAGAACAAAGTTATGCAAGTAAAACTCACACAACTATTCTTGCATGTCTAGTGTATAAGAAAATAAAGTTTCAAACATAAATCTCTTATTCATGGAAATTGGTAAATAACTGATTAAGTGACTGAATTGAAAACAAAGGTACTTTTCTTGTAAAAATAATGCATAGACCTTGGCAGGTGGTCTGCATTTGAGCAATTAAGAAGCTTTATCTGCTATTTCTCCAATTCTTACTATTAGTCTTTTCACTTCTCTCTCTTGTTGTTCAAGACCCCTAGTGTGGTTAGATATCATTTCATCTTTCTCTCTCTCCCAATCTTTCTATTTCTAAGAGAATTCTTGGGTTCTCTTCCACAACTCCACACCTAAGGACACTATAGTAGGACCAATGGGGGTTCTAGCATCAGGAATTGGTCCTTGTGATATAGGTTCTTTGTTCCCTACCTCAACCATGGAAAGTTGTACAAGGATCTCCTATTTGGATCCATGCTCAAATTTGTACATTTTTTCCTCTAATTCTTTGATCTTTATGTCCCTTTCATTGTCCCTTTGCTGGTATGATCTTACTAATTCTTCCAACCACTTTATCCTCTCCATAGCCTCCTATAATTCTTTACCAATATTTATTTCTTCTATGAAAAATTCTTCGTCTTTTTGTAGGAACTGATCATCATCCACCATTGTGTTTGTATATTCACAACCCTTCAAGAATCAGGGCTCTTTGGGGATCTTTGCCTCATTTTTCATGCTACAAATGCATCCTCTAAATTAGATTCAGATATTCTTGTAAAGTACCATGTTTGTTTAACTAGTTTATTTACATTTTTAGGGGAATTCTCCTTCAATTCTAAGTTTTTCTCAACCATCACAACATCCTCCTCTTCCTGCTTCTTAACTAACCCTCTCATGGCCCCCTTTCTCTTTAGGTGGTGTGATCACCTCTTAGGCTATGTGGGTCTCTTCTATCCTCTTATGGGTGGAAAATAAAATCCACATTTTTTCTTGGTTCTTAGTCTTTTTCCAAGGGTAAGGGTTTCTTATATATCTCCTATTGCAAGTTACTCAAAGGTTGCAGCTTGAGTGTCCTATAGTCTTTTCTCCTCTAGCTCTCCTATGTTGCGAGTAGGTGGTGTATCAAGGAGTCAAAGGGCACTTCCCTTTTTGATACAACAAGTTCCTCTACTATTTTTGAGATAGTAAGTTCTTCAAGGATACTATTAATGTTGTTACAATTAAGGAAATTTTCCCAAGAAACATGTGGAAATTGAATCCTCAAACTCCTTTTTTATCAATAATGTGACCAAGCAGAAATGAGATAGTGTTGTATTATTCCTTTTCTTTTTATATTTGAATGCTATTCTTTTCAATAAATTGTACAAAAAATTTGGAACATTCACATGCCTATCATGGCGAAGATGGCTCAACAACTTAAAATGTATTGTACACAACAAATATTTTCTACCATCACAGGTTAAGTATTTGACTATGTAAGAAGTTATTGAAGCCCAAACCTAGGGTAAAGATAATATTGTTTTTCCTTGATAAGATGAGTCTAGGTTTTATCTTGGTTTTTTGAATTTGTTCTTGGAAAAAACAGTGTCTACCCTCATTGGAAATTCTTCTCCTTCCCATGGCAGTCCTAATACTTCAGTAATGGCAACCTCTGAAGCATCTACCCTTAAACCTCTCACAATTGCTTCATCACTTTTTAATGTGGCAACAAATTTTTGTGTCATGACCTCATTGAACTTTGTGAGATTCAGAAAGTACTCCAACCAACCAACTTGTCAAAAAAATGGTAATACCTGCATGTCTTATAATAGTTGGGTATATGTTGCTAGTTCCCTACGAATAATGCCACCTCCCATGATATTGTTGTTGTTCTATTATTCCTTAATTCTGCTTTGTTTTGGTTCAATTTTCTATCTATTAATCCAACTACACCACTTCCATGGTTTTGTATGCTATAACCTCCTAATTCATTTTCCTTTAACCCTTTTTCTCTCCTCTAAGCTTATATTTTTTGGTAATGGAGGAAAATGAAATGACAAAAAAATTGCAGAGTTTTTGAAACTCAAGAAAATGAAGAATACCCCTCCCCCTAACTAAAGGTACTAAGTGTCCTCATTTAGTGGTACAGATTTGGCGAAGGGTGAAATGAAATATAATGGAAAACTAATTTTGATATAAATCATGCATAAAGTAATGTATAATCATGCAAAAAATCAAGTACCTATGTTAATTATGATACTTGTCAATGTGTGTACCTGCAAAAGTTTATTGGTTTGAAACTAAACTCATTTGAAGTGATGGATGACTAGCAGTAGAAAAATATGATGTGACCTTCCTTAATTGTAATTTGAAATGAATGGTAGTAAATGCATGGTGTGTGGTGAATGATGGTTTGAAAAGGTTGAAAAGTGTATGAAATGAGTGAGGTGAAATGAATTCAATGGTACGTGGTAATCGAGAAAGGTGGTGATAATGCTATGTGTGAATGAATTGAAAAGGCTATATGTGAGTAAATGAAATATTTGTGGTTGCATGTACCAATGAATTTGATATGATATGGTAGCTATGTAATGAATGCGGGTGGTAATATGGATGCTTGCAGTAATAGGTCCCTACTAAAATTTTTTCACCTTCAGGTATGGTGCTACAAGTCCATGTTGCTTCGTTGATTATCCCAAAAAATGAGGGTTGTCATTTTTCACTTGTGCAGTGTATGCATGTGAATGATATGGTGGAATTATACCTATGAAATGTCAATAGGTGAGTTGTGTAGTTCGTCAACTAATTAATTTGTAGAACTTGTAGTCTCTATTGTTGAAATTTCAATCAGAGGTTCAAAAAATTGTATTAATGAAAGAAGGAAGTCATCCTTATGTAATGGTTTCTTGTAAAGATTTAATCTATGTCCATTAACTAGTAATGAGAACCTATCTTCACCAATTGTTTGTAGCTTCACTACTCCATTTGGAAACAATTGTTTTATCTCATATGGACCAAGCCATCTAGATCGTAACTTCCCTTTGTAGTCTTTATATATGGTGTCATAAAGGAGATCCCAATCACCTACACTAGATTCCTTTGTCTTTATAAACTAATCATGCCAATAGATTCTCTTATTTTGGACAACTTCAATGTGGTGCATGGCTTCCATTTTGATTTCATCAAGTTCATTTAGGTTGTGTAATCTATCCTAATGTGTTGTTGACAAGTCCATGCCCAATGTAACAACTATCCTCAATTTTTGTATTCAAATTCAATAGAAAGTACTGATTTATTTCCATACACCAATTCATATGGTGTGAACCCTATTGTATTCTTACAATTTATTCTATAAGCCCAAACTACCTCAGAAAATTTGGCTACCCAATCCTTCCTATGAATCTGCACTATCTTTTTTTAGAAAATTTTCAATTTTCTTGTTTGTGACTTCCACCTGTCCATTTGCTTGAGAGTGGTAAGGTGTATACTTTATGTTTTTGATCTCATACTCTTGAACCAATTATGTAATCAGCTCTAAGGTAAATTTGGGTCCTTTTTCTATGACAATCTCTCTAGGGACTCCATATCTAGTGAATATGACTTCATATAGAAAATTTTCCACATTTCCATCTCTTTCAAACTGTAAAGACTTAATCTTCACCCACTTTGTAAGGTGATTTGTGTAGACCAGTAAATACTCTTTGTTTTTTGATGGTAAAATTGAGCCAATAAAGTCTAATCCTCATTTTCGAATAGAGCTATTGTTGACTATGGATGCAATGACATTTCATTTGTTTTTGTTGGAATTCCCATTGTTTTACATCTATCATAGCCCCTAGTGTACTTCATTGCATCCTTCTAAAGAGTTGGCCAATTGTAGCCATCATTGAGAATCTTAAGAGCTATCCTCTTTGATGCAAAGTTTCCCCAATAGGGTTGATCATGGCATGCTTTGAGGATGTCATATACATCATCTTCTCTTATACATCTCATTATGTTGTTTGGGCATGTGTAAAATAAGTATTCAGCTATCCATGAGTAGGGAAAAATCTTGTGAACCAATTTCCTCTGTTCTCTAGGTGAGAGATGGGGTGGCATCTTTCTTGCTACAAGATAGTTGGCAATATTTGCATAGTAAGGTGTATGCAAAGATAAAGAATATAAATGCTCATTTGGGAATATCATCAACAACATCTTCTTTTGATTTGGTTGGTAGTCTAGATAGAAAATCTACCACTAAATTTTCTTTACCTGGCTTATCCATAATGGTAATGTCAAATTCTTGAAGTAACAATAACCACTTGACAAGCTTGCTACCCACCACTAGTTTGTTCATTAGATACCTGATTGTTGTATGGTCAGTGTGTATGACCATTGGATATCATGTAATATAATGCTTGAATTTGTTTATGGAATATACTAATACCAACATCTCCTTCTCTGTCACTGTATAATTGAGTTTTTTTCCCTTGTAGATTTTTTTGATGTAATATATTGCATAATCTTTGTTACCTTCCTTCTATCCAAACACAACCCCTATAGAAAAATTAGAAGCATCTATATGGATCTAGAAAGGTAAGGTCCAATTTGGTCCTCTCAAGACAAGGGTTTTGGTTAATGTTTCCTTGAGTTTTTCAAAGGAGTACTGACAAGCAATTGTCCATTCAAATTCTACATCTTTTGATAGTAAAAAAATAGTGGAGCTGCAAGTTTACTAAAGTCTTGGATGAATCTTTTGTAATAACTAGCCTTATGGGTTTAAACTATCATTGATGTAAATCCTATACATGCACAATTTTGGGTATATCCCCTTCATGTCATGATAATCCCATGCAAAGGCTACTACCTGTGCTTGCAACACATTCATTAGTGAGGTATGTTGTATACTAGTCAATTGGCAGTTAATATTTAATGTTTTACCCAACATTATCTCTAAATTCTTGGATGTTGTTTGTATTGATGAGATGTCAAGTCCTACTATGTTTGGAATACATTGGCATGGTAAAAAATTTTGAAATAGTTGAGAAATTGACTCAAATGAACTGGAAAGGAGCATATTTTTTAGAGGATCTTGTAGACATGTTAGACAATCTTAATATTGTGGGTCCCCACCATAGTTATTTTGCATGATGTTTACTATCAAGTCATCTTCAACTTGGTTTTCCAACAAGGGATTACATTCAATAGTCATTTGGGCTTGTAAGGAGTACTAATCTTCCTCATCTAAGGTAAGTCAAATGATTTGTTCAAGGTTTGCATGTGGTTGAGCTAGTAGGTAAAGGACCAACTTCTTAGTTACATTCCCATTAGAAATTATCATTTTCCCAAACCTGCAACCTATGAAGGCATTTGTTGTTGCCAAACAAGGTCTTCCTAAAATGAGGGGAAGGTAAGATTGGCTTTAGGTTGTAGTACCATAAAGTCAACAGGGTACTCCTATGAATCTAGTGTTATTACCAAGTCTTCAATGATGCCCTCATGTTTAACTATGGACCTATCTACTAGTTGTAGGACAGTATGTGTAGGTTTGAGTTCTATCAATTGTAAAAACTTCATGGTCTTTTTAGTCATTACATTGATAATAACTTCCAAGTCAATTAAGGTGTTTTAAATGAGAGTTTCATTTATCTTTACATCCACTATAAGACTCCCAAGGTATGTTCACTTGGGGATAGTTATGTTTCCCTACATAATGTCTACAAGTTATCCTAAGACATGTACAATTTGTGGGTATTTTCTCTTCTTGCCTTATTTTTTAAGGCATAGTTCTCTCATTGTTCTAGTATAGATATGAACCTTCTTAATGGCTTGGATAAGGGGTATTTTGATACAAACATCCTTAAGTTGTCCCAATAGATCAGTTTTAGCTTGTGTTTTATGCCTTTGGACTACTAATCTTTCAAGGAATAGAGGCTCTAGACTTTAATTGGTTTGGTTAACCTAATTCAACTTAGGCTCCTTAGGTTAGTTTTCCAAGGCCTCTTTTGGGCGTTCCTCATCAACCAATTTAGTGATTTGAGGAAATCAAGGCCAAACCAACATTTTCTCTAATTTGAGGTAGACATCACTCACCTCTACCCCATAATTAGGGTGTTGAACAATTTCATTAGCATAGGCCTATTCAACAGACTTGTTATTGGGGTTAGGCGTGTTGGGAGAATATTTTATAATCACTTAATCAATTACAAAATGATAGTTTCAACCATAGCTATGATGAGATGTTAATCTCTCCTCTCAGAATGGGGAGGTTCCCTTCTTACTTCTCTCTAAACTAATGAGCAACTAACCTAGATTATGTACACTAAATTTGTCCATTAGGTGTTACAGTCATCCTTTTCTCTTCTTTTTAATAAAATATATTTTTCCTTTTACAACATTACTACTACGATAAGTAATCCACTTCAAAGTATCATTTAGAGCAGTAATAACCAATATCCAACTTGACTAAATGTAAGAGTAATCAAAAGAGATATTACCAAGTTTTGTAGCTTGAAAACCCACAAAAGCTCAAAGACTTTTGTTGTTTCCAATGATGTTTCTTAAACATAAAAGTGTGAAGCGTGTTACAGCTCAAAGACTTCTACATACAACACCAATAGGTTCAAAAAACGTAGCAAACAAATGCACCTCAAAGTCTCCAAGTTATTAACCAAGTTCACACACTAAACCGTAATCTCCAAATATAATAATGTAGCACAAAGACTATCAAGATCAGATTTGAATTTCCTTTCAAATATTTCATATAACACCACTTGATCAAACAATAGCAAGAAAATATAGTAAGAAAGATGTAATATTGTTTTTACACATAACCAATAAGATCCAAAATAAAGGTTGGATGCCAAATTCGCCTCTTTTATTGATTGATTTTTTATATCCACTTTAAACACAAAGTCTCAAAATGTTTCTCAAATGGGAAACGCTTCGGTTCAAAAGATAAAAGTTCCTTAATACAAAGAAAATCCATCATATATATAGAGGAGAGTTGAGAGATAATCTAGGGAATGCTAAACTAATTTGACTTATTCAACAATAGAGTCCAATTTGATTTAGGACTTCTTTGTTTTTACATGTAATTACATATTGATAAAAGACATGTAAAATGTCAAAAACTAATTACGTAAAGAAAAATTATTGAAAATGAACTAAGTATAACAAAGTAGCATTCATCATTCATCATCACCTTTCCCTAAGAAATCTTCATATTTCTTCATAGGAACTTGTACTTCTTCATTAGGAGGACCTGAGGTATTCCTGGAGATGGCAAGAACTCATGTGATTGAGTCCTTGGCGATGTTGCAAGCCTTTCGATTCCTTTCTAAAACAACCTTTAGATTATCCAAAGTGAGTTGAATATCCATTAACTTGTCAATTGAAGCTACTAAGAAATTTTCATCTTTAAATTCCTTTTGTACCATTGATGTATACTTCTAGATAACTAAATCAAAGGGAAATATTTTCTCATTGTCATCAAACAATTTGCATGGAAGCTCCTTGATTTTGGTAGCAATATGTGAACCATTATCTTCATCTATTTCTCAAGCTTCCTTCAAATCTCAAATAAGATTTTTGATGACACTTATTTTATGTTTCATTGTTGATTTAACCTCAATGAGCATTTCTCTATTGGGAATTATCCCAATATCCACTAGCATGTTGAGCTTAAGTTCCTTCATTTTTTTCCAAGCTCCTAGGCTATTTTCCATCCTTTGTAAATATTCACAAAATGTGTCAATGGTTTTATCAGGCTCTGCCTTGACACTTTCCATAGCTAATTTTAAGAGCTATGTTGCTTATTCTAACATTCTGTCAAGAGAATCACCAACTTCTTTTCCTCTTGAATGATTTTTCATAGCCTTATAAATCATAGGATCTTCAATACTGGAAGCCACAGGTTCAACAAATTCCAAAGATTGGGTAATCTTCTTGAGTACTTAAGTCAATTGTTCAACTCTATCCTTGTATTGGTTCTTGACTTTCTTCTCTTGATCATACTTCTCAATAAGAGAAGCCAACATTGACTGTGTATCTTCCTTTGTAGATTCATGAGTTCTTTTTCCAAGCTCAACCCTTGTGATTGAATATTCAAAAATATCAATATCCTCAACAGCTTTTCCAAGAGAAGGTTGTGAAACCTTTGCATACTTGTATCTTACCTTGTCCACCAACACTTTAGAAAGAGTCTTCAACTTCTTCATGGATTTTCTCTTCACCGAAACTAATTGGTTGAAGTCAAAGTCATCTGGAGAGATGACTTGCTTCTTTCTCTTGGGTGTCTGACCTTGTAACCAAGGGGGAAGATGAGAAGAAATTCCTTTTGGAAAAGCAGTCATGGTCTGGGAAGAAGGGATTACACTCACAATAGTAGTAGTAACAAGTGGAGAGGCGTTAGTCAAAATTGTTCCAAGATTTTCTGAACTTGTTACATTTTGCACAAACTTTGACATAACTTATCTGAATCAGAATGTGAAATTACATCAAAAGAGGGAGAAGATAAACTCGAAATACTAGAACCAAAAACATCACCAAACTCATTCCTAAGACTATCAAAAATGGATCTTAAGGTTGGGGATGAATGAATTGAAACAGAAGGAGTAATATAAATAGTGACATTAGTAATAATAGTGGTAGGAGTAACACGGGCATATGGAAAAGGTTATTCAATAGAAGTAGTGGGAGGAGTAGGGGTAGACATGATAGCTACAATTGGAGATGAAGTAACAAGGGTGTCCTCTAGAATATTCTCATGTGGAGACACTTGTATTTATTCATTTTGATCCCCTTCTTCTTGTTCTTCCTCTTAAACTAATACTTCCTTAGTGATATTGGGTGACCCTTTAGTATTTTTACTCTCACTCCCTTTCACAATGAAATTGATCTTTGGTTTAGGGGTTTTGCTTGAGCTAGGCACATCTCCCTTGTTCTTTGTCTCTAGTTCAAATTTCTTGCCTATGTTTCCTTCAAGATCTTCTTCTTCAGATCTAGTGTTGAAGTTTTTCAACCTTATACCCTTCTCTTGTAGCCAAACATTAGTATTAGAAAGGATAGGTTGAAATCCCTCCCTAATTGAAGTCATCTCCTTTTGAGACCACTGGATTGAAGATAGAGGACTCCCTGCAATAGTGTTCCTCTCATATGTTGGATCCAATATTTCTTCATCATCCTCCATATCATCTAGGATATCCGCAAGCTCTAAGTTCATAATTTTTTCCAAGGTCAACTGACAATAATCTTGTGTGTAGCGTGCTTTCCTACCCTAAATGATGCAAAATCAAAGAAAATGCAAAAGGAGAAATACAATAAACACCACCTCAAGATAAGCCTAGTTTAACTTGAACAAAATAAAGATAAAACAAAAGATATTCCTTGCTCAAGTTGATCCTTTGGTTAGCCCTTTGATGTTGATAAGTTGTGTGCTCCTTGATGGAAAATAAGCTAAAATGATATATGCAAAGTGATGTAGATTGGATGGAGAATGCAACAATGGATGTGGGTATTTTGATAGATGTATGAGATGAATGCAATGAAATCTTGAAGTGCAACAATGCAGGATGAAAAATGCAAGTGTTTGAATGCTTGAGCTTGAGAGTAGAATGTTAGATTGCTTGTAATTGTGAATGCATGAATGTGTTGAATGAGAAAATGAGACAAAATCGTCTATTTTAGGGGAAGAGTCTCCAGAGATTTGAATGGATAGGATTTAGCTAACATGGACAAGATGGAGGTTGGTGGTGAGTTGAGAACTCACAAGCTCTCACATATTGCCATGTGGAAAATGAGGTGGAAAAATGACATGTGAGGTGGAGGTACTTGCAAGTACCTTGGGATTAGGGGAAGATTTCCTGAAAAAGGAAGTTCTTGTCCCCATGTGGGAAGGATGTTGGCATGTGAAGAATTTTAGAATTCCTCACTAATTGTCATGGAGAAGAGAGAAGTGTTGGAGTAATAAATGTTAATTTTAAATTCACTTGATTGGAATTACCTTGGGGATAAAACAAGGTCCTTATAAAGGAGGTATTTTTCCCATGTGGGTGATGTGACTTATGAGAGGTTTTAGAATTTCCCAACAACCTTCATGGGGAAGAGGGGAGCATTGGAGGAATAAATTTGAATTTTTAATTCACATGGGGAAGAGGTCATGGCTAAATGAAAAAATTACTTATGATAGGTTGACTTGGAGGGATACCAAAATTGGTGTGAAGACTAGATTAAGGTTGTACAAACAAGTGATTAAGAAGACTAATTAAGGATTAGAGACAAGTGGCCAAATATGGAGGATGTGACATTAATCCTGATTAGAGGTGTGCACATCCTAATCATGGATTAATTAAACTAATCTAGATTATAAGAGGATTATGGAGAATGTGACAAGGAGAGAGAAAAGAGATAATTTAAAATTGATTTAAATTGAAAAGACAAAGTGACTAAATTAAATAAATTGATATATTTATTTAATTTAGAGAGGATGAGATGAAAGGTAAAGTATTTAATTATTAAATTAAATACTTTAGAAACCTTAGGAAAGGGGGAAATATTAAATAAATAAATCATTTAATTGATATTAATGGGGGATAAACGAATAAAGGTAACAAATTTGTCCATACGGGAGTGGTCAAATTTGAATGCCTACATTTTTCCCCTCTTCAAAATACTGTTAGAATAACAGTGTTTCAAAGAAAAATAAAATACAGATGACTCTATAGAGGAAGTGATCGGAAAATGATGCCCCAACATGGGAGAGGTTGTGTAAGCTGCCCAGATGGTGGGAAATGAAAGGAGATGCCCTAGTCTCATAGGAAGATGGTCATGATGAAGGAATGGAGGAAAATGGTAGGGTATGCCCCCTTGAGAGGGCAGTTGGTGAAGAAAAAAGGGGCCCTAGGTGACTTCTCGATATGAAGAAACAGAGGGTACCATTGGATAGAGCTCGAAAAACTATGAAGATTGGCTTTTGAACGGAGTCAAACAAACACATGGTGTGCAAGTGGCGGCTTGCGAAAGTTAAAGGATTAGTTGAATTAAAAAGAGGTTAAATAAAGGGGGGAAAATACCCTTAACTTAAATAAGTTAAAAAGAGGAGGGAAATGTTATATATAGTAATTTTAGAAATTAATATTCACCATTTGCACACCTAGCAGTTGAGGGAGAGAGAAAGAAGAGGAGAAGAAGGAGAAAAGGATGGTCGAGGAGTTTGATGATGACATCATCCACCCGAGGGAAGAGGTACGATGGTTCTTCCATGAGCGTACGGTTCCATGCCAGGTTAGCCTCAAAACCCTCTTTGTGATTTTAAGCAATTTTTATTGTATTTTTGAATTTTTATGTAATTTAAAAACATGGGTTTGGGGGTTGGGTAGATTAGTGAAATGGGTAGGTGGCAAAATTTCAATTTCGCCCATTGGGTAGGTAGAATCACGTATTCAAAGGCAGTGGGAAAGGGGGATATTTTCCCAATTAGTGGGAAAATTTGCCCAGAAAATGAGAAAAAAGTGCCCGAAAAGGGTGGGAGGGTATTAGGGAAGGGCAGACTTGCCCTAGAATCGGGAAAATCCACCAAAAAATGGGTTAATAGGAGAAAGGGCGTTTTCGCCCCGAGGAGGGGTGATTCCACTTCACAGAGGGGCGATTGCGCCCAAGGATGGGCGATTTTGACACGCAGAGGGGCAATTGTGCCCTCTATTGGGGTGATCCCACCCATGGCGGGGGGCCAATAGGCTCACCTATCTGCTAGGAAAACTCACTCACTCATCTGTCAGGCAGACTCACTCACTAGGGAGGTGGGTAGACCCGCCCACTAGAAGGGCAAGCTTGCTTGCCCACAAGGGCAGGCAAGATTTCCCACCAAGCGTGCCTACCTATCTGGGTCGGCTCACCTAAGGAAAGGCAGGCTTTCCCATCCAAAGCGTGAGCTTGCCCAAGGGGCGAGAAAAAGGCAACAAAGAAGAACAAAGGGGGAACACACCCAGCAAATGGGCCGGGAGTATGAAAAAAATTGTCAAATTGGGAAAGTTAGGGAATTTTTCCAAAAGAGGGAGGGAATTGCTGAGAATACAAGCCAGGGCCAAGACGTGTAAAAGAGGGAAAGATGAATAAAATGGTGAGATGATTAACAGTTTGTGTGGTGTGTATCTAATGGTTTGAGAGCCTGTAGACACAAGAGAGGCATTCAGAGGTGTTCGAGGTGACCATAGCAATGATGAACGGGGAGGACCATGAGGCTTTAACACGAGCGGGTCTACTGCACATGATGGGATACCCAACTGTTAGAGTTGTTGACAACCCTTATAGAGCGATGGAGCTCAGAGACCTATACATTCTACCTCCTAACAAGGGGAGATGACTGTCACTCTTAAGGACATGTGGAGGATTCTACGACTACTTATAACAAGCCACCTAGTGGGCAGGATGATATTAGAGGGTGAGGCGCTGGATCAGACCCTATGGATCTTATTTGGGTGAGAGGACTTACCATTGCAAAGGATGGTGTTGGATTTGGACAGATGTTCGGGGTTGGGGGTACCACCACTACCACTTTAACTTTGTAGATTAATTGGCAGACTATTGATACTAGACATGAGTAGATGTTTTTGTAGCCTATATTACATGGAGGTTGTGTGTCGCATCATGGAGTAGAGGTAGGGAGATTTTGCATGGGGTCCATGCATGTTGGTGTAGTTGTATAGGGATATGCATGTTGTGTGGTATTGAGGGGCTCTCAGCGTTACACAGGTGAGGTTGTTACAGATATGGGCCTAGGAGCACATTAGTGTGGTCAGGCCAAGAGTGGTGATAGTAGGGTTGTAGGATTTGACATTACCGGTGGCATATTGGTATGGGACATAATATGACTAGGTATCACATTATCAGGGCTTCAATGATTTGGATAGATGGAGGAGGACATTGGATGATCTTTGGGAGGATTAGACAGTGTGGAGGCCATACATGACATGGCAGTTTTCCAGATGGAGGAGAGATGAGGAGAGACATAGAGGATATTTGTGCATCAGACGCTATATAGTCAGGAGAGAGCCTTATATAGTGGAGGCACAAAGGGCAGGCTGGGTGATGAGACAGTTTGAGATCCAACAGGACATTCCTCACTTACTAGAGAGATTTAGGTGGATCACACGAGAGCAACGACAGGGGGGAGCATATTACTACTGAGTTTGTGAGACAACAGTGGGAGGAGTTACGGGAGGTACCTTACCCAAGTAGGCGTGGAGGGAGAGTAGATGCGGGGGTAACAATGAGATTCTCCACATGGTTTTCCCGTCATCGACCCACACATTTTACGCCAGTGGAGCTAATTACAGAGGCACTTGGTTTTCGGCCATAGGATGACTTGAGACTAGTGGGACAGAGGAGGATGAGGAGGGGATGAGCCACAGGGGGAGGTGATGGAGGTAGACACTCCTGAGGTTGATCCATTGGCCATGGTACCATACGTACCACTACCACTAGAGGACCTGATCATGATATTGAGGGGGGCCTTGTCAAGACTGCAAATTGTTGAGCAGAGGCTTAGGGATTCAAATTTTGTGAGGAGCCGACTAGAGGCCAAGATGAGCATGTTGCATGTAGAGGTAGACAGGGTGCAAGCAGAGGGGTTGAGGGATTTTAGGGACCTATCCAATGTGGTATTGCGGCATGAAGAGGAGGTACGGGCAGAGAGGGATGGACTATAGGTCAAGGTGAGCCAGCTATGAGTAGAGGCGACTCAACTGGAGGAAGAGAGATAGAGAGGGCATGAGGAGATAGAGGAGGTGAGTTGGGAGTGAAATAGGCTACAAGCGGAGGTGACTATACTATAGGCCAAGGGATAGTGGGAGCACGGAGGATCGATGAACCAGGTATCATCAGAGGCCTTGCTCAGGTGGAGAGAGATATGGATGATTTGAGGAGACAAGTGGAGGGGTTGTTGAGGGAGAGGATTGACTTGAGATGGGAGCAGGATGAGCTCTGCGATAGAGTTGAGGTAGCAGATCAAATAGTTGGAGAGATGGGGTTGATGCAGGAGAAAGAGGAGGCTATGAGGGCCCAGGTACAGACCATGCAAATAGAGAGAGATGCAGCATAGGTGTAGCTACATACTCTGCAGGGTGAGATGGACGCGAAAGTGGCACAAATACAAGTAGTGGAGAGAGAGAGAGGGATGCAACGTAGGCACAAGCATAGGCTGTGTAGGGAAAGGGGAGTGAGACAAGGGCAAAGGTGCAGACATTACAGAGGGAGAGGGATACAACACAGTCACACGCATAGGCCATGCAAGAGTAGAGGGACAAAGCAATAAAGTAGGTGTCCCAGGTGCGAGTAGAGGTTGGGAAATTGTAATTGGCACATGATGTGTGGGCATATGAGAGGAGATCCATATGCAGATTTTGGGACAAGTATAAGGCGAAGCGAGATTCAACCAAGTATTAGGTAGCTAAGAGAGACAAGTACATGAGGGAGGCTAGCTGCTATATGGCGGCCTACTACACAACAGTACTAGTTCAGAAACTATGGATACCTCCTTACATCATAGCGGTACCACAGATGTTGGCACCATCCTACTCCACAAGGACACACACCAAAGGGTACAATAGCTATAGAGAGACCCCCCACATAGAGGGAAAGTTTCAGACTCACCATAGAGGTCAGACATGGGTAGCTCACAGTAGAGAGGACAGAGGGCAGATGACATGATATAGATTTTTGATAGGTGTAGGATGGGTGGTCAGTATAGAGCGATAGAGATCATATGTGATTCATAGCCTTATACTTGTATGTTATTTGACGATTATTAATGTATATGAGGGACATGTATTTTGATGATAGGATGTACATTATTATGGACCATGTGGTGGACATTGTATTTTGATTTTTTTGTATGATATGTGACACCCCTTTTTGACACTATGTTATGTTCGTGTGATGGATGATTTACCTATGCATATGTGGATGTTCATGAATTTATTATGGATGATCATGATGATGTGATTTATGTATATGTTCATGCTTATGATGATGATATGGATGATATGTATGATGGCTAATTTTTATGATGCAGGATGTGATGAATAATTTATGACTTTATATGCTATGGGTATGGATCTAACAATTTGTGATGCGGGTGGTGATGTATGTAATGTGCTAATGATATAGAATAATATGGAAATGACTGGATAATAAAATGAATCTAAGATACTTAGAATAATCAACTATGATTAATCTAAACAAATTAAAATAAATATTAGATGACAATGCACATGGGATGAAATGCAATGAACCTAGAATGTAGGATGAGATGCAATTAAATTCCTTACAAGCACTAATAGATAAATGAAATGCAATGTGGATGTAGGCAGTAGGTTGACTTTATTTGCGGATCATACTTGCTTTAGCTTATAAAAACAAAGTTGTGTGGTATATGAGTGAGATGGCCTAATGTGAAATTGAAATGCAACATGGACATGAGTGTAAATAAGGGCTTCCATAGTGATGAGGATCAATGGTAGGCGTATCCTACTTGCTTGAGTTTATTGGCAAGTACTTTCCCTATAATAATTACAAAATTAAGGGAGAATGGGTGTGAAACTACACTTGTCAAAAACTGAAGGTATCCTAAGAAGAAGAGGGGATGGAAGGTGAATGTTTGCAAAACCAAAATCATAGGTCATAAGTGAGGTATAGATGCAATGTAACAAAATGGGTCATGAAATGCAATCCTAATGTGATTTCCATTTTCAGAGCACTAATTTTTTCTATAGCATAAGACACTAGGTACTAGGGTATATGTAACCAAGGTATATTAGTGTCTAATGCATAAAACAAACACAACAGACAAGAAGGTTATCCTAACACCCCAAAGTCGCGAAGAACTTGGTTGGGCCAGGCATTGGGATGACCACAACCACAAAAGGATGCCCTAGTGTAACACAAGACCACAAGGATCTTGGTGGGTACTACGTGGGACAACCAAGAAGACAACAACAAACAAAAGATCAAGATATGCCCCTATGTTGACTAGTCAAAACACACCATGATACTATAGATCATGGCAACCTTGACAAGTTATGATAGGAAGCTCAAATGATAAACAAAAAGCCAAAATATCACAATATCACAATCAATTTTAAACATCCTTTGCCATAGGATCAAGAGGGTGGATGGGATTGATGACGTATGTTAGGAAGGATGCATCCTATTAAGACCAAAGATGGACACTAAACTAAAAGATCAATATGACGTAGGAGATTCCAAAACCAATTGAATCTCACGATACAAGTGGATCTCATTTGTGAAGAACCAACTGGATAAGGATATACTTGATGACACAACACAAGAAACAAGACATAAGATACAAAACTGACACACCCTAAAGACCTAGGGGCTTGGGGCCAATCAGAGATTAGCCTTGCCTACGTGAAAGCGTAGAGCCCTTGTAGTTCAAGAAAATACCATGGATAAAAGTGAAAAGAGGACGATGGAGCCAAACAATGGAAAACGACGACTGGACCGACCAAAGAAAAGCAAAGCCCTAGGGGTGGATCAAATGATCGACCTTTCCTATGTGAAAGAACAAGGGCAATGTAGTTCGAAAAGGACCAAATACAAAAGACGCAACCAAAAGGACATTGTGATAGCCACAATAAAGGAACCTAGATGGAAGCAAAGGACTGACACAATGACAAGGACTGATAACAAAAGCTCAAATTAGGATAAAAGCTCAGGATGATGGATAGCAGATGAAGCTCGTCCAATGCTCAACCAAAATATACCAAGCGACTGGATGATGGATGTGGATGGAAGGATAGGCTTGATAGGATGATAGGATATGAAAGTAGGATGAGTAAAAGCATAAAGTAACTAGGACACAAGGTAGATAATGATTAAGCCATGTACGAATGGTGCCTGTGACTAGGTCTTCACCAAATGTACTTATCCAAGGCACCACCAAGGGTGGTTTTCACCATAGGATGAATTATTTCTCTTTACTATTTTTTCGGATTTTCTAATTTTTGATTTTTTTGTACTTTTGATAATTTTTTACTTTTTTGTTTTTTTGGATTTTTGCAAGATAGGATACCCCAACTGACTTAAGTGTAGAACCTTTTCAGGTGCATGATGTTAATGGGCTCCTTTAGGAGCTCTCCTTTGAGTGTGGAAAGTTTGTATGCCCTTGATCCATATTTTGCTATGATGACATAGGGACCCACTAATTTGCTTCAAATTTTCCCTTCTTATCTTGATCTTGTTGAGTGTGTTGATACTCCTTAAGGACTAAATCACCAATGTTGAACTAGAAAGGATGGCCTTCTTGTTGTAGCTCCTCTTAAGGAAATTTTGATATGCTTGAAGATGGTCATATTCTTTGATCTGTCTTTCATCAAGGAGTTCCAGCTGACTAAGTCTTACAACCCAAGCATCTTTGTCGTTGATAAGATTCTTTAGGGAGATTCTCAATGAGGGGATTTCTATCTCAATCAACAAGATGGCATTGGCTCCATAAATGAGAGAATATGGGGTGGCACCAATAGGAGTGCAAATGGAGGTACGGTATGCCCAAAGGGCGGGATGGATGTGAAGGTGCCAATCTCAACCAGTATTGTTGACTACCTTTTTAAGGATCTTGATTAGGGTTTTATTGTTGCTTTCCACCTGACCATTACCTTGGGGGTAGTAGGGCGTAGAACAACAATGTTGAATGTGAATGGTGTCACAAAGGTGTTTCATGGCTTGGTTCTTGAATGGCTTTCTATTATCATAAATGATGGTGGATGGGATTCCATATCTACAGAGAATATGGAAAAGGATAAATTTAGATATCTAAGTACATGTTATTTGAGAGAGAGTGGCATTGCTTCCACCCACTTGGTGAAGTACTCAATTGCAGTGATGATGAAGGTATGGCTATTAGAGGATGGAGGATATATCTTGTCAATTAAGTCGAAACCCCATTGAGAGAAGGGCCATGGTGCTATAAAAGGTTGTCGATCCTGTGCAGGAGAATGTATCAAATATGCATGTTGTTGAAAAGGTTAGCACTTCTTCACAAACTTGCAAGAATCATGTTCCAAGGTAGGCCAATAGTAACCCACTTTGAGAATTCTTTAGCTAGGGCCATGCCATTTGAATGGGCCCCACAAACACCACTATGTGCTTTTGTCAACACAATGTGGGCTTTGGTCTCATTTAGAAACCTGAGGAGGGTTCCATCATACCCACAACGATAAAGTGTATCACCTACAATAGTATAATGGGATGTACATTGGATGAAATATTTTCATTGATTGCGAGTAAGGTCGAGAGGTAGGATGTTGTCATGAAGGTAAGTGTAGATGTCATGATACCATGGTGACGTAGGACCTACAATGTCACACACCATCTCACTTTCTGGGATATCATAAGTGGGGATTAAGAGTTTTTCAATGAGGAACTCACACTCTATTCAATCTTTAGGCATGTTGATTAGGGAACCAATGGTAGCCATCGCATCTATTGCTTTGTTTTGCACTCTTGGAATCTGGTCAAACTGGATGGAAGTGAAATACTTTTTGAAGTCATCTACCATGCATTTATAAGGTAATAGCTTATCATCCTTTGTCAGAAACTCATTATCAACTTGTTTTATGATCAGTTGGGAATCACCAAAGACTCTTAGATGAGTGATATTCCATTGGATTGCGATCCTAAGGCTAGTAAGAAGAGTTTCATATTCAGCTATATTGTTGGTGCACAGAAAAGCCAACCTAAATGACTTTGGTATATAATCACCTTGGGGGTGATGAGCAAGATTATGGCCCCTGATCCATTATGTGTGTACAACCTATCAAAATAAAGTGTCCATGTGGTCGCTTATGTTACTGTGAAGACCCCTTCATCAAGAAATTTTCTTACCAGAGGATAAGCATCTACCAGGGGAGCATATGCTAGTTGATTAGCTATCACTTGTCCTTTAATAGCTTTTCGATCCACATAATCTATATCAAACTCGCTTAATAGCTTAACCCATTTAGCCATGCGACTAGTCAAAGCTATTTTGGATAACAAATATTTAAGCAAATCAACTTCAAAGATGAGCTTCACTAGGTGAATGAGCATGTAATGTCAGAGTTTTTGTGAACTGAAAACCACAACTAGGCAAGCTTTTTCCATCG
This sequence comes from Sequoia sempervirens, assembly GCA_007258455.2. Lineage (NCBI taxonomy): Eukaryota > Viridiplantae > Streptophyta > Pinopsida > Cupressales > Cupressaceae > Sequoia > Sequoia sempervirens. Next base: position 539,438,687 of record VDFB02270651.1, on the reverse strand, counting down.
AGGAATAATTGAGTTCATAGCCTACTAGGGTCTGACTGATGTAGTAGATTGCACATTCCTTTGATGACTCATCATGTTGTGCCAACAATGCCCCTAGTGCTACTGAAGTAGTAGAAATATACAATAGGAGTGGTTTACCAAGAATTAGTGGCATAAGGATAGGCGGGTGAGCCAAATATTCTTTGATCTTGTCGAAGCCAAGTTGACACTATTGATTCCACTTAAAGGCGGTATCCTTTTTTAGGAGATGAGTGAATGACTGGCATTTATCGACTAATTGAGCTATAAACCATCCGATGGATTGCAATTTGCTCTGAAGGATCCATAACTATTTGAGATTATGTGGCAGAGGCATATCCATGATTGCCTTGACTTTTGTTGGATCAACCTCTATGCCTCTTCTGGAGACAATGAACCCCAATAGTTTTCTTGAGGTGACCCCGAAGACACGTTTCTTCAGATTCAAATGTAGCTTATAGTGCTCTAGATGCTTTAAGATCTTCTTGAGAACCATCAGGTGCTCTTCCCTTGTTTTTGATTTCCCTTATAGATCATCAACATAATCTTCCATTATGATATGAATGAGATTGTGGAAGATAACGGTCATGGCACGTTGGTAGGTTACCCCAGCATTCTTGAGGCCAAAAGGCATGAAATTATAATAGAATGTGCCTCAAGGTGTGGTGAAGGTTTTTTTATGTTGATCCTCAGGTGCAATTATGAAATGATTATATCCGAAGAAGCCATCCATGAGGGAAAGCATCTCATCTCCTACAATTAAGTCCACCAACATGTTGATATTTGGTAAAGGGAAATCATCCTTAGGATAGGCTTTATTGAGATCCTAAAAATCTATGCAAACCGTAATATTTTCACTTGGTTTGGAAACTGGTACCACATTGGAGATCAACTCAGAATAGTCAACGGGTTTGATGAATCCAACTTCTAGTAGCTTCTCCAACTCTTTCTTACTAGTAGAGCTATTTGGAGGTGCATTTTCCTGAGTTTTTTCTTGATAGGTTTTGCATCAGGATGTACTTCCAGATGATGTACTACTAGAGCAGGATCGAGACCTGACATATCTAAATATGTCCATGTGAAATAGATGATGTCTTCTTTGAGAAGCTTGGAGATGGTAGAGTATTCTTCCTCTAATAGTGATTTGGCTACATATGTGATTTTAGGATCCTCTTCAGTTCCCAAATTTATTTCTTACATTTCCTCAATCAAAATGGATGATTGTTTAGACAACTAAGTTCCTATAAGGGGAAGATGAATGTCCCCATCTTCTAGTGCCTCATCGAGGTTTTTGTTGTCAAATACACCCTCTGTTTTTACTTTTTCTGAGTCAAAAAGCTCCCCTGAGAGGTTTTCGCTAGGTGACCCTTTTTTATTTTGCTTCCTTTTACTTTTACGGTTAGGGCGTTCATCTTCCCCCAATCCCATAAGATGTACATATGGATCCACTGAGGGAAACGTGTAGATAGGTGCACTACCATGTAGGTTCCAATCTATGAGTTTAGGATGATGAAGGGATAGGTTGATGGTGCAAACAAATAGGCATTCGAACATGGAAGAAAGGTCAGTGTGATCTACATCATCGTACAAGTGTATGTTGGATTCTTCTTCTAGTATGTCTTCGAGGAGACCGTTGTCTGCATTGACATTGTTAGAGGCACTAGACTATTCCATAAGACCCTTTTATTTATTGTCATAGCCCAAACCTAAGTTTCTTGGATGCACAAACATGTCAATTAGCTATCATATGCCTTGCTCTTCTACACCAAGGCCTCCCCCCCAGTAATTGTGTTTCTCTGCAAACTTAGAGGGCCAAGGATAAGTCTCTTGGAAATATTCTTTCAAGGGGGGAGAGGGTTCAGGTTCCTCATAGTATACCCATTGGCTAATGTCATCTTTTGGTGTGTCTTGCCTTAACCCAGGAGAGCGGAAGGTGCTAGATCCCACATTTTTGGAGCTCAAGGTGATCATCTTCTCTTCTTCCTTCAGTACAAAATGAGAAGGTTGGCCATATGTGTTTGGTGGGGGTGGCATGGTTGCCACATTCAAATTTGTATGCATTTAATATTCACCACAACCCTTGTCAATGATTTGGACTTTGGTAAAGGTGGAATCAGATGTGGATGATGGAGTAGATGAAGTGGCGGCTAGTGTGATGGTAGATGAATGGGATGATGATGTCTAAGGTGGTCCCATTTCCACTCTAATGAAGTAATGAGAATGGGGAAAAGAAGCTTCTAATGCACGACAATATTTGAACGGTTGAGGGTTCACATGTATGGTAACTTCCACCCCATTATACGATAATTTCAGACATTGACGGTATGTGGATGGAAGGGTTTGAATGGTTTGGATCCATGGATGGCCGAGGAGGAGGTTGTAGGGGAGTTTTAGATCAAGGACATGACATGTAGTGTATTGCATCACTGGCCCAACTTGAATCAGAAGATAGATTGTGCCTTTAGAATCACACTTTGCATTCTCATATGCCTTGATAGTGATAACTTTATTATTTAAATCAACATGGGTGCATCCTACCTGTTTTATGAATTTCAATGTGCAAAGATTCAGGGCAAAGCCATTATCTACCAAGACCCTTTTTACTTTGTGATGATTTACAAGGACTTTGAGATGGGGGGACGATTATGGTTCAAGTCAATGTAGGGCATGTCGTTTTGACTAAAACCTAGTTGATAGGTAGCTGAGAGGTGTCCTACCAATGCTCAAAATTGCATAGAGTCTATGTCATTGGGAACTCGGGTGTCCTGTAAGTCTTTAGTTAGAATTTATTGGTGTATGGGAGAAGACTTGAGAAAATCCAAAATGGATATCTGGGTTGGGGTCTTTCCTAGATGATCGAGAATGTTCTATTGAGAACTCATAGGCAGCAGTTGGGTGGGTGTAGGGGCTCCAAGGACTGTGATATGGGTTCAGCGGGTTGTAACAGCACATTGTGGATCCTTTCCTTCTACGCGTATCATAGAAACATGTGTCTCTACCTATTTGATATGCATGATGATGCCTTGACAATCAAATGACACTTTTTTGTAAATTATGGTGTTTGTGTTGTTATTCTGATCATTGTTGTTACTAGACCTGGGGTTTGAGTTTGATGTACGAGGACCTTGATTATGCTTAGGAAAATCATTTTTATATATCTATAATTGAGCATTGGATGAGGGTGCCATGTTGGCATCCACATGTATGTCACCTCGATCTATGAGATCCTGGACATATATTTTTAAACCTTGACATTTTTTTAATGTATGCCCTTTAATCTTATGGAACTGGCAATACTCATTTTCTTTGTACTAGGCTAGTTTGGGCTTGGATTTGTCAAGAGGATTGGTCACAAGATATGTGATTGGGTACTTATCTAGAAGGAGCTTATGGACACGGTGCTCAAGGGTTCTCCTAGTTGAGTGAATTGACATTTGCTATTCCCTTGATTGTTCTAATTGGATTATTGGGTAGGACAAGGTGCCCCCTGTGGAACTAATATAGCAAGCACTACTACAACACACTACTATCCCCTTGCAAGTGCAACCTAGAGATGTTTCAAGATGTACCTATATGATTCAGATGATAAACGAATGACCTTTGGAAAATGCAGATGGATTGAAGTGGACGAATGGAAGATGCAAACAACTTGGAAAACAACAAAAATTTTGGGATCACAATAGATTGTAGGATCACCCAAACAGAGTGTAGCATCACCCAAATAGGATGCAATATTTCCTAATCAGGGTGCAGGGTCACCCAATTAGGGTGCAAGATCACCCAATCAAGGTGCAGGGTTGCCCAACTAGGGTGCAAGATCTCCCAATCAGGGTGCAGGGTTGCCCAACTAGGGTGCAAGATCACCCAACTAGGATGCAGGATCACCCAACCAGTGTGCAAGGTCACCTAATTGGGGTGTAGGGTCACCAAACTAGGGTGCAGGATCACCCAACCAGTGTGCAAGGTCACCCAACTAAGGTGTAAGGTCACCCAACTAGGGTGCAAGATCGCCCAACCAAGATGCAAGGTCACCCAACTAAGGTGCTGGGTCACCCAACTAGGGTGCAAGATCGCCCAACTAGGGTGCAAGGTCACCCAACTAGGGTGCAGGATCACCTAAATAGCTTTCGGACTTTCCTAAATTTGAAAATAGTCAAACAATGTTAATAAACGGGGTAATGAACTCATTCAACGGGAAAACGAGCTCACCTAATGGGGAAACAGACTCACCGAACGGGCAAAAAAACTCTCTAAACAGGGAAATAGACTTTATGAACAAGGAAATAGATTCTCAGAACAGGAAAACAAACTCTTGGAATGGGAAAACGGACTCTCAGAATGGGCAAATAGATTCTCAGAACAGGAAAACGGATAAATGGATAGACTAAAGGGATAAACTAAGTGACTAAGCAGAAAATAGGATTGGCTATTCAGGGTATAAACTTGCCTAATTATGTTGCAAAATCACCTATTTTCAGGGAATGGGTGAATATGATGGCTCAGGAGACTAACAGGGGACTAAAACAACAAGAACAATCGCCCAAGTATGAAGAAGGATCGCCCAAAATAGTGGCAAAATTGCCCCTTTTGATGAAACAGGAAAATGTGATGGGTTGTTTGACTGACATAATGACTCAAACAAAAAATAGAATCATCCCTTTAGGTCTCAGGCTCACCCAACTCAATGTCAGGCTCACCCAAACTGGGCACAAGCTTTCCTATTCTGTGGAGAATGGGCAATTATGAAAAGAACCAACTAAGAAAAAACTCAGACAAAAGAAAGGGTCACCCCTACAGATAGCAGGTTCACCCCAAACAGTAGAAAGTTTTCCCCTGACAAAGGAAAACTCACCCAAATAGCAGACTTAGACTTGACTTGGATGAAAAAAAGCTATGAAAAATGTCAAAAAATAGAGCAAATAATAAGTAGAAGGTAAGGTTGACTCGACTAAATAGAAATGCACTAGTTTTGCACAAAGAAGACAGTTCAAGTAGCATAATCCTAAGATTAGTAGAAAGGGTATGGCCAACACGGTCCTCTAACTAGGTTGAACAAGGTGATCTAGGGAATCCTCAATATATGCACGGTATGTGAAGCACAACTGTGAACACCAACCCATTACAGGCGTGAGTCAAAAGCCCCGACAAGGTACTGGAAACTTGGACCAACTTTTCACGTCTTATCTAGGTATCACCTTAGCTTTGACGCTTCGCTAGACATGATGTGACTGGATTGTGATACAACTTTGGCTCTCCTCCCTTTATATACCTTGCTGGTACACATGGTTGGGATCCTCCCTTGGGGTGATGAAAGCAAGTCTCACTAGGAGAAGACACTAGATGTTTTCGGCTAGTCCCGAGGCTCGCACAAAGTGCAAGGGGAAAGCTTGTACGTTCTAGTAACTCCTAGGTAACACAAAGGACTAAAGTGGACTACAATTTCTCTTCACCTAGGATCATCAAATGGCACAAGGGGATTGGATACATCAATATTCCACTAAACAAGCACAACAAACAAGTTTATTGACTTCTAATTAGTTCTATGTGCCTAACTAGTATGAAAATAACAAACAAGCAAAGCTAACTAAAGGTCTTGGCCCACTTATCCTACAAGAAAAAATTATTAGTTTAATCCTTCGACCTTGGAAAAACGTGAAACAACTACACAAACATTAGTAAACCCAAGCACATTCACCAACAAAATAGGTTAAGGGGTTAGTACTTAAAAAAATAAGAAACTAACTCTGAAAAATGAACTTAAGTTACTATTTACCTTAGAATCACCTATGTATACCGCAGAATCACCCCTATTGATAGCAGAATCACCTATTTTATTAGTAGAATTGCCCCTGTCAATGGTAGAATCACCTCTGTCAGAGGTAGGCTTACCTATTTGCAAAAAGTAGGCTCGCCCAACTCAGCAGTAAGGTCGCCTATTTGGGAAACAGGGAGCAAATTTGCCCCTGTTTGACAAATGGGCAATTCTGCATCCTTTGTTCAAGGCAGACTCACCTATATTGACTACAAGATCACCCTTGTTATTGTAGAATTGCCTATTCCACTAGCAGAATCACCTCTATGTAACCTGAACCTACAAAATTTTAAACAACAGAGCACGTGAAAATAACAAACCCATTTGTGGGTCCCACCAGACGTTCTAGAAATGTGTGCAACATGATTTCCTACCCTAAATGATGCAAAATCAGAGAAAATGCAAAAGGATAAATATACAAAACACCACCTCAAGATAAGCCTAGTTGAACTTGAACAAAAGAAATATAAAACAAAAAATATACCTTGCTCAAGTTGATCCTTTGGTTAGCCCTTTGATGTTGATAATTTGTGTGCTTCTTAATAGAAAATAAGCTAAAATTATATGCAAAGTGATGTAGATTGGATGGAGAATGCAACAATGGATGTGGGTATTTTGATAGATGTATGAAATGAATATAATCAAAGCTTGAAGTGCAACAATGGAGGATGAAAAATGCAAGTGTTTGAATGCTTGAGCTTGAGAGTAGAATGCTATATTTCTTGTGATTGTGAATGGATGAATGTGTTGAATGAGAAAATAAGATAAAATCCTCTATTTTAGGGAAAGAGTCTCTAGATATTTGAATGGCTAGGATTTAGCCAACATGGACAAGATGGAGGGCTATGGTAAGTTGAGGACTCACAAGCCCTCACATCTTGCCATGTGGAAAATGAAGTGGCAAAAGGGCATGTGAGGTGGAGAGAGGACATGTGAGGTGGAGGTACTTGTAAGTACCTTGGGATTAGGGGAAGATTTCCTCAAAAAGGAAGTTCTTGTCCCCATGTGGGAAGGATGTTGACATGTGAGGAATTTTAGAATTCCTCACTAATCATCATGGGGAAGACAGAAGTGTTAGAGTAATAAATGTGAATTTTAAATTCATGTGATTGGAAGTACCTTGGGGATAAAACAAGGTCCTCATAAAGGAGGTCTGTGTCCCATGTGGGTGATGTGACTTATGAGAGGTTTTAGAATTTCCCAACAACCTTCATGGGGAAGAGGGGAGCATTGGAGGAATAAATGTGAATTTTTAATTCACATGGGGAAGAGCTCATGGCTAAATGAAAAATGTACTTATGATAGGTTGACTTGGAGGGATACCAAAAATGGTATGAAGATTAGATTAAGGTTGTGAAAAAAAGTGATTAAGAAGACTAATGAAGGATTAGAGGCAAGTGGCCAAATATAAAGGATGTGAAATTAATCCTAATTAGAGGTGTGCACATCCTAATCATGGATTAATTAAACTAATCCAGATTATAAGAGGATTATGGAGGATGTGACAAGGAGAGAGAAAAGAGATAATTTAAAATTGATTTAAATTGAAAAGACTAAGTGACTAAATTAAATAAATTGATATATTTATTTAATTTAGAGAGGATGGGATGAAAGGTAAAGTATTTAATTATTAAATTAAATACTTTAGAAACCTTAGGAAAGGGGGAAATATTAATTAAATAAATCATTTAATTGATATTAATGGGGGACAGACAAATAAAGGTAACAAATTTGGCCATACGGGAGTGGTCAAATTTGGATGCCTACAAATCCAATTTCCTAACTATGTTCTATAATCAACCCATATATCTTGAATTTTGTGCACATGGTTGTAGACCTTCTTGATTCTATCTTATATCCCCCTATAGGTGAAGTCAGACCTCCTTCTATAGGTCTTCATTGTGGCCCATTGCATTTCAGATTCCATTACCTTTTAAACTTTAAGATATGTGAGAATTGAATATCTACCTATAGTAAGAGTAAATTTGAAACCTGGCTTATGAGATTCAACCTGTTTACTGTGAACAACCATTATCTGTTTGTAGAGCTCCATGAGGATGATCTTGCAACTTGGGTATCTTGGGAGCATGTGAGGGTATCCAACAAGACAACCAACTCTAAGGTAAGTTGAAGTAGGAAATTTCAAGTACAAGCAACCAAATTTGTTGACCACTGACCATGCCTCATTTGATACTCTCTTGTTTTCAAGCTCCCTATCAAACATGCAAAGATGTGGGGAAAAGAAAGCATCATTGACCCTTCTGAAGTGATGAATACTTTTATTCAAAGTCAACTATGAGTAGTATTGATACATTGGAATGTGTCTCCTATCTCCTTTGAATGTAAGTCCTAGAAATATCGTCATTGATGCCACATCATAAACCAAATATGATATCATGTAGAATTTCAAATTAGGTACCTTCACAAGTCGCTCATGAATAGCATCACTAATCTTTTGCCCCAAAAAAATATGATGTTTCCTTTTCTTGATAACATGAATGTACATGTACATCCATTCCTGAAAGGTATAAGAGGTAGGAAAACCTTTAACTCTATCGAGAAGGGTAATAGGATCATTAATTTCCTCAACAAAGTCACTCCAAGGAGAAATATTTGGCCATCTTGAAATGTTGGGCCTTGGATTCTTCAACCATCTTGCATTAATTACTCTCCTACAATTATTTGGATCCTTATCATAATGCCCATTGTTCCTTTTCAATTGTTATATTTGCATATGAATCAATGTTAGGACAGTAAAAAATCAAGTCAAAGAATTATGCATCAATCTAGATGACAATATTCCCATCAGGATTTCTAACACTCTTGTCATCCCTGTTATAATGTGCAGCTATTGCAAGTACAAAATCATGGTTGTGTGTCGCAATGGGTAAGGAAGACACCAACTAAATGTTTCTCTCAACAATATATCTCATCCCCTCATATAATGGTTGCTTCTTGGTTCTCTCAAGAAACTCGTACATGTCAACATGTCCTATCTCTATATCCTTTATTTTATTAATGTTGGAAAAAACCAAGGTTGCTAGGAAAACCCCTTGATACTTGTACTTCATAGCTTTTTTACGTGGAGACAGTTCAGACATTGGAGTAGCTTTGTGTAAAGTAAAATGCTTGTACCCTTTCAAGAACTCAAGCACAAATGCTTTAAAAATATATATAAAAGAAACTACAACAAGAAGTTAAAATTTTCCAGTGTTAGAGAAAATTTAGGGTTTCATGCACTGGTGGGAAATTTTTGAGCTTTTTCATATGCTTTGAAGGGTTCTGGTGCAAGGGCACTAGAAAACTGATGGGTGCATGTAAATTGGCAGCTTGGGTGCAAAGGTGAAAAAAATCAGAGCATTTACATGAAGTTTTGCTTTTGAGTGTAATAGTGCTAAAATTTAACACTTTTGCATGTGCTTTGGTTGATTTTGGACTTCAGATATAGTGGCACTAAAAAACTATGCTCCTACATGTATTTTAACTTTTGAGTGCAATAGCGCTAAAATTTTGTGCTATTGCATGTTTGGTAGAACAAAATGACGTAAGGGTGGGAAAATTCCCCACCCCTACAAGGGGTAAAAAACACTAAGTGTACAGGCAGAGAAATTTTGCACACCTACACTTGGGGATGCATTTGGGATGTATAAGTGGTAAAATTCTGCGCCCTAACATATTTGATGACCAAATTCAAGTTTATGCCGGTCAAGGTTTTCTCCCTAACCTACATGTGGATAGTATTAATACATGCAACATCAGAAAATTTCCCCATCCTTACATGTAATTCTTGATTTAATGTGTTGGTCGTTGGGATCATATTTTAAATACACCAAAATTGTTTTAACCCACCTATGCATAGTGTAATAGCAAAGGGTTTCGATGGCTTATCTATGTCATGTGGGTTTAAAATCTGAGACACATAGTCATTCTTATAGAAATGAAAATACACAAACTTTGATTTACATGAATTTTGTGAGGCATTTGTTTAGAAAATACAAAACTAGGTTTCAAACTACTAGGGCATCTTAAAAACATAGAGGAAAAACTCATATCATTTTTTGGTGATCAAAATGATTTCCATGGGTAGATATTGGGCACGAAAGGATTAGACAACAAAAAACTCGAATACAAAAATGATTAAAAAGAAAACGACATCCAACAATGTATACACAAATGGAAAATAAAACAAACTAAAACATAGACCAACATTAACCCCAAATAAATATATAGAAAATAATGGAATAAAATAAGAAAATCAAGAAAGGACAACATGCCCCCAAATGCCAAAAAACCTTAGGTAAATCTGCTTGAATCCTCTTGAAAATCCAAACACGAGCTTAAAGGAGGCAATCAAATGAAGGGCGACTTCAAAAAAACAAAATGAATGACAAAGAAGAAAATAAAATGAAATAAAACTGATTAAAAATATTTTAAAACACATTAAAAACATGTTATTAATGCAAAGCGTGTGAAACTAAAGATGCATCAACATAAAAATTTAGTGCTTCAATACATTTGTAACTCTACAAAAGACATGCAAGGGCACTGAAATTCAGCACTCCTACATATTTTCTTTTTTATTTTTTTTTCCAAAGGAGTGCAAGGGCACTAAATTTCAACGCTTTTGCATGTGTAGGAAAATTCACTAACTCTGAAAATGAACTTTTGTAAATTTTTCCTTTTTGTAAATTTTGAAAGGAAAAAAGAGGTAATCACCTAAAATGACTTTTCAAGGTTTGGGACCACGCACTAGGGCAAGTAATATTTTCCTCCTTTTGATAGCCTAGATAATATAGGCTATGAAATCGATAAGTTTTGTAGGGGTTATCACATGAATTGAGCACAACTAAATTTGAGGATATCGGTTGGCTTTATTGGGGAGCTTGCTTCAATCATCCTCTAAAGCAATCAAAGGGAGAAGAATCCCAAACTCTAAGTGCCTTCATCCAACCTTTGGTCTATAGTGTTAGGTGACACAAAATGACACCAAAAAAGATAAAAAGAAAAAGACACAAAAACTGTACAAATATTTACAAACTTATTTGATGCCTCACTAAGTGAAGAGATTTAGATGTTCTCTATTATGAGGCAGCAAAAAAGGAGTAATTTCCTGGTATGCCAGAAGAAAAATGTTTTCACCACAAATTTGGTGAATCGTGAAAGGTCCTCTCCACAAGGAATCAAACTTTCCATGCATACCCTTAGGTTCTCTTCTTTTGTCCCACTAGAAGACTTGATCTCCCACTTGGAAATCATGAGACTTTTCCTTCTTGTCAAAAATCCTTTTGACTTTCTCTTGGTGTTCCACAATTCGATCCACCACCTAAATGTGCTTCTCCTCCAATTCAGTTAGGAACATGATGAACTTATCCACAAAGTTGTCAAAAGTTTCATCTTTGATGTCAACCAATTTCAGAGTAGGAAATTCCAAAGTAATAGGAAGTTTTGCTTTCAACCCATATAAGAGTGGAAATGGTGACATGCCAATTGCATGTTTTTGGGTAATGCAATCTACCCACAATGTATCATACAATTCCTTGTGCCAAGATCTTTGATTCTTGTCCACCAACTTCCTGATGATGGTGACCAAATTTTTATTAGTGGACTTTGATTGACCATTACCTTGAGGGTAATAATCTAAAGAATGAGAAAGTGTGATCCCATATTTGAAGTACAATTTTGTTATGTCACTAGATGAGAAGGAAGCAACATTATCTTCTATAATCTTATTCAAAATTCCAAACCTTGAAATGATGTTTTCCTTAAGAAACCTACATACCACTTTTGAAGTAGCATGCTTAACCGAAATGGCTTCCACCCACTTGGTGAAATAATTAGTCATCGTGAGAACATAGACATTCCCTGCACTAGATGGTGGATTAATGATATCAATGAAATCAATTCCCACTTCTAGAAGGGTTCTTCAATCATCGGTGGATTGAGGGGAAGTTCTACTAGTTAGGGCTTCCCCACAAATTGCTAGCATAATTCACACCTATGTACCCAATTATATGCATCTTGGAAAAGTGTAGGCTAGCAGTACTTTTCTTGCAATATTTTGTGAGCTATGACTCATGTTGATAATTTTCCTCCACACACTAATTTGTGAAATGACTCCAACAACTTGCTTTATTGTGCTTTATCTACACAACATAGAAAGGTATTGTCACGAATCCTCTTGTACAAACCATTGTCCCAAAAGACGAAGTTCATGGCCTTGAGTTTGATTGTCCTCTTTTCTTTGAAATTCAGATGTTTTGGACATTCTCCACAAGTGATAAAGTGCAATATTTTAATACCATTCATCAATCGTGCTAAGAAACAAGACTATGAAAAAATCGTCAACATTTACGTTCTCATCATTTAATAGTTCTTGTGGTTTATTATCAACAATGAGTTGACACAAACATTTCCCACATACCAACTTAGTGGGCTTGATCTCCATGTCATATTCCTAAATCTTGGCAATCCAATTGCCTCTTTTGGTTCCAAACTCCTATTGAGTCAAGATGGACTTGATCATGGAATCTGGTACTAACGTAACAACATGAGTTATGGATGTAAAAATGAAAATGCTTATCTACCTTAACCACAGAAAAAGCATGATTTCCATTGGTGAGTATTTAAACTCATTAGCCTTCAGTAGACAACTCATAAATGCTATGGGAGATTCAATCCACTCATTGTTTTGTTGCACCAATATTGCAGATAATGTATATTTGGAAGCATAACTATACATGATAAAATCCTTTGTGTAGTCTAGAAAAACTAGGACTAGAGCGTGTGCAATGGATTCCTTGATATCATTGAATTCAACTTTACCTTTTGCACTCCAATGGAAGATAAATTTACCTTTCATCATATCAATGATATGACATGTCTTTTCTACGAAGTCTGGAACAAACCTCTACGAAAATTTTACTTTCTCAAAGAAGAAGTGGACGATCATCTTAATTGAAGGTAAAGTAAGACCTTGGATAGAATTGACCCATTATAGATCAATTTTAATATCTTCCATAGAAATAATGTGACCAATGAGTTTACCTTCGATAACCCCAAAAATTGACTTCTTGGGGTTGAGGGCAATTTTGTGTTGTCAGCTCCTCTCAAGAACTTGTTGCAAGTGATGAAAATTGTATTGACGTTTCTTTGAAAGGATTATCAAATCATCAAGATAGACCACAATAAACTTACCCAGGACTTTGAGAAAATCCAAGTCCATTGCTCTTTGAAATGTAGCACTGACATTTATTAAACCAAAAGACATTTTGTGATAAGCAAAGTACCCCATGGAGTGGTGAAGGCAGTTTTATGTTGGTCTTCCTCACTTACCTTCACTTTATTGTATCTGAAAAGGCCATCCAACATAGATAGCATTTCAAATCCCATCATTATTTGCAATACTTGATCCATTACCAACAGGGCTAATTTTCCTTTAGTGATAGTTGATTCAAGTTTATGAAATCCATACAAATGCGGATTTCCCCATTCTTTTTATGTACAAGAAAAATATTTTCCATCCATGTTGAATGGTGAATAGGAAAAATAATTCTTGTAAACTGAGCATTTTTTGAATCTATGAAAGAATAGTACCTAAAGTATTTGGATTGTATTGACTCTATTTTTGCTTGTGAGACATAGAACCTACCTTAAGGGGAATTTCATATTGGACCTCTTTCGGATAGGAAGATTTGAAGTCTTCATAAGAATAAGCAAGTACATCCATGTACTGCCACAATAACTCTACAAACCTATCTTTCTCCTCCAACGTGCAACATTTTTCAGTGTTCACCATTTTGGGATCTTCCTTAGTTCCCAAGTTAACTTTCTCTACTTCATTCGATGATTTGGAACCGGATTGTTGCTACTTCTTGACATATTGATTGTGCTTGTCAATTTTTTTTCCAAAGATACCAAACCTTTGGGAATCCCATTCCCTTTGAGCTGCAAGATTTCTTCTCTTGTATCATGTTCTACCTTAGATATTGACTCTCGAGGTGGAGATTCACTTCCACGATACCAAACCTTTGGGAATCCTATTCCATTTGAGCTACAATATTTATTCTCTTGTATCATGATCTACCTTAGATATTGACTCTTGAGGTGGAGATTCACTTCCTTCAAAATATAACACATTGAATTTTTTAGCCTTTTCAAGAAAGGCAACGATCTGATGATCGTCATTGAAAATCTACTAATGATCTAAGTTATCTAGAACAATTGGCCAGAAAATGCTAGTATATGTCGTCCCCTTCAAGTCTTTCTGTGAAATTAAAAGAGTAGTTGACACTGCTAAACTATCAACTTTATTAGTATACTCCCTTGGTACTATAGATATATAAAATGCATCAAAACCCTCAATACAATCCTAAACGAGAATGTGTTAATGCCTTAATTGTTCATTTTTCATTTGATATAGGTACCTTACCTCAAAAACTACTATCTCAACATCCCCTTGAGCATGAAGGTTTTTGATTCCCTTCTTACATGCAACCTCCATCCCTAACAACAATGCCTCATATTCTACAGTGTTAGTATTATCAAATTGTAGTTTGAAAGATAAAAGGAAGATTTTTCCTCACAAGGATATGAAAACAATCCCCGCTCCAAGTCCTATAAAAGAGCAATTACCATCAAATTCCATAGTCCAAACACCATTTGGATCTCCCAAACTAAAAGTATCAAAATCTGAGGTCTCTTCATCTGAAGAAGTTTCACCATTTGAGGAATATCCTCTATCTGAAGAAGATGAACAATCAATTTCTTGGTCTTTACTTGAATAATTATCTAAAGAACCAAAAACTTCATTAGTTTTTAAATAATATGTACCTATTCCTAAAGATTCAAAGAGGATCTGGGCTCTTGGGTCATCAAAATTTGTTACAAAAAACTTAGACTCCCTTTCTAGAAGCAATTTATGTATAACACCCTTGACAGGTATTCTAGCCTTAGACTAGTCCATACTGATTTCTCCCCCAACATCCTTCAAAAATTTATGTCCTATAAATATCCCATATGAGGCTAGGATGTTAGCAACCAAAATAGTCATTTTGATCTTCTTATCAGGAAATGCAGCAAATAAAAATTGTGCATCTTTTATTTTCCCATAAGAGGCACTTGCTTGTTCTAAATTGAGAAACATTGGCCAAATATTTTAGTTAAATTCAAACCCAAAGTGGTAGCCACTTTAGCTGATATCACATCGTCAGAGGCACAAACCCAAATCAATGACACAATTACTTAACTTAAAACCATTGACCAACAATAAAATATAAAAAAGGATCAATTTTTTCAAGGATGGATGAAGGAATGGAAACCAAGCTACTTTGTGAAGGCCTTGGTTTGGGAACAACTAGGGTGTTCTAGGAAGAGTCTCGATTAGGGTGAGTACCTTTATCCTTGAAAAACTTAACAAGTCTGTCAAACTAATCCAAGTTTTCCTGAAGGTACTCAAATTTTGACATTTGAACTTTAGTCCGCTTGGCATGGTCTATAATGTCAAATTCTTGATGAGGATTTTCCAAAGAAGACAGGATATTCTCATTCTTGGGTTTAGTAATAGAGGCACTGGTCTTAAAAGTACAAGAAGATGTAGGAGGATTTGAAGTACTCACTTGCTTATTCCTTGCTATATCTCTTGGTTGGACTAGAAAAGGAGTCGGGCCTCTCTTAGTAATTATAACCATCAGACATGAGTTATCCTTTGCTTTAGCTATGTCACCTTGTTGATGATCAATTTTATTTTGTAAATGAGTGAAAACAACATAAGCATCAACAATAGGTTCATCCTCTTGGTCAAACTATTCTTCATAATTCAAATGCCCAATGTTAGAGTCAAAAATTAGATTTCTTCCTCCTCCTGGAAGAAATTGGCATTATCTTTTGAGTGATATTTTGATTGCAAAAAATCTTCTTGCTTAGCTTCATACTATCCCATGACCACCTTTGTAGGTAGTGCTTCAAGCGCAAGCCTTCCTTGTGGTGCAAGAAGTCTATTCTGATTCCTTTGAGCATTGCTGGGAAAATTTGAAGCATTAGGATAAGTTATCTTTGGAACAACTTTATATGAAGGATTAGATGATCCTTGAGAAATTTGCTTCTTAATAACTAGTAATTCATTTGCTAGCTTTTGCACCATAGGATATGATGGAACTTCATATTTTTGCTCCTTATGTTCCTCTCGTCCCCTGCCTTATGTTTGTGGTCTTTCATGGTGTTGGAAATTTCTAAGGGTTGGGGTTTTAGCTTTGTCTTCATGTAAAACCCTAATGTTTGTTTTACGCCTTGGTCAGATCTATTTCACTGTTACTTTTTGAAGGGTTTTAAAACAACTTATGCCCCATTGTTTCATCTAGGTCGAGTCCCTTTGTTTTATTTTTTATGTCCTCTGTGGGATTCTTTTCCTAAGTCTTGAATGACCCCGTGCTTCATCGTTTTAAAACAACTTATGTCATTGTTTATCATCCGCCTAGTGATGTCCCCTTGTCCTTTTAATAAATGTTTTATTTTGCAGAAGGGATCGAATTCATGCTACCGTTGATCAATTTGCCTTCAAATATCAACGGTTGCTCACCATCGTGTGATCGGGAATTGTAGGATCTTTATTGATCGTGATATCATGGGTGGGCACCACGTGCCCTTTCTGGGGGATCAAATTTGCGCGACCGTTGATGTGTTGTCATTTGATCTCAATGGTTCCCCGCCATCCCGCGATGACCCCACCACACTGCTTTGGTTGATTGCGATATTGTGGGTGGGCACCACATGTCCTATCTGGAGAGGCTGAAGGGGATAAAAGTTTGAGTGACCATTGATCAACGGTCACCCGCCATTGTGTGATCGAGAGTTGCTAGGTTTTTACCAATCGTGATATCACGGGCGGGCGCCACGTGTCTTATCCGATGAAGCCAAAAGAATAAAGGAAGTACTACCCAGCCTTCATACATTAAAAGGAAGGTTACTAAAGTGCTCTTAAGGTGCACGTGTTTTAAATTGATGGACCTATTATAATCTTGGTGAAAAAGCTGCTCGATGGATAATGATAAGGTTGGTGCCTGTGTTGAACAAACAAGATCACTGATGCTCAAGATCTACGGTAGCCCGCCATCACATGATCTGAAGTTGCGAGATCTTTACTAATTACGATATCGTGGGTGACCACCACATGGACTTCCTTGGCAGCGTATGGTATGGTGGTGCCCTTATTGCTGCATTGGTGATTGTGTCAACTTATCTTGAGGATGGTCATTCGACCATTTGATTTAACTAAAGGATCGACGGCTAAAATTTAAAGTCTAGGTCAAATATGGTTGGAGTTGTTCGTGCAGCGCGTGGGTGAGCTTTAATGGCGGTTGAGGCGCTTACTAGCATGATGTAATCAATAAATTAGATGTTGGCTAGTGAGATGTGTACTTTTTGGCCGGATGCTTGTTTTCTCCTTCATTTTCTATAAGAAGGATTTCAAGGCCAAAAGTAGAGGTAGCAAGTTAGATAGATTTTTGTCAAGTCTAGGTGAAGTTGTAGAGCAACTTGTAAAGTTTGATGGTTTTAGAGAAAAATGCAATTTAGGTTTTGAGTCATTCTGTGATAGGTTTTGAGTTCATGGGGATTTAATGTTGTATAACAATACTAGCATTTGACTTGAAATGAAAAATTCAAGCTCATGTCTCTCCATTGTACATGCATATCTAAACTTTGGATAAAATAATTAAGGGTTGTTTTATCCATCTCATTGTTGCGGTGTGTATGATTCTATTTTAGCTTTAATTCAAGGAATTAATTAAAATGCTTGAATGGGATTGTAGGTGGATGTGTTTTGTATAAGGATTTGATAAGTAGTATTGAGTTAGAATACATATTAATGAGATTACAAGGTAATGTTGTCAAGGATCTCATATGTTATGTGTTAAATCTATCATATACCTTTAAATGCTTATGAATTTGACTCCTGCCCAATGGATATATGGCACTGGTCTAAGTTGTAATTACCCATATGATTCAGTATTTGTTTTTCTTTGCCTAGAGCTTGCTACAAATTACAAATCAATGACTATCTTATACTGTGGATTGTGTTGTAGTTATCTCATGCTCCAGGTAGTTGATATTATCGATGAACAACCGATTTTATTCGATATTATCCTATCATGTTGAGCTATTAAGTGAGATTATATGCTATTGTTAATGTTGTTTATGATAATGGTGCAGAGGTTGTAAACACATTAAAGGATTACCCTCCTGGGTCTTGCAAAGCCCGAAGTGTAGGAGGATTTTTTAAAGTCCTCGTAAGTTGGTCCAAGTCCTTTGAGCTACCCTTGATTGGAATTGGCAGTTCCATAGATAGATTAGAAGACAAACCTGGTTACAGTGTAAAACATAACCAATAGGATCTTTGGTGCTTGTGGAATTTTGGGCCGAAGACATCTATCCTTTGTTCCTATTTGATTCCTTTCTTATCTTTTTAGCAAGAATCAAATCATCTTCAACTTCAATAGCCAATGCTCGAGTTGCAACAAGATTAGTTGGGTTATCCATTGGCAATAAGAAACTTACCTTCGATAACCACATATTAATGAAGAAGCACTTTAGATTATGAGGTGTTGGCTAAGTGTCAACTAGAATCCTGGTTGTCAACTTCTTAAATTTTACCACGAACACACACATAGGTTCATGTGATTATTTGCTCATTATTGTAAGTTAATCTAGCAAGGTGTGAGCATCTTCAACAAGCTTGAATATTTCCTTGAACTTGGTTCAAAGAGTAGCCCAATTTGTGATAGTTCTGGTAACAAGATTGTAGAACCAAGCAGTTGCTACTCCTTGTAAAGTTTCAATGAACACCCTTACTAATACATCCTCATGTTCCATGTCGAGAACCCCACATACAATATAAAATGCAGTGATATGCTTGTTTAGGTGTTCCCTTCCATATCCATAAAACTTAGGGATGTTCTTGCATGAAGTATGAGGAAGTTCATACAAAGGTGTCACCAAATTCAAAGGATCGAAGACGTTACCCCATGAACCTTGAGGTGATTAAGTTGTCATTCTACCTTGATTGAATGGAGGGATAATATACCTTTGAACCTATGAAATAGACAAAACTCTTTGAATACTAGAAGCTTCACTTGGAATAGGTGCCTTACACTTCAAGGAGGAAAAGTCCTTGTGCGTTGTAAAGGAGATATCATACTTGGTGGAAGAATAACAATGTCATATTTCCTCAGCAATTTAAATGTAGGATCAATTTGACCTTCTACCCTTTGACAACGTGTGTAGCTTCTTTATTCCAAAATGCAACCTTTAATAAGAAATGAAAATAAAGAAATAATTACAAACACAATAAGAAATTGTTATACTTCAATTGAAAACATGAGGCTTGGTTGCGTATTCATATTCCCCAATAGAGTCACCAAAAAATTGTTGGGTGAATATTTTGTAATCACTTAATCAATTACAAAATGATAATTTCAACCATGGCTATGCTAAGATGTTAAAATCTCCTCTCAGAAAGGGGAGGTTCCCTTCTTACTACTCTCTAAACTAACGAGTAACTAACCTAGATTATGTACACTAAATTTATCCATTGGGTGTTACAGTCATCCTTTTCTCTTTTTTTAGAAAATATATTTTTTCCTTTTACAACAATACTATTATGAAAAGTAATCCACTTCAAAGTATCATTTAGAGCAGTGATAACCAATATCCAACTTGACTAAATGTAATAGTAATCAAAAGAGATACCAATGAGTTTTGTAGCTTGAAAACCCACAAAGCTCAAAGAATATTGTTGTTTCCAATGATGTTTCTTAAAGATAAAAGTGTGAAGCATGTTATAGCTCAAAGAATTCAACATACACCACCAATATGTCCACAAAATGTAGCAAATAACTCCAGCTCAAAGTCTTTGATTTATTAACCAAGTTCACACACTAAACTGTAATCTCTAAATACAATAATGTAACACAAAGGCTATCAAGATCAGATTTGGATTCCCTTTCAACTATTTGATATAACACCACTTGATCAACCAATTGCAAGAAAATGTAGTAATAAAGACGTAAGAAAAATCCTACACATAACCAATAAGATCCAAAACAAAGGTTGGATGCAAAATTTGCCTCTTTTATTGATTGATTTTTTATATGCACTTTAAACACAAAGTCTCAAAATGTTTGTCAAATGGGCAGTGCTTCACTTCAAAAGATAAAAGGTCCTTAATACAAATAAAATCCATCGTATATATAGAGGAGAGTTGAGAGTTAATCTAGGAAAAGATAAACTAATTTGACTTATTCAACAATAAAGTTTGATTTGTTTTATGACTTCTTTGTTTTTACATGTAATTACATATTGATAAAAGACATGTAAAATGTCAAAAAATAATTACATAAAGAAAAATGCTTGAAAATAATCTAAGTATAACAAAGGAATGTCCATCATTCTTCATCATCTTTCCCCAAGAAATCTTCATATTTCTTCATGGTCGCTTGGACTTCTTTGTCAAGAGGACATAAGGTATGCTTGGAGATGGAAAAAGCTCATGTGACTGAGTCCTTGACGATGTTGCAAGCCTTTCGATCCCTTTCTAAAAAAACCTTCAAATTATCCAAAGTGAGCTAAATATTCATTAACTTATCAATTGAAACTACTGAGAAAGCTTCATCTTCAAATTCCTTTTGTACCATTGATGTACACTCCCAGATAACTGAATCAGAGGGAAATCTTTTCTCACTATCATCAAACAATTTGCACAGAAACTCCTTGATTTTTGTAGCAAGATTCAAACCATTATCTTCATTTATTTATTGAGCTTCCTTCAAATCTTAGATAAGATCTTTGATGACACTTATTTTATGGTTCTTGTTGATTTAATCTCAATGAACATTTCTCTATTATGAATTATCCCAATATCCACTAGCACGCTAAGCTTGAGTTCCTTCATTTTTTCCAAGCTCCTAGACTATTTTCCATCTTTTTCCAATCATCAAAAAATATGTCAATGGTTTTATCTAGCTTTTCCTTGTCACTTTCCATATTACCAATCCTTTCCACAACTAATTTTAAGAGTTGTTTTCCATATTCCATCATTGTGTAAAGAAAATAACTAACTACTCTACCTCTTGAATGAGTTTTTTCAGCCTTTTGAATCACAAGATCTTCAATATTGGTGGCCATAGGTTCAAAATATTTTGAAGATTGGGTAATCTTTTGGAGTACTAAAGTCAATTGTTCAACTCTAGCCTTGTATTGTTTCTTGACTTTCTTCTCCTGATCATACTTCTCGATAAGAGAAGCCAATTTCAGTTGTGCATCTTCCTTTATAGATTCATGAGTTCTTTTTCCAAGCTCAACCTTGTGATTGAATATTTGAGAATATCAATATCCTTGACAGCTTTTCCAGGAGGAGGTTGTGCAACCTCTACATACTTGTATCCAGCCTTGTCCACTAACACCCAAGAAAGAGTCTTCAGATTCTTCATGGATTTTGTCTTCACCAACACTAATTGACCAAAGTGAAAGTTGTTTAGAGAGATGACATGATTCTTTCTTTTGGGTGTTTATCTTTGTAATCAAGGGGAAAGAGGAGAATAACTTCCTTTTGGAAAAGCATTCATGGTCTGGGAAGAAGGGGCTGCACTCACAATAGTAGTCGTAACAAGTGGTGAGGTGTTAGTCAAAATTGCTTCACGATTTTCTACACTTGTTACATTTTGCATAGACTCTGACATAAACTTATCCAACTCAAATGTGAAGTTACATCAAAAGAGGGAGAAGATAAACTCAAAATATTAGGAGAACCAAAAACATGCCCAAACTCATTCCTAAGAATATCAAAAATGGATCTCGAGGTTGGGGATGAATGAATTGAAATAAAAGGCATAACAAAAATAGTGACATTAGTAACAATAGTGGCAGTACCTAAGTAACAGTGGTAGATGTCAAAGGTTGTTCAATAGAAGTAGCGGGAGGATTAGGGGTAGACATAGTAGCTACAATTGGAGATGAAGTAATAGGGGTGTCCTCTAGAATATTATCATGTGGATACAATTGTATTTATTCATTTTGACCCCCTTCTTCTTGTTCTTCCTCTTGAACTAATACTTCCTTAGTGATAGTGGATGGCCCTTTGGTAGTTTTACTCTTACTCCCTTTCACAATGAAATTGATCTTTGGTTTAGGGGTTCTGCTTGGGCGAGGCACATCTCCCTTGTTCTTTGTCCTCAGTTCAATTTTCTTTCCTACATTTCCTTCAAGATCATCTTCTTCAAATCTAGTTTTGAAGTGTTTCAAGCTTATACCCTTCTCCTGTAGTCCAACATTAGTATTAGCAAGGATAGGTTGAAATCTCTCCCTAATTGAAGTCGTCTCCTCTTGAGACCACTAGACTGAAGATAGAGGACTCCCTGCAATATTATTCCTCTCATATGTTGGATCTAGGATATCTTCATCATCATCCATATCATCTAGGATATTTGCGAGCCCTAAGTTCACAATTTGCTCCAAGGTCAACTGACAATAATCCAATTTCCTAATTTCCTCTTATGTTCTGCAATTAGCCCATACATCTTCAATTTTTTGCACATGGTTGTATACCTTCTCGATTTTATCTTTCATCCCCCTATAGTCAAAGTCGAACCTCCTCCTATAGGTATTCATTGTGACCCATTGCATTTTAAATTCAATGACCTTTGCTTTAGGAGATGTGAGAATTGAATATCTACCTATAGTAAGAGGAAATTTGAAACTTGGCTTATGAGATTCTACTTGTTTACTGTGAACAACCATTATTTGTCTGTAGAAATCCATGATAATAATCTTGTCACTTGGGTATCTTGGGAGCATATGAGAGTATCCAACAAAACAACCAATTTTGAGGTAAGTGAAAGTAGGAAATTTTAAGTACAAGCAACAAAAATTTTTGATCGTTGACCACACCTCATCTAAGACTCTTGTTTTCAAGCTCCCTATCGAACATGCAAAGACATTGGGCAAAGGAAGCATCATCAACCCTTTTGAAGTGATGAATGATTTTATTCAAAGTCAATTGTGAGTAATATTGATACATTGAAATGTGTCTCCTATCTCCTTCAGTTGTAAGTCTTGGAAATATCCTCATTGATGTTGCAACATAAACCAAATATCGGGTCATGTAGAATTTCAAAGAAATAGGCACCTTCACAAGTTTCTCATGAATAGCATCACCAATCTATTGTCCCTAGAAAATCTAATGTTTCCTCTTCTTGATAACATGAATGTACAAGTACATACATTCCTGAAAGGTAGAAGAGGTAGGCAAACCTTTAACCTTGCTAAGAAGGGTAATTGGATCATTAATTTTTCCTACAAATCCACTCCAAGGAAAACTCTTTGGCCATCTTGAAATGTTGGGCCTTGGATTCTTCAACCATATTGCATTAATTGCTCTCCTACAATTGTTGGATCATTATCATAATGCTCTTGTTCCTTTTCAATTGTTAGATTGAATCAATGCTAGGACACTAAAAAATCAAGTCAAAGAATTTTGCATCAATCCAGATAACTATATTCACATTAAGATCTCTCACACTCCTATCATCCCTATTGTAATGTGCAACTATTGTAAGTACAAACTCAAGGTTGTGTGCCACAACTAGAAAGGAAGACACCAACTGAATGTTTCTCTCAACAATATATATCATCCCCTCATCCAATGGTTACTTCTTGGTTCTCTCCAAAAACTTGGACATGTGAACATGTCCTATCTTTGTATCCTTTATTTCAACAATGTTGGAAGAAACTGAGTTTTTTGAGAAAACCCCTTGATACTTTTACCTCATAGCTTTTTTACTTGGAGATAACTTAAACATTGGAGTAGCTTTGTGAAAATTAAAACACTCGTACCTTTTCAACAACTCAAGCGCAAATTCTTTGAACAACATATAAAAGAAATTGCAAGATGAAGTTAATATTTTCTAGTGTTAGAGAAAATTTAGGGTTTTTGGCACTAGTGAGAAATTTTTGAGCTTTTGCATGTGATTTGAAGGGTTTAGGTGCAAGGGCACTAAAAAACTAAGTAGGTGCATGTAAATTGGTAGCCTGGATGCAAAGGCGGAAAAAATCTGAGCATTTGCATGAAGTTTTGGTTTTGAGTGTAATAGTGCTAAAATTTAATGCGTTTGCATGTGCTTTGGTTGATTTTGGATTTCAAATGTAGTAGCACTAAAAACCTATGCTCCTACATGTATTTTAACTTTTGAGTGCAGTAGTGTTGATTCTACGCTACTGCATGTTTGGTAGAACAAAATGATGTAAGGGCAGGAAAATTCCTCGCCCCTACATGGGGTAAAACACACTATGTATAAGCAGAGAAATTTTGTGCCCCTACACTTGTAGATGTATTTGGGATTTATAGGTAGTAAAATTTTGTGCCCTGACATATTTGATGATCAAATGCAAGTTTATGTTGGTCAAGGTTTTTTCCTTGACCTACACTTGGATAGTATTAATACATGCAACATCATAAAATTTCCCTGTCATTACATGTAACTCTTGTTTTAATGTGTTGGTTGTTTGGATCATATTTTATATACACCAACAGTGTTTTAACCTATGTATGCATATTGTAATAGAAAATGGTTTTGTTGGTTTGTCTATACCACGCAAGTTTAAAACCCGTGAGAAACATAGTCATTGTTACAGAAATGAAAACACACAAACTTTGATTTACATGAATTTCATGAGGCATTTGTTTAGATAATAAAAAAATAGGTTTAAAACTAATAGGGAATCTTAAAAACATAAAGGAAAAATCATATCATTTCTAGTGATTAGAAGGATTTCCATGGGTAGGTATTGGGCATGAAAGGATCAAATTTTAAACCCTAAAGCAAACCGTAAGAACTAACAAAAAACCCGAATACACAAACGACTGAAAAGAAAATGACATCCAACAATGCATAAATGAATTAAAAATAAAACAAACTAAAATATAGACCAACGTTTAACCCTAAACAATATATACAAAAAAATGGAATAAAATAGAGAAAGCGGAAAAGGATGACATACCCACAAACACCAAAAAAACTTAAGTAAATCCACCCTAATCCTCGCAAAAATCCAAAAACATGTTTAAAGGATATAATCAAACAAAGGGAAACTTCAAATGAACAAAATGAATAAAAGAGAAGAAAATAAAATGAAATAAAATTGATTAAAAATCTTTTAAAACACATTTAAAACTTGTTATTAATGCAAAGCATGCAAAATTGAAGATGCATCAGTGCAAAAATTTAGCGCTTCAACACATTTGTAACTCTGCAAAAGACATGCATAGGTGTTGAAATTTAGCACTCCTGCATATTTACTTTATTTTTTTTGCTAAAGGAGTGCAAGGGCATTGAATTTCTGCTATCCTACATGTGTAGGAAAATTCACTAACTCTGAAAAATGAACTTTTGCAAATTTTAAAAGGCAAAAAGAGGTGATCACCTGAAATGAATTTTTGAGGTTTGAAACCACGCATGAGGGAAAGTAAGATTTGCCTCATTTTGCATGCTTAGAGAATGTAGGCTATGAAATAAACAAGTTTCGTAGGGGTTATCCCACAAATTGAGTATGTAGTGTAGGAAAATGCATACCTTTGCATTTTCACACTTGTTTGGGCCTGCCTCACATTATTTATCCCTATTTATGTCTTAATTAGTCCTATTTTTCATCCACAAGCCCTATGAATTATATCTTTTTCTAGCTAATCTCAACATTCTCTAATGCATAAATGATAATTTAATGATTTTATCTGTGTGTCCTTGATTTTTGGGTCGGGACTAAAACGCCACCTAGGGCATCTTTGTCCCCCAAAGGTCTCGGGACCTTGATTTTGAGGCAACTTAATTGGGATACTTTTTGGTGTCCGTGTCCCAAGTTTTATGACTTGGGACTAAGATGCCACCTAGGGCGTCTTAGTCCTCCTTAAATTGTTTTCGAGATTTAATTTTAAATTCTAGCAAGATTTAGCCTCCTTTATTTAATGAATTCATATGTCAGCTTGTTGTGATGTAATTTTGACACATTAAGCATAGATAAGTATAAATATAAGGTTCATTCATTCATTCTAATCCAATTCTTTTGTGAGAGCATTCCTAATAGCAAATTGAGTTCACAAGAGCATTAAAGAGCATTTCTATCAAGCATTTGGAGCCATCATCAAGATTCAAGCATCATATCAAAGAGCTTCTTGCATCATGTGTGTTGTGCTAACATTTGTGGTGTAGGGTTTTGATTCAAGAAAGCAATTCAAGTCCATATCTTTGATTCAAGATCCATATCCATCACAGTGATTTCACATAAGTTTGTAGATTTTACAATAAGGGTTTGGTGAGTTGTAGCATTGCATGTTGTTCATTCACCATTTGCCTTCATTATTTCATTTCATTTCAAGGTTTAATTACCAACAAGGGGTTTGACCAAGGCAAACCCCCATTCACTAACAAACAACAAGTTTTTCCCTTCTTGCATATTTGTGATTGCAGATTTAGGTTGAAGACTTGAAGATCATTTGAAGTACAAAATTGCAAAGTTGCAAAGTTGCATTACAAAGTTGTCATCTTCATGGAAACTTACCTACAAGTCAAATTTGGAAGTTTCAAAACTTGAGATCAGAGAAGCAAAGTGCAGACCTTGGAGCTCAGGACCACATTCAGAATTTTTAGAAATTCAAAATGGGACTAATACACCGCCTTGGGCGTCTTAGTCCTCTCGAGCATATTTTGCAAAGATTCCTTTAGATCTTGATCCAGCATCTGAAGATTCTGCATCTGCCTCAAAAAACAACAATAGGACTAAGAAAACAATAAGGGTGTCTTTTTCCTCCCTAGCATATCTAGACAACTTCTTTGCATTTCTGGAATCCTCACAACATCTCCAAACTTCCCAGGTGCACACATCCTAACTCCCTATTGATAATTTCATTAATTGCATCTCTCATTTAGCTTGCATAATTATATTTTGAGAGTTGAATGTTCAATTGTATTTTCCAAGCATTTTTTTGGTGGTGAACCCCAAAATGTTAAAAGAACCTATTCACAAGTCTTCCTCATTGAGAATTGACTCACCTTGCGAGGTTGATAGTTAATCCAATTAAGACTCCTAAGACATTTTTGAGTGATTAGTGGAAAGAAGGGTGATATCATACAATCATCCCTCCCCTTTTCAAAATAAATCATTTTGGTGAACCTGACCTTGTTGAGCATTCATTTTCTAATTTGGAGTCCATTAAAGTCTTAGACCTAGTGTAGACATCCAAATTCGGACACTTAATTTATCCAAATTTATCACCTTTCGTCTAAACATCCTCTTATCCGAGTTAATTAAGTAATATTAGTATTATTTAATTAATATATTTAATTCTGCCAAATCCCTAAGGTATTTAATTAATAATTAAATACCTTACCCTCCTTAATCCTCTTTTCATCAAATAAATTAAATAAATATTACATTTATTTAATTCCTCACATGTCATTTTCATCTAATCCTAATCCATTTCTTAATCTTTTCATTAAGGATGTGCACATGCCTAATCCTTGATTAGGATGTGTCACATCCTCCAACTTTTGCAAGTTGGCTTTTAATCCTAATTAGCCCCTAATTATCCTCTAATTATAAATTAATTAAACCTAATCATTCTCCAAGGAATTTTTAATTCCTTTTTATTTGTCCTAGATTCCCCTCCTTTATATGTGAATTTTTAATTCACATTCCATCCTTCCAAGGCTTCTAGAACCTTGGACTTGTCACAATCACCACATGTGACCAACCTTGGACTTGTCACAATCTTCACATGTGACCAAGTCCCACCTTTTTGGAGCCCACCTTTTACCCTCTAGATTCTTCCAATCATTGTGAATTTAAAATTCACTTTTATTCACCCAAGATTCTTCCCATCTCCCAATGTACTTGCAAGGTACTTGTACTTCCTCCACCTCATGTACCCTCTTGACAACTCATCTCCACCTCATATCCTCTTGTCCATTTCACCCTCCACATGTCAAGATGTGAGGGCTTGTGGGTTCTCAACCCACCATAGCCCTTCATCTTGACCTTGTTGGATCAATCT
The DNA here is from genome assembly GCA_007258455.2 of Sequoia sempervirens. Taxonomy (NCBI): domain Eukaryota; kingdom Viridiplantae; phylum Streptophyta; class Pinopsida; order Cupressales; family Cupressaceae; genus Sequoia; species Sequoia sempervirens. The sequence continues at coordinate 539,410,767 of VDFB02270651.1, read as the reverse complement.
TGACCCTTGAATTCTCTAGAGAATTCAAATTCCTCTATAAATACCCCCTCCTCAAGGGCATTTACACAACACTTTAGATGGAAGCAACTACATGCTGCCCATTTGCCATTTACAACACTTTTGATTTTCATAACCTTATGCTGCCATTTTGCCTTCACAATACTTTGCACTCTCACAACTACATGCTGTCCAAGTCATTTTAGATCATTCAACCATCTTTTGTCCATCATTTTGCACATTGAAGCTTACATTTTAATCACTCAATCTATCATCTAAGGAGCACACAACCCATCCAAGCAAGGGCCAATCAAAGAAGTTTCAACAACAAGGGAGGTAAAAGTGTTTTGTGTTTCATTTTATTTGCATTCCTTTGCGTTGTAACTCTCTTTTGGCTAATCTTGAGGTGTCCTTGGTGTTTTGTCTTTCATGTTTCTTAGTTATTTTTCACATTTAGAGTAGCATAAAATATCAAGGTATACACCTAGATTGCATTTCATCTTCCATTAGTGAAGTTGCATCTCAGGTTTTGCATATTTAGTGAAATTGCATCTAGGGTTTCTTATATTTGCATTAGTGAAAGTGTATATAGGTTACATTTTTGCTTTCATGCATCATTTCATTTCATTCAAAAACTGAAAAGTGAATTTTTCATCATCTTAATTGCATTCAGAAACACTCTTATTGCATTCAAAATTGAAAAAATTGTATTCAGCATTGCATCTATCTGCTTGTTACTAGTTACTTTTCCTTGCATTCATTAGCATAATATTATGTTTCTAAACATCAACATCCTAAATAGGCAATCTATGAACACTGTAGATAATCCATAATTTGTTTTTTTTCTCAGAAAAAACTCTACTAGGACTAAAACACCCTTCCTAGAATCTTAGTCCCTCTTAGAGTTTTTAGCTTAGAAGTCTCCCTCTATTGTTTGCTATCTGTTTTAGCCTCTGGAACTTCAAAATCTCACTAGTAGGACCAAGATGCCCTTATTGGCATCTTAGTCCCCATTGATTTTGACTTTCCAATTTTTAGGATCTAAAATTGATTTTTTGCGTTTCTGTGGGCTGCCTTAGTTTTCTATTTCAGTTTGTAGAATAGTTGGTATCTCAATTTCTTTCATTTCAAGTGCATTTGTTCAATCTTTCATCATGGAATGTTTGGAAAGCTTTGGATATCCTTGAAATCTTTAGTAGATGTCTCAAATTTTGCCTTTGGTAATGACCTTAACAAAATTGAACTCACTCATGCTCACTCAACTCTTAATGCATGTCCTCCTTGTGATGTTGACATCATTGGAGAAGATGATGACAACATGAATAAGTTCCTAAAAAATTGTCTTGATAACCTTGAAGCTAATCCATCCTTCTATCCATCCATGAAACAACTAGATCCTCCCACAATACCACCTCTTGAGATGTTTGGTTAATTACATCCTAAAACTGAAGCAAAAGTTGAACCTAAGTTCCCTATGACAGGTGGACCTTGTTCCTCTAAACAAGCAAATACTCAACCATTTTATGATAGCAAAGTAACAAACACTCCAATCAATCTAGCAGAAACATATGACAAAGGATTCACAATATTAAGCAAACAAGGATGTGATACACCAAATGAACATAACATTCACCAAGTCCTAGAACACCTATCAACCAATGAAAATACAAGGTTAGGATATCAAGATCCCCCTCACACTATACAACCTCCTCAAGAATACCTAATACTTCGTAGTGATGGTATGGTGATCTTTGATTCTCCCCCTGATATGAATATCCTTCTTCCTAAAGAACAACCAATGACTCGGAACAATGATAAGGATGATAGGATCACCTTAGGTCCTCCTCCTCCTTATTCAACTACAAAAGTCAGTGAATCTAGTCGACACAAAACATCTCATAGAATAAAGAAACCTCAATTTCCTTGTCCACCATCTTGAACCGAGTGAACTTTACACATACTTTTAAGTCAAGGACTTATTACATTACCACCCATGCCTAAAAACCGATTTCCAAATCCCAAGAACAATAACACATCATATTGCAAATATCATAGAATTTTTTGTCACAACACCAATGCATGTTGCACCTTAAAACAAATATTTAAAAAGCTTGATATCATAGAAATAATCCCTTAAAGTAGGACCTCTTGTCATATAATAGTTGTAGAATATTCTATTCTCACTATTACATGATTTTTCTCATCACCTACCTTAGCTTATTCTTGTATTGCACTTAGTGGGGAAAGAAGTAGATAGCTCTATCCTAGTAAGGCATTTGTTGTTGTCCCTTAGGTTCATTATCTACCTTCCACTTATATAGACTGAGATTGGGAGGTGGATGACTTGCCTATGCCTTACTAGTCTTTTTGCTTTCTTTTCGCTTTTGCTTACATGTGTGTAACGTGATCCCCCGTGATGTTTTGTCTAATGTTTCTCTCTCTATGCATTCCTCTATTTTTACCTTCATTCTTCTATATGTTGTATACTTTTTCCTTTTCATTGATCTTTTATCTTTGGTTTTCATTTTCCTTTTTGTCTTGTGTTTTTCTTTTGGGGATAATGTAAGGCGTTGAGACACCCTATGTCTCTTCCATGTTGACCCAATTTTTTTTCCTTATCTTTGCTTCTCATTTTCCTTTTTGTCTTGTGTTTTCCTTTTGGGGATGATGCAAGGCATCGAGACACCCTATGTCTCTTCCATGTTGATCCAAAAGGCTTTTCTCTGTTTTTGCTCTCTTTGTGTCATTCTTCCAGTTCTATGTGTATTTGGGGAATGATGATAGTTTCGAGCTCTCTAATATCATTGTAGCCAAGACATATACTGCCCACGAATCGATAGATCCCTTATGTGTTTCTAGGGGGCAACCCTCTTCCTTTTTCATTTTTGGGTACTTTAAAGTAATTGCTCACAGCATGGTGTTAGCAATTTCTTTAAAGCGGGGGCATATATTGACATTATTTTAGCATGATTTCATTTACATTTTTCCTTTTCATGTTCCTTGATGTGATTTTCTTTCTTCATGCGATGCATTTTTTCTCTTGGTGGTGTCTTCGGGATTGACTTCCTCCAAGAGCGTGATATTTCCTTTTTCTCTCTTGGAAACATTAGATATAATGTTCCCCAAGATGAGGCCTTGCACTTGTCCTCTTGTGGAAACAAGATGAGACATTTTGCGCTTTTCCTCTCTTGGAAGCATTGGGTATGATGTTCCTCAGGATGAGACCTTGTATTTATCCTCTCTTGCAGATGTTAAGTACAATGTCCGTAAGATTAAGACCTCGCATGAACTAAGTAAAATACCTTTGAACATCCCTCTTTCTTGTTGCATTTTCCTTTTGTCCTTATTAAAGTCATGGAGGTATGGCTTTGATATGGACTCCCTGGGGCTCACCTAGTGAACAACTAGCTTCACTAGCACTTGTGAGCATGCATTTTTGTACCTTATTAAAGTCATGGAGGTATGGATTTGATATGGTGCCCTGGGGCTCACCTAGTGAACAACTAGCTTCACTAGCCCTTGTGAGCATGCATTTTTGTACCTTATTAAAGTCATGGAGATATGGCTTTGATATGGTCCCTTGGGGCTCACCTAGTGAACAGCTAGCTTCACTAGCCCTTGTGAGTGTTTTGTTTTGTTTGCATAGTGGACAATGTGTTCCACTTGTAAACCTTTTTGGACAAACAACCTAGACCCAATCCATCGCGTTGGACAACCAGTAGAAGCTTGATATGTTGCATTTTCCTTTTCTCTTTTTCCTTTTTTCCTTTTTTTTCTTGTCTTTGATGGTGTATGTTTTTGATCTAGTTATGGCTTCATATATTATCCGCAAGCATGTTCCTTTGTGCCATAGGATCTTGATCCTGGGGGCTTGGCCACCCTCTTGATTATTTTCATCGTATCTTATTAACATTTGTACATTTTAACCCCTCTTGATTGTGTGGTTGGCTACTTTAGTGTGAGTTTGAAGCAAGTCCATCCTCTCACTAAAGTGGGGGCTAAATGTAGTGTAGTAAAATGCATACCCTTGCATTTTTACACTTGTTTGGGCCCGCCTTACTTTATTTATCCCTATTTATGTCTTAATTGGTCCTATTTTGCATCCAAAATCCCCATGAATTATCTATTTTTTTGGCTAATCCCAACACTCTCCAATGCATAAATGATAATTTAATGATTTCATCTGTGTCCTTGATTTTTGGGTCGGGACTAAAATGACACCTAGGGCATCTTTATCCCCCAAAGGTTTCAAGACCTTGACTTTGAGGCATCTTAATTGGGCCCCTTTTTGGTGTTTGTGCCCCAAGCTTTATGACTTGGGACTAAGGCGCCACCTAGGTCATCTTAGTCCTCCTTGAATTATTTTTGGGATTTAATTTCAAATTCTGGCAGTATTTAGCTGTTGGAAGATTGAAATCATTGGGAGGGGGTGAATCAGTGATTTATAAGAGTTACAACAATTTAAAACATTGAAAACACATTATCAACTGACTGTTAAAAATCAAACTTCACATAAACTTAGACAAAACTATGTGTATTGCAAATCAAATAAAAACTCACTAATATAGACTGACTTGATAAATTTTGCACACATATCAGAGCTTGTAACTAAACCATTTTATGCAAGAGGATTTAAGGAATGAGTAAAAATGGATGACTGATATCAACAATATTATGCAACTCAAGAGAGAGAACCAATCACACATAGAAACATTACATAACACCATAATTTGTCCTCAGTGGAAAAACCCTCTTAGGGTATAAAAAACCACTTGAAAAATCTTTCCTTTATTCACTTAGAGCACCAACTCTTTCACATTTAGGAGCACCAACTCATTTTACAAGATTATAGGAGCACCAACTCCTTTATAGATTTAGGAACACCCATTCCAAGGAGCACCAACCCCTTTTAGCACATGACAATTATAGCATCCTATCAAAACCCTAGAAGTGCAAATAATGCAACTCTAGAATTTCAATAGAAAACTATGTATAAATATCTCAATAAGCACACTGAAAAATGTTGTGCATCAACATCTTCCTTTACAAAGTATTTGAGATTTAATGTTTTTCAATGTAAACCCACTTTCTTGTCACTGCAAAGACAAAATCTAATGTTTCACAAAAGCAATTTCTCTTCTTTTTTTTCTATAACCCAAGAAATACAACAAAAAACTTCTTAAATAAAATGCATAGGCATCTCTGCAAACCGATTTGAAACTTCCAGATGAGATTCCAGAAACCCTAATGGGTTGTCAACCATAATCATCAAAGATTAAGCATTTTAACAAAGATTTTAACAATATAACCCATTTGTAACAGTTATGGCCAACTGTCGTATAATAGAGAAATAGAAATGTTAACATCTTGTGCATAAAACAACCTCATCCCTTTGTTTTTTTTGTTTTAAAAAAAATAAATAATAAGATTATTTTAATCTCTTAGATAAGTATAAATACAAGGTTCATTCACTCATTCTAATCCAAGTATTTTGTGAGAACATTCCTAATAGAAAATTGAGTTCACAAGAGCATTTCTATCAAACATTTGGAGCCATCATCAAGATTCAAGCATCATATCAAAGAGCTTCTTGCATCATGTGTGTTGTTGTGCTAACATTTGTGATGTAGGGTTTTGATCCAAGCAAGCAATTCAAGTCTATATCTTTGATTCAAGATCCATATCCATCACAGCCATTTCACACAAGTTTGCAAACTTTACAACAAGGGCTTGGTGAGTTGTAGCATTGCATGTTGTTCATTCACCATTTTCCTTCATTATTTCATTTCATTTCAAGGTTTAATTACCAACAAGGGGTTTGACCAAGGCAAACCCTTATTCACTAACAAACAACAAGTTTTTCCCTTCTTGCATATTTGTGATTGTAGATTTAGGTTGAAGACTTGAAGGTCATTTGAAGTGCAAAATTGCAAAGTTACAAAGTTGTCATCTTCACAGATACTTACCTACAAGCTGAATCCAAAATTTTTAGAACCTGAGATCGAAGAAGAAGCAAGTGCAAACCTTGGAGCTTAGGACCACATTCAGAGTTTTCAAAAATTTAGAATGGGATTAATATGCCACCTTGGGCATATTAGTCCTCTCGATCATATTTTGCAGAGATTCCTTCATATCCTTATCCAACATTTGAAGATTCTGCATCTACCCTGAAAAACAACAGTGGGACTAAGACAACAGTAAGGGCATCTTTATCCTCCCTGGCATATCTAGACAACTTTTTTGCATTTCCAAAATCCTCACAACATCTCCAGACTTTCCAGGTGCACACATCCTAACTCCCTACTGCATAATTTCATTATTTGCATCTCTCATTTAGCTTGCATAATTAGGTTTTGAGATTTGAATGTTCATTTGTTGTTTCCAAGAACTTGGTTGGTGTTGAACCCTTAAAAGTTAAAAGAACCCCTTCCTAGGTCTTCCTCATTGAGAATTGACTCACCTTGCAAGGTTTATAGTCAATCCAATTAGGAATCCTAAGACATTTTTGAATGATTAGTGGAAAGAAGGGTGATATCATACAATCATCGCTCCCCTTCTCAAATAAATCAGATTGCATCTAAATTCAAGGATAACAAGGTGTAGGCTAAGTTGGCAGTTGTGGTGCTGGATTTGTTGGGTTTGGCATAATGGCTTGTTGTTGTGGCTGCAAGGGTTGTTGTGGCTACTGATAATTTATGTTTTGGTTTTTCCATTGCTGACCTCTTTGCTATTGTGGTTTCCATTGGTTTTGTTGGGGTGACCATTTAGAATTATAGTTAGATCCTTGGTAATTTTGTGATGAGCACATGCCTTGTTGTTGTTGATTCCAATTGGTTTGAGAAAGTGGTCATTGTTGGTTTTGCATATTGACCCAAGGCTGAGGGTTTCAACTAGGAATATTTGCATTAGGAAATGACATGTTGTAATTCAAAGGATCTTGTGGCACTCGTCTTTGATACCATGGTTTCCTTTGAGCTATGTCGAATACTTGTCCATCTTCACCTTCCAATGCATGAAAGTATGATGTCCCTTGCTTATTTTTAGAGATGCTTGCCACCTTTTTGCATTTGCAGTCAGTCCTTCTATGTCTATAATGTGGGTAGTATTCTATAAGAGTTGCTTCTGCATCTTCTTTCTTCTTCTTAATATGGAGGGTGTCTAGCTGTGTAGCTAGATGACTGATAATATCTTCCATATTTGATAGAAGATTACTCAATTCAACTCTAGAGACTCCATTGGATGGTTTGTTGATGGAAGATGTCATGTCTCCTCTAACCTTCTTGGTGAAAAACCTTGAGTAGTTCCCGCATGCTTTGCATATTTCCTCAAATAGTGCCTAAAAGATAGCTTTTTCCCCAATGATATTAAGTGCGTCCATGCAATCCTCATTAATCCGCCTTAAGAATATCAATTTTAGAGACTCATCAAAGAGTCTGTTCTAGTGGGATTTCTTAAGATAAAATTGAAACCTTTCAATGTAGTCTTTCAAAGATTCATCTTCCTTTTGTGACATCTTGAAGATGTTATCCCTCTTTCTATTTATTCCTCTACAGTAATCCTGGTACTTTTCTAGGAACTATATTTTCTTGGAATTCCAATTTTGGAATTTCTCTTCCTAAACCCACGAACCATCTTAGAGCAACATCCTTCAATGTTGTTGGAAATAGTTTGAGCCTATGTGCATCTGTCATATAATCATAACTTCTCCATAACACATCAAACTCAAAAATAAAGGTATTTGGATCCTCTGTGACTAACCCATAGAAAATAGGTAATGCTAAAGGAGGTATGTTCTTTAGGGCAGTCACTCTATCTTAATTGGCATAAGGGAACTCAAAAGTCACATGCTCAGGTGGGTCTTCCACTACACCATCACCTATGGTGATGATTTGTGTGTGGGAAGTCTCCTTTATGTTTGATGTGGAAATTGATGTTAGGGACAATTCTTCTTTAGGAATACCCTGGGTAAATGCAAGAAGATGAGTCCACATTTAGTGGAAGTTTCAAACTTAGAAAAAACCCGAAATTGGGCAAAACAAAATGGGATCCTGTTTTGCTTTAGGGCCCCAATCCAAAAAAGAGATCCCGTTTTGAAACAGGATCTTGTTTCATAAAGACTTGAAATTTTAGAAAAAAAAAAATGGGATCCCACTTCATAAATGCTTAAAATAAAATAAAAAAGGGGATCCCATTTCCTAAAGGATTAAAAAAAAAAGGATCCCATTTCTTAAAGGTTTAAAATAAAATAAAAAACAAAACAGGATCCCCTTTCATAGATGTTTAAAAAAAAATGGGATCCCATTTCTAAAAATCTAAATTTTTAGCCTGGTTTTTGCTATGGGTTTCATGTGGAAAAAAAGACTTGGGGAGCTAACCCTTTGCTTTAGACCTACTTTGACCTGCAACTTGAAGCTCATGTTAGTGTTAGTAGAAAATAGTGACTTTGGACATATGTCTGAAGAGGTTTTTTGCAGATTTTTTTGACGAAATTAAAATCCATTATAGATGAGATTGTTTAGATTCCAAATATGTATTTTTTTTACAATTCAATTATTTTCTATTTTTTAAATAATTTTTTATGGATCTGGTCCATAAACTTGAAATATCAGGGTTTTCTAGTATTTTAATAACTTTTTATTAAAATAATTTTTTAAAAGTGAATTATACATAGGTAATCTTTAGACAATTATTTTCAATTTGAAAAAAATAATTAAATGATAAGTTTAGGTTATCTTATGTGTGACGTACATGACGATTTTTTAAAACAACAAATATGGCCAATAAAAAATTAACAAAAAAAAACTTCAAAAAAGTATTACAAAAAAATATCGTGAGCATTCTTCAATGTGTTACAAATCTTTTTCCAAAAGGATTCAAAAATAATGATTATTTAGTTCAAAATATGGATGACATACAAGTGCATGGTATGGTAAAAAAAAGTGACTTTTCAACAATGGTTTTCAGTCATGCCCATTGAAAATCAATTTGTATCATCTGGGCATAAAAATAAATTACATATTTGGAAACTAGACTTTGAGTACTACATTTTATGATCAATGACTTTTTTAAAAATTTCATCTCTAAGTGCTTCAAATTTTAAGGTCAAATGTGGCAAATTTTGAAAATCAAAGAAAACACCATTTTTTTGGCCAAAAAGTGGACTCAACTTCTTGCACACACCCCCTCGCTTTGTTCACTATGATCACTAGTATCCTTTAAAGCTTCGTGTGTTGAGGGGAGAAATCTTCCTAGAACGTCTCGCTACCTCCGTATACAATAGTTCTGAATCTTTGGATCAACGACTCTTGCACATTATTAGTAAAGCATTTTTGTATTGATAACTAAAATCTAATTACCCTAATGTTGAAAACAAAATTCTAACTATGAAAAATTGAAATTAGACAAGAGAACCCTAAATGTAGCACCATCCTCAAAAACAATGCCAAAAATGTAAGGCCTTTCTAATGCTCAGTCAACTTGATGTTAGACACTCAATCTAAAAGAAGGGTTCCTAGTTGAACAATTTACTAAACCCTTGTAAAGATTTCATTTAATTATCAACTAGGGCTTTGTAAGCTTTTGATGATGTTGGAATTGTATGTGCATCCATGGAATCTACCCAACCTATATCAATGAGTATAGGTGGTTTACACATGTACAGGAAAATAGTTGTGATAGGTCGAATGTGAGCGTTAGAAAATGAGCAGCAAGTAAAAGAGTGCAAATAAACACCAAAACAACCTACAACTCAAGATTAGCCTAAGTTGGAAACAACACAAGATAAAAGCAACAAAATGGAACTCTATACCTTGCGTCGAATCGATCCTTTGGTTGGCCCTTCGATATTTGATGTGTATGCTCCTTGGATGGCACAAGATGCAAGCTAAATGATGTTGTGAGGATGAGTGCAAGTGGATGAAAACATGAAAATGGCTAAGTATAGATTGAGAAATAAAATTTCAAGAGTTTGGCTAGCAAAATGATCTCTCCCAAAATGAGAGAAAAGAGGGGGTATTTATAGGAATTTTGAGAATTCCTAGGGGAAATGGATGGCCAAGATTGAGCCACCAAATATCAAGATGTAGGGCTAAGGTGAGTTGAGAACTCACAGCCCTCACATCTTGACATGTGGCATGGGGAGAGGCTTAAGAAAGATGAGGTGGAGATGAGGTGTAAGAGAAGTACATGACATGGAGGGGGGTACAAAGTACCTTGGGATTGGACAAGATCTCCTCATAAAGGAGGTACTTGTCCCCATGTGGGTGAGAGGACATGTGAGGAATTAAAAATTCCTCAAATATTCTCATGGGGAGAAGGGAAAAATTTTAAATTCCAAAGGGTGCATTGGGGGATTAAATGTGAATTAAAAATTCACATAGGGAAGTGGAGATGCCTTGTCAAAAAAGAAAAGCATTTAATAGGGTTGACTCAATTAAGTGATTAGGATTGTGCAAGTACTTGATTAGTGATTAATGAAGATTAGAAGAGAGTTAGATTTCACATGTGACTTGATGTGACAAGTCAAAGATCACATGGGGAAGAGTAATGAAGGATTAGAGGAGGGTTAGGTGGCTAAGAGAGATTAGAGGCCAACTTGCAAAAGTTGGAGGATGTGACACATCCCAATCAAGGATTAGGCATGTGCACATCCTAATGATGAGATTAGAAGAAGGATTAGGATAAGATAAAAATGGAGGATGTGACACAAAGGGGATTAAATAAATAACATATTTATTTAATTCAATTGATGGAAGGAGGATTAAAAAGATAAGGTATTATTGATTAAATACATTAGGGATTTGGCAGAATTAAAGTTATTAATTAAATAATAGCAGTATTACTTAATTAACGAAAATAAGACGAAAGGGGATGAATTTGGATAAATTAAGTGTCCAAATTTAGACGTCTACAATAGTAAAGGCTAGAAATGAAAGTAAAGCGTTAACTGACAAAATAGAGGAAATAACTTAATCTACTACTTATGTTGTGGGTGCCTTTGGCTTAACACTGTAACTATTAACTACTAAACTTGACCTCTGTAATTCACTAACACTAGTGACTCTTACTTCTAACCACTTTAACCCCTTCAGAGAATGACTCAAGGAAACATCACATAGTATAATTCATAATACAAGATATGATTCATATGCATGTAATTGAGAATCTACTTGAAATGAATGCAACAATGTAATATTATAATCTAATAACATAAATTAAGGTGGGTGAATAGTACCTCGAGTGACCCTTGCTCGAGTTGTACCCATAGAAGAAATAAAATATGTGCTACTTGAATCAACTAATTGTAATAGTAAACTGGAACATTTTTATTGCATATAACTCAATTCTCACAACATGAGAAGAATTTGAATAGAGATCTCTCATTCATGAGTGCATATCCATTACAACTGAATAACAAAAACCTAACAATGAAGTATTGTCTGTGAAACAAAATTGGAACTATCAAAACATATATCTCCTAACTAGATCTACTCCTCAACCACTGATCCAAACTAGGCTCAGGAGGAAGTTTATTTGCATAAGGACTAAAAATAGAAATTGATTCTAGATGTCCACTCTCCAAAATAGAGAGATAACTAGTCTTTTTAATTGAAACCATAATTGAAAAAGAAAAAAGAAGACAAATAGAATTGAAACTCAATCCTAATGATTTGATAGAGGCGTGCTCTGTGAAAACTGTCACGTCGGCTTCCTTATCAACATAGACTTCTTCTTCCTCTTATCGTCTTATTGGATAATCTAGGGACTCACGGTTGACCACTTAAATGATCACTTCTATCATTTCCTATAACTATCATGTTTTTAGCATTCTGGACTCTCCCCTACAATTTTCCTAAAATCCTTTTGTTGCGGGTTGAGCTCTGTAGTTGCTGCAGGTTACAGTTCTTCTAGCTGCAAGAGGTTAGTTTCATCTAGAGTATACACACCATTAACTACCATAAATTAAACACAAATTCATGTTGAATTTCATACATATTCATAAAATTATCCATGCAAACATCATCATATCATAATTATATTTCCATATATCAAAGTTTGGTTTAGGTTGCATAAAAGATATAAATATTATATAAGTTTCAGGAATGTTTATGAAATAAGCAGCTTGACATGTTAAAAGATATGAACTAAATAGAAAACACTAGCTATTAACTAGGCCTGTCAATCACCATCCTTCATTTTTAACGAATACAAACATCTTTTGAGATACAATTTATTTGTTAGACTTTTAATTTGGTAAATATCACCTATCGTCTTCCACAACTTGTATGTGGTAGATTCTTCTGAAACATTCAAGAGGACAAAATCTACAAGACACAATTGAATGGTTCCTCATGCCTTCTTGTCTGTTTTCTTCCAATCTTTATCAAACATTGATTCTAGTTTATTTTCATTTGAAACTACCAACGACTGATCTATCTCTTCAATAAGATCCTCCATCTTCAACTTCCACATCTCGTTACCAATGTCATTGAATTTTTCAATATCTAGACAGGAAGTAGAAGCCATGGTTTTGAATCTTTTTCACAAATTTGCAAAACCCACAATGCACAAACTCCCATTGCAACCTAAAAACTTTCAACACTTATGAGAAAGGCATCCCTCTCTCAACAAAATAGTTAGCTTTGATACCAAATATTGGAAATTTGATGCAGATCAAGGTGGAGAAGACTCAAACAAATCAAATTTCAATAAAACAATAACCTTTGTTATTACATTCAGCCATCTTGAATCAACTACCATCAATAAGGTTAGCAAGGCTTCAAAACCCAACAAATTGGCTTATCCTTTAGAGAAAGTCTCTCAAGGACCATCTCATCATCAATATATCATCCACTCAGACCCCAAACACCATTCCCAATCCAAACATACAAGGTTTCTTTTCAATTTCTTGGAGATCCTTCAAACTGCCCTACAAAAAGGCTATAAAATTAGCCCTATTTTACAAACAAACTACTCTTTAAACTTCTCCTAACCCCACAAGCTCTTGGATAGTCATCCAACAGGTCACAAAACTCCCAATTCCATAGGTTTTAGACAAGCACTTGGTCCCAAAGCCATAATTTCTTAAAACCCTCAATTTCCTAACAAAAACCTAGGGTTTTCAACATCTCACAACCCCAAGGCCTTCCAAACCTCACCAAAGTATCAAAAAAGTTTGTTAGGGTCTGCACACACATAAGAAACCTTCACCTAGCCTTAAGATTTAGTAGATCTCAAAAACATCACTTTGGTTCCCCCATTTCAAGCCAAAATCTCACATTCACAGCCTAAAACAACATCATCAGCCCCATAAACGCCTTGCCATTATTAAAATAGTTGAGGAAACTTGTAAACAACACATTGTAAGCCTTTCCTTCGAGTCACAAGTCACCATAGTAGGAGGAAAGGCTCCATTACAAAATTGTAATAAAACTTAGACCTTGTTGGTCCGTACAAGCTAATCAGGGAAAACGAGTTTTCTTTTAACCAAAACAAACAAAACGAGTCACAAAACTAATAGAAAACCAAGTAAAAACCTACCACTACAATATTTCATGAATTTCCAATCATGGGAGACCTGTACTGGGCCGTACATAGGGATAAAAACTAAAAACTCAGAAAATTGTTGATATTTCACAGTTTTGGCATTGTGAAGAGCATCAAAACTTCAAAAGTTATTCATTGAAGACCCCATTCAGGCTTGAATGATGTTTTAATACATTTCAAATGAGAGCCAACTCCCTTCAACGCCCATAACCACCTTTTAACCATCAAACACTTATTAAGCCTATAAACACTAGTATTTAACAAAGGTTTGCTTAATAAGCTTTATCATGCAAATTTATTGTTCTAAAGGCTTAGGACCACTTAGACACCCTTATAACGTGACTTTTAGACTCTTTCTCTGCACTCCCACCTACTTTTTATGGAAATATCAACAATCATTTAACTCAAGAGTGCTTTTGCACATTTGTCCACCTTAATCTACTAATTCCCAAAGTACATAAAAGATTGGTCTATTAGACCTTATTCAAGACAAAAAGACCTCAACATACTAACATTTATCAACTGTCCTCCCAATTTACCATCAAACAATCACAAATTGAGGGTGAGGTGTGGGTGCTCCTGCACCAAAATTCAAGGTGAAACTTGCAACAATATGAACTTAAATATTTGGTTGTAAATTTGAAATCATGTATTCAAGATTACCAATATTATGATATGTTATTAGCAATTGTAAATATGAAAGCAAATCAACAATTCCATAAGTTGATAATCACAAGTGACACAAGATATACACAGAGAAACCCTTGTGGGAAAAAACTCTACACCCAAAGAGATGCAATGTTTGTATTAATCTTCAGGGAAGTACATCAATACAACAATCCTCTCTGAATTTTGGTAGCAATTCGTTACTCTGACAACCTGCAAACAAACTCATGAAACCACCATCTCAATGCTCCAATCTATAGAAGTTTGTGGGAGAGAATACCACATATGGTATCCCAAAACAACAAGTAAAACCACCTAGAAAAACCCACACACCCCTTAGTGGACAACCCATAAACATGGTGAAAACTATTAAATGATCACATGGCCTTCACATGAGCACCTAAACCATAGCCAATCAAAATTGGTCAATACCAAGTGCTCCATAACTCTTTGACGACTCTGACGGCTCAAACTCAAAACATGCAAGCTTGGCTGCCCAATCCAAGATAACATGCAAACAACATGCATTTTTTGGGTGGTCTCCACCTAAAAAGTGGACGACAAAAAGGAATATGCTCCAGGGATGCTCTGTAATTGTCACCATAGCGGGTCCACCTCTATGAATGCAATTACAATTTGTAATAGGAAAATAAATAATAAATATTTTGCCTCTTATGTCCTCAAGGACACTTTTCAAGGAATGTGGAGACACATACATCAACTTAGGATAACAATTATAATGTCATGTATCCTAACAAAGGGGCGATGCACAATTAATACGATGAACTGGATGTTGAGGGTGGCAAGGTGTTCGACTGCCGCACATTCATTTGACCCATTGCCAACTACCCTCCACACAACATCCGAAGGTGGACCCAAACGATGACCAGTCAACCCTCCAAATGGACATGCCATGAACACGTTGGACTAATTGGAGTGTAATACATGGCATATAGAGTCCAATCAAGCATAAACAAAATTGGTGAGTCCATGAAGAGTTGTCTAATGTGACAAACATATTTTTTTTATATCTACTCCTTGTAACACACCATGTGGACCTCCAAAAATAAAATGCTCCACTATAGACCCTCTCTCCTACCGCTTATCCATCTTTAATTCTAAAACTCATTTGATTTCCTAACATAACATTAATTATTCGATCTAGATTAATGTATGGCGTGTATGCATGCCTAGATTAAGACTAGGGAAAGGTTATTCTCCCCTAGAATTTGTTATAATTACAATTCTAAAAATCTGATCTGTCTTCCAGATTTACAATTCACTTTTTCCCATAAAGGTAGATAGGGTCACCGCGAAAAGAAAACCCTATATTAAACGTCCCCTGAACCGCCCGATGTATGTCATAACGTACGGCTTAGATTTCACCTCAATTCCCACTCCGACCTATGTCCTACACCCTCTACCTACTTCGCGCCAACTTCGCAAATGCCCTATAAATAGACTACAACATTTTATGACTTGTGTACTCTTTCAACTCTTATTCGCTAACTAGAGGCACCGGGTTCGAATTGTAACCCTGTGCATTCTGTAGAGAAGCTCTGTTTCTTTTTTCATTCTTCTAAGTCATGGCGCTCCTTGTGGAGAAGACTGTGACGGGAAGAGAGTACAAGGTTAAAGACTTGTCTCAGGCTGACTTCGGCCGTATGGAGCTCGATCTGGCCGAAGTGGAAATGCCCGGCCTCATGGCCTGCAGGGCTGAGTTTGGCCCTTCGCAGCCATTCAAGGGAGCACGAATTACTGGCTCGCTTCATATGACTATCCAGACGGCTGTTCTAATTGAGACACTCACTGCTCTCGGAGCTGAGGTCAGATGGTGCTCCTGCAATATTTTTTCTACTCAGGTACTTCCTCACACGGCTTTTTGGTTGGTATTTTTTGTTTTGTACTTAAGGATTTATATTGCATCTACTTCACTTCCCATTCCCCACGACTTTGCCTATCCCTATTTCGTTCTCCCTAGTTGCTCAACTAACTGACCCACTCTGTAAGCTGGGATGAACATATGACCATTTGCTTGTTCCACTTGAGGGAACGCTTTTACATTTATTTCTGGTTTTTATTGATTGGTAAATTCTCTTTGCTAGAAAACACTCACATTAGATTATCCTACCGTATTTACTAAATGAGTATATCTTCTATGTCATTTCACTTGCTTGCATATGGCCTGCTTCACCGTAGATGATGTCACAAAGTTGGGCATCTATTATGTCATTTTCGCTTTGGTTTTGCATCTATTGAGCTTTACCTTAGGTTATTCCAGTAAAAATGGATATAGCTATATCATTTTCACCATAAGCTTTATTGCCCTAGATGATGCCGCCATAGATGGGCATCTCATATGTCATTCCACCGCTCTTCCCTCCAGCATTTGTATTTGGTGATCCTCACCTTCGATTATCCTACTTTAGATGGGTATCTCATATGTCGATTTCACTCAGACCTGCATTTGGCGACCTTTACCTTTGAATATGCCACTATAGTTTGGATATATCTTATTTCATTTTC
Source organism: Sequoia sempervirens (assembly GCA_007258455.2). Classification (NCBI taxonomy): domain Eukaryota; kingdom Viridiplantae; phylum Streptophyta; class Pinopsida; order Cupressales; family Cupressaceae; genus Sequoia; species Sequoia sempervirens. The sequence continues at coordinate 539,394,033 of VDFB02270651.1, read as the reverse complement.
TGTTTGGGTTTGCATTTGAACAATTTCGCTATAGATGGCGCCATGACTTAAGAAGAAGAAAAAAGAAACAGAGCTTCTCTACAGAATGCACAGGGTCACGATTATGCCATTATAGATGTGTATCTCTCATGACATTGTCAGCTGGTTTTGCATTTGATGGCTTTCGCCTTAGATAACGATAGCACAGACGGGGATCTTTTATGTCAGGAAGCCTTATTTTCACTAAATATTTTGATTGCCACCTGAAATTTGAGCTTAGGTCTATTGAATTGAATAGGGGACGTAAAACAGTCGTTTAAATGTTTAGTTCTAAAGCATTGATGAGGCAAGTTTTCATTCATTTATACTGTTGTGTCTGTAAGCCCCTCTAAATACATGATATCGTATGGCCTTGTTCCCCCACCCTACTTGCGATCAAGTGAAGCATAAGAACTCTTTTTTTTAGCATTTTAAAAATTTCAACTTAAATAATTCCATTGTCACTAGATTGGACATATATTGAATGCTATGAAACCTCATTTGCCCACACTTAAATAATTCCATTATCGCTAAAACCATGCAAATGAACACCAAACTTTTAAAATTTCATTTGTAGCTTCTATTTTCAATAATTATTTTCAGCACTGAAATTATGCCAATGGACAATTTGTTCTATTTTATTTTTTCTACGACAGAGCCAGTTTGCTCATCCGATCTTTTAGATCTGTTTCTACTTAAGTATCAATTTATTTTAAATACATGATATCGTATGGCCTTGTTCCCCCACCCTACTTGCGATCAAGTGCAGAATAAGAACTCTTTTTTTTAGCATTTTAAAAATTTCAACTTAAATAATTCCATTGTCACTAGATTGGACATATATTGAATGCTATGAAACCTCATTTGTCCACACTTAAATAATTCCATTATCGCTAAAACCATGCAAATGAACACCAAACTTTTAAAATTTCATTTGTAGCTTCTATTTTCAATAATTATTTTCAGCACTGAAATTATGCCAATGGACAATTTGTTCTATTTTATTTTTTCTACGACAGAGCCAGTTTGCTCATCCGATCTTTTAGATCTGTTTCTACTTAAGTATCAATTTATTTTAATTTAATAAGGCTTTCAAAGCAGCCAATGTCTTTGAAGGTTGGATAAACTGCTTACTGTTGGATGTTTTTGTTCAATTATTTTGGTGATTTTTTGTCATTTGTGATCTGATCTGAAAATTTATTTTGCAGGATCACGCTGCAGCAGCCATTGCCCGTGACAGTGCAGCTGTGTTTGCCTGGAAGGGGGAGACACTCCAGGAATACTGGTGGTGTACAGAGAGGGCTCTGGACTGGGGTCCCGGTGGTGGCCCAGATCTGATTGTTGATGATGGAGGGGATGCTACCCTACTAATTCATGAGGGGGTCAAGGCTGAGGAAGAGTTTGCAAAGACTGGCAAGATTCCGGATCCTACTTCAACCACCAATCCTGAATTTCAGATTGTTTTGGGATTGATCAAGGATAGTCTCAAGGAGGACCCTTTGAAGTATCACAAAATGAAGGACAGGTTGGTTGGTGTATCCGAGGAAACCACTACAGGGGTGCACAGACTGTATCAGATGCAGGCCAGTGGCTCTCTGCTGTTCCCTGCCATCAATGTTAACGACTCTGTTACGAAGAGCAAGGTATAGATCTGGTTCAATGAGCTTTTGTGTTTAGATTTGGATTTTGAAGTATTGTAAGTTTTTAAATGATATGGCAGTTGGGAGTGACCCTAGCTCCAGATCTGATTTCAGGGACGTCGTTCTGTTGTATATTAGATATATGTCTGAATGAAGTGATATGCTATGCTTTGTGTTGTAAATTATATTAGATCAGCATTTGACTTCATTGATGATTAGGCTTTAAAAAAATCATGCGGGGGTCTTGTTTCTCCATGGGTTTAATGATGTTGGTTAGGCAATTTACCTCATGTGAAAAATGTGTGGATATATATTTAAACTTGATAAGATAGTGTGGCTGGGAAGTTTATTGTTCTTGCTAAGTTCCAGATTCTGATAATTCTTGGGTGCCAGTGAATTTGATTAGGTGTCTGCAAATGCTTCTGACAACTGTGAAGTTGTCTAAAAACATTTTGGTTCGATTGTAATTATGCCTTGTAATCAAGATTTGATTTATTATGCTTCAAACTTACTACTGGTTTAGCAGACTGGTTCATATGGGTTTCTGGTGTGTTGCTATCTTGGGATTGCACTATGGATGTCATTACTACTTTCATATTATTGTTTTTTGCGATGCTCAGAAAATAAGTAGTAAAATTGTCTGTTTTAGTTTTGTTACTGTTTATTGTGTGTTGGTACATGTGAGTTTGTGTTATATGAAGGCAGCTTGGGATTGTATTTGGGAGGCAATTGAGACTTGAATGAATTTTCTTATGTGAGGTTTTATGACATCTTGTTGCTGCGTACAAGATCTAGGGCTTGAAATTTTTTGCATGCTATTATATTGAATTAGTACTGTAGACATGCTTGGATCTGATAATTTTGGTGGCAACATATATGTATTATGATGCAGGTTTCAATGAGTGGCCGTTTTCATTACATCAATTTTTATTTATGTTGTTGGTTGCATTGAATCTGATTGTTCTTTGCATTGTTTTGCAGTTCGATAATTTGTATGGTTGCAGGCACTCTCTTCCAGATGGCCTGATGAGAGCCACTGATGTGATGATTGCTGGTAAGGTTGGTGTTGTGTGTGGATATGGAGATGTTGGAAAGGGTTGTGCTGCTGCCTTAAAGGCTGCTGGGGCCAGAGTCATTGTTACAGAGATTGACCCAATTTGTGCTCTGCAAGCCCTTATGGAAGGTATCCCTGTTCTGACTCTAGAGGATGTGGTGAGCACTGCTGATATCTTTGTTACAACAACAGGAAATAAGGATATTATCATGGTGGATGACATGAGGAAGATGAAGAACAATGCCATTGTTTGCAACATTGGTCATTTTGACAATGAAATTGACATGCATGGTCTTGAAACCTACCCTGGTGTTAAGAAGATAACGATCAAGCCTCAGACAGACCGATGGGTGTTCCCGGAAACAAACAGTGGTATCATTGTCCTTGCAGAGGGGCGTCTCATGAACTTGGGTTGTGCAACTGGCCATCCAAGTTTTGTCATGTCTTGCTCATTTACAAACCAGGTATGGTATTAACAGTGCTATAATTCTGAAGGCATTGAAATGTCTTATATATTTTTGTGTGTATGATTAAAAGTATTGCATTGTTGTGAATGGTTGTATTCTCTGCTGCAGGTTATTGCACAGCTGGAGCTTTGGAATGAGAGGAAAACAGGAAAGTATGAGAAGAAGGTATATGTGTTGCCCAAGCATCTGGATGAGAAGGTGGCTGCTTTGCATTTGCCCAAGTTGGGTGCCAGACTTACAAAGCTTTCTCCAGATCAAGCTGCATACATTAATGTTCCTGTTGAGGGTCCTTACAAGCCTGTCCACTACCGCTACTGAGCTGAACATGGTTTTCCCATGACTCATTTGGCAAGAGCTGTTTTGACGAAACAATTGAAGCACCGAACAGTTTTTGGCATCTTCATTATTTTCCTTATGGAGTGATATAATACCTAATTTGAATGAAGTTGAATTGTGAGCTAAAGCTGAATAAGAATCCATGGGGTGAACCAAGGATTTGAAGAAATGGAAAGAAAATGTTCGTATTCACATCCTATTTGTGTCTGGATTTTATTTTGAGCAATTTTATAATTTAAAGTTATTTTTTGTATCAAGTTAAGTTACACGCCTCAGCAATACGCTTAGTCGCTGAACTATGAATATGGTTTTGAAAAACATGTTATGATGTTAGCGATGAACTTAAATTGTCCTTTTTGTGACGCACTTATCTTCGGTAGTCAGGTATATAATGGTTATGAACGTATAGTTTTAAATCAAAACCTGAAAAGAAAAGGAAATTTGAGAGCAATAACCATCACAATAAAAGATACAATTTTTTTTGTCTCGGTGAACCCAATTTGAATAACCATCACAATAGAAGACACAAGAATTTTTGTCTTGGTGAACCCAATTTCTGGGGGGACTCCAGCAAAACGCAGAAATTGTCTCCTCACCATCTAAAATGACAAACACGATCAAAGGCCCCTAAACAGCCTGAAATAACTTAAATTGGTCTCTAAGATTGCATACAGTTCCCTTCGATTGGAGAGCATCCTATTATATGGCTTTGTGTTGTGTTTCTATCAAACCCTCATATCAAATATCCAATCAATTCTTTTCTAGCCTTAACGTTTTTAGCTTCATGTTCATTGTATTAACGTTTTTAGCTTCATGTTCATTGTATTGGCCAAGCCAGTTTTTGTAAGAATGGTTCAATTGGGTGCAGTGCGTTCATAACAAGAAGATCTAGCAACAATTTTTTTTGTTTAGCTGGATTTCAATCTCTATTGCTGTATTGCCCAGTTTCTTGCTATACATTCATGGCGAACTGGTCTAAAGTCTTTGAATTGCTGAAAGCATTGAGTTTTGACTGGCTTGGTAGTGAAATGATCATCTCTTAATCCAACAGAGGTGTTCGGTTCATTTTAGAAATAGATAATATGATGTTTGGATTATAATACTTGATCTACGCAACCAATGAGTATAAGGAAAGAATTTCAAATGTGGAAATAGCTAAATAATTTTCTTAGGAACCCCCTGGATTGTGGGAGGAGATTTAATATGATAAAAGTAAAAAGAAGATGAGCGTGGAGGTACTGAGATGGTTTGGAAAAGAAATGAGCAGTGTGGAGGTATTGAGCTGGTTTGGAAAGGAAATGAACATTTCTGTTGGAATAAAATGAAAAGAAATCTAAATCTGTTTGATCCTCTAGAGAACACGAAAAGGGAAAGCAAAATTTTTGGTTTACGCAGTGCAAATTGGATATATTTTCTGTTCACAATGACTACTTTAGTTTTGACTCTATTGATGTCTGACCAACATCCTACTGAAGCTGATGTCTAACCAACATCCTACTGAAAAGGTGAGAAGGAATAATATGTTCACTCTTAATAGAGTTTGCAATTAACAATCAAAATTGCATGGATGAAATTTTTACATTGTGAGAAGTTAATAGGAATTTTCTGAAAGTTCTATCAATGTTTACATTGACCAGTGTAATAAGAATGTAAGTAGCTGGAAAACCTTCTTCCGAACCATTGGAAAAAAATGGACGTAGTTGGAAAGCTTTTAGAAACCATTGGGAAAAAAATAGCTCTTGATGTGACAAGGATAGAAAATAAACTATAAGAGGGTTTTTATCATGGAAAAGCTCCTACATAATGATTAACAATGAAAATCATATTGATCTAATAACGAAAATTAAGCATAAATTGAGGAGCATGCACAGATAAAAAAGGAACAAGGAATGAAAGAGCAAAAATGAACTGGCTCAAAGTGGGAAAGAGAAGCTCAAAGTTCTCTTTCTGTTAAATCAATGATGAAAACTATTAAGGAAGAGATTGTAGCAATTTGGATTGATAATTAATAGGTCAATGATTCTAAAAATATGCAGGAGGAATTCAAAAAGTTTTATCAGAATTTATTCACCTCCAATGATGATAATGCTGAATGTAAAGGTGCAGAATTATTGTAGATTTTTTTTCCCGAGAAAGATTAAGGGGAAGATGCTAATAATTTGAACAAAGAAATCAGAAGGGAAGGCTATAAAATCTTCAATAAACTATGGGCTATTTGTCAAATTTTATAAAAGGAATATTAATTGGGTGAGTGATGATCTTCTATTTTTGTACAATGAAGCTATAAGAAAAGGTACCTTGGATAGTAGTATTAATAGAGGCATTATAAAATTGCTGCTCTACTTGTCGAATTTTATAAAAGGAACATTAATTGGGTGAGTGATGATCTATTTTTGTACAATGAAGCTATAAGAAAAGGTATCTTGGATAGTGGTATTAATAGAGGCATTATAAAATTGCTGCTCTACTTGTCAAATTTTATAAAAGGAATATTAATTAGGTGAGTGATGATCTATTTTTGTACAATGAAGCTATAAGAAAAGGTACCTTGGATAGTAGTATTAATAGAGGCATTATAAAATTGCTGGTCTACTTGTCGAGTTTTATAAAAGGAATATTAATTGGGTGAGTGATGATCTTCTATTTTTGTACAATGAAGCTATAAGAAAAGGTACCTTGGATAGTAGTATTAATATAGACATTATAAAATTGCTGCTGAAGGAGGGAGATAGAACCCAAATAAGGAACTGGAGATTATTAACGCTCTTTAATATCTCTTACAAGATTTTGACTTCTAAATTCATAGATATTCTTTCAAATTTTATTAGCACCACTAATATTGGTTTCATGAATGGCAAAAATATTCTAGAGAATTTGATAATTAGTTGGGAAGCAATGGAGTAGGCAAGAGCTATTGAGCAAGATTTTGGGATGAGAGCTATTGAGCAAGATGTTGGGATGCTTCTCCGTATGACAGAGGGTTGAATGGTCATTTATCTTTATGACCCATGAAACATTTGGCTTCCCTCCTAAATTCTATGTAATGATTAAAGTCTATGTTTAAGGATGTTGCCATCTAGATTGATGTTAATGGTCATTATCTGAACCCTTTCATTTTTCAGAGATCCATTAGGCAGGGGTGCCCTCTTTCCCTAGCCTTATTTTTGATTGCCTTCGATGCTATTCACTTCCTAATGAGAACAAGGAATAATGGAGATGAAATTAAAGGACCGACTCTTCATAACAATGAGGACTTGATAAACATATAGTTTGTAGATGAATTGCAATTTTTATGAAAATGGAAGAATTTTTTTTGAAAGTATGATGAATAACACTTCTTTTGTAAATCTTTTGGTGCCAAAATCTTAAGAGTAAATCTTCTCTTCTTAAATGGCAAGAGTCTCCTCTAAATTGGTTCAATAAACAAGGTCTTCAATGTGGGAGGTATCATGGTATTCCTTTTTCCATTAATGCCTCCCTTAGGGATATGTGAGACTTGATTCATGGTAAAATTGAAAGAAAACTTTCAAATTGGAATAAGAAATATTTGTTTATTGTAGACAAGTTTCAAATATGTCAAAAAGCCTATCATCATATAGTATTTACTATGCTTTTGTTTGATTTTTTAGTAGTTATCAAACTAATGACATTTAGAAGAATTTAATGTGTTTCCTTTGGTTTGATGGGAAAGAAGAAAAAAAGAATTGCAATCAATTGGGATTGGTACTACGTGGATAAAGATAAAGGTGGACTTGGATTAAAGGACAAGATCCAAGGGATTAGTCTTGCAATCAAATGGATAATTAAGTCTTTTAATGGTGAGGAGTTTGGAAAGCACTTATGAGAAAGTCATTTGGCTATCCCATAGAAGGTCAAGCAATGGAAAGCATTGCACCTACAAGATAATTATTTTGGTAAGTTTTTGTTTCTCCCTTTGGCTTTAAGTTATTTAGGAGCTTATGGAAAGCTAGGGAGATGGTGAGATGTTTCATTAAAGGCAGTAATGCATATGAAAAGAACAATGATAAGGTTGTAGTTTTAGATCCATCTAGTGGAATCTTCATGGAACAATAAAAAGATTTAGCCCTCCCTCAAGGGCGTTTTACTAAAAAAGTGGAATAGCATGGGCATTGGTGTGTTTAGCAATATCTTGGAGAATAATCAATTTAGAAGTTGGCAAAGTATTGGTAATGAGTATGGTTTTCCTCAGTCTCAAAGGAGACCATATTCATTACTTGAGAAGGCTTGTCATAATATGCACTTCCCTATTTAGTTGAGTTTCAATACAAAAATCCATGAGAACTTGGTTTGGGAAGATGGTTTTTTTCTTTTCAAAATCAATCCCAAAAAGTAGTACAAAATCTTAACTAACTCCCAAGATGTCATTAGGCACTTAAATAACCACTACAATTTGATTTTTTTTCGAAGTGGTCAACAATTTTTAAATTTGTCTCATGCTATTGATCCTAAAAAGGCCTATTTTAGATGGTTGCTCCTTTTAAAGAGACTTATTAGTATGAATTATTTTAAATCTAACCCTTTCAAAATTTTGTGTAATTATTGTAAATCTCTTGAAACTATTGAGGACCTTTTCTTTCAGTGTACTTTTGCTAAGGAAATTTGATTATTTTTCTTTTTTGACTTGGGAGGGTGGGATGAGTAACAACTTTTCTTGGCATGAAGTTTTGTTCGGTTATGCTGATGGGTTGGGTATGAATTGTAATTTTTTTTAGCTTGTTTTAACCACTAAGATTCTTTGGATTTTATGGAAATTGAGAAATGAGGATTATTTTTAGGCAAGAGGAGGCACCTCATAGAGTCTTCTAAAAGGCTTACTTTTCAAAATATTACTTTGTAGGTTACCATGACCTTGAAGATCTCAAAAGGAAGATTTTGGGAATTGATGGACAATGGACAAGCAAACATAAATAGATTTGAGATCAAAACAACAAAGTTTTGGCCATATGCTAGAGGAAGATGATAAATTTGTGAAAAACATATGTAGTTCCAAAAAAGGTATAATAGAAATTCACATTTGATATGCTTTTGGAGGATATGGGTCTCAAATAAAGAGAAAATAATCCCAAGGTTGATGCTAATCTAGAATTTGCATGAACAAATGACAACATATTAGATGTTAATCCTCCAATTGGGACATATGAGATAGAAATAGTAAAAGTTGGAATAAATAGTTCAATTTGGAATTTTCTATTGACTTGCTAATGTATTTTTTATTGAACATAGGTTGTCATTGATGCCAAAGGTTGTTTTCAAAGGTTGTTAGTAATATCATTAATGTCAAAAGTTCAATTTGTTATGTGGTGGTAATTTTACTGTTAGGAGGAAAAATCGAGAAATATATATTATTAGTTGTTGAGGAGTGTTTGTGTGACTATTGTATGCTTGTAATATCATGCTTGCATCTATTCTCTATGATTTTGGTGGTCCAAAAGTCTGTATCAATATGTTTTAGTTGAGTTCTCAAGGTAGAGAGATTTCTCTAGCAGTACAAATACGGGTAGCATTTCTTTCAAAAATGCAGTTTTTCTCTACAATTTCAGAGGAGAGTAATTCTACACTAGTTTTATCATATTCCTGAGTTTTCAAAGGATATGTTTAGCATGCGAAAAGATTGAAGTGACATAATGTTCTTTGAGTATGTTTGTCAACAATTGTAGTTCAAGGCATGTGTGGTAATGGCTAGTAGTGTGCAAAATTCAATTCTTGTGTGTGGTGTTAAGATAGGACCTAGTTAAGGTTCCTATGGTAGCGCACAATATCATGTTCTTTTGGTGGTAAGAAAATTTGTTTTTGGACTGACCTATTACACATTTCATGCATTTGAATTTAGGTCCACCTTATGTCGTCCTGGCTATTTGCGGATCCCTGGTCGACATTGAAGAGTGTTAATGTAATGTCATGTATATATTTCAAATGTTCAGATGCATTGTGAGGATGATTAGTGTGATCACATGAATTAGAATTACACGTGTGAAGAAGAGTTGGTCATTGGTGTAAATTGAAGAGAAGGTGGTGAAGATAAAAGAAAGAATTACATTTTAGTGTTCGCATATATCTAAAGATCATCTGCAATGAGGAAGAGTGAAAACTGTAACTTTGACACATGTTAAGTCACATTGATGATCTGTAAGTTTTATCATTGTGTTCTGGTAGTACTGGTGTTCTACCTGTTATATTGTTCCAGTTGGGGATTGGTGTCTCCAGTAGATTGGTGCATACAAGCACAATAGGGAATTGTTGCCTCCGGTAGGTTGGTGCCTACTTCACTGTATAAAATTTAGTTGTACATTTTTGCATTGTGAGGCTGGGTTTGGATAGTAGATCCAAGCAACTATTCTCACCGTGGTTTTTCCCATCTTGGGTTTTGCACGTATATCTAGTGTCCTCTTGTGTGCTTTATGTTTTTATGTTTTATTTTGTTATGTGGGGTTAAGTGTAAAGAATCATATATTTTGATAAGTATAGAATAAGTTAAGAATTTTAAATTGATTAGATCTATTGATTCATCCCCGCTCTTAGTAGATTCTGTGCCCTTGATTTTTGATGTGATAAAAAATCTCTATACTATATTACTGTTGTTTTGCTTATGTTGTATGGATTGTAGTGTTCATGAAACTTGACTACCATCTTGGGCATATATTGTATATTGTAACTTGCTCTCTTTTTTGGTAATATATAATCAATTCAAAAATATTGCTTCATATTTTCATTTCCTTTGTAAGTGTTGCAAGATATGATGTTGACACGACTTCTTTGCATGCAATGCAATATTTTATTTCACTTGGTAATATTCATGTCATAGTCTTACACATGTGGAATAATGTTTTAGAGAGCTATTTTAGAGCAGTATTATTTCAATCAATAAATCACAATATATCATTCTTCATCAAATTTTGACCATGCCTTTTAGAACCTTGAAGATGATGTAATAATATGCCAAAATATTTTATCTTAAAAATTGGGAAAGATTGAATCTCACCAAGGACATGCTAGTATATAACGTAGTATTTGCATCATGTAAATATATTTCTTGACCAAAAAAAGTTGCTAATATTTGGTCTATGATAACCCATTATCTTTGGAAAGTGCTTTATAACTATAGTGTCATAAATTGTCACCCTCGACAATTTCACACTAGGTTTAGCTCCTCCTAGGTGCCTAGATCCAATTGTGCTCTTAATTTACCTATTTTATGATAATCTTCGAAAAATCAAAATTAAATTGGGAATATGAAATTCATATTTATTTAACAATAATCAAAGCCCCAAAATAGGTTTGGAATAGGGCGCTAGCACCCATGTTCAACCTATTTTGGCCTCAATTCAAATATGTCAGTTTCAACATTTTAACATTTAGAAATTTGAATTCATTTGTCAACTATCAGTAATTAATTTGTGGGAAATTAAAGAATTACATATAAATACAAGTATTTTTCACCATTTGAAATCCTAATGCAATCCTAAGCAATTGAGATCATAATTGAGCATCGTAAAGAGTAGTCAAGAGCAGAATTAGCAGAATTATTGCAACATTATTTCAGTTAATTATCATGTTAGCAATACATCAAGTTTTCATGTGAGTTTTTTTGTGTTTCAATTTCATTTATTTTGTGAGTACTAACACTTGTAGGACTTCAAATCAAGCATCCAATTCTCCTTGAAGGTGATGAGTACAATGACTTCAATCTATCAAGGAATGCAAATTTGAGTGGTAAGTTGCAAAAATTATCAATTTGTCACTTGTTTATCCATTAGCCTTTGCCTGGTCGAGGGTGAGCTCGCTTTTACACCATCATAGCCATTATGGAGGTAAAAATACCAAAACAAGGTTTAACTTAGACAAAACCCTATACGACACAATCCTTTCTCCTCTTTCTTGTATGCATATTATAGATCTGAAGTGAATTTGGGAGAGGATTGAAGACCTAATTGCTTACTGAAGCATTCAAGACCTACACGTCAACTAATTAGGGAAAGTGGAATTTATTAGCGATATACGAAGTTTCAACATTGAGTCCAAAAGGGAAGAGCATACATATAGAGGTCATCTAAGATATGAATTTTGATTCTAAAATTCTACACTTCCAAGTCTACGGTGCCAACACCCCTGCCTAACTATTTTAAGCCCAAATTTATATGCCAGGTTCCTTTGTGTCTGCTCTCTACTGCTTTGTACTCTGTTTCTGGTTTTTTGTTATGTGTTTGCTTCAAGTCATAACTGTATGTTGTATTTTCATAGTTAACCTAGGTGTATATTTACATTATCAAATTAAGTCAATCAATAGTCAATCAATCAATACCAAATCATCCCTAATAAAAGGAACCCTAACCTTGATCTCCTATTATGGCTCTTCTATTGAGGTTAGTAGTCAAGTGTGTTTTGTGATAATTTTTGGTTCCATCCATTGTGATGTAGGAGGTGTGATTTAGATCCTAGATCCCTTTTTCCCACATCACATTTTGTTGTTCTTATTGACACAAGGATATAAATAAAATGAATCCATTGTGACATTCATCTATTTTTATTTCCATTCATCTTTATGTTGTGAACATTGTTGTCTTGTGTTTCCTTTTGGGAACGATGCAACGTGTTGACACATTTAGGTCTCTCCCATGTTGACTCAAAAGCCCTTTGTCATCTTCATGTGTCATTCATCCATTGTATTCATGCACAAGTATTTGGGGAATGATGTCAATTCCGAGCATGATCATATTATATATTATCTCTGATCTATAATAACCCTAGATATGTGGATCCGTTATGTGCTATTTTCTCTTGGTAATTATGTGGCTTTGTCTTGGGGGCAACCCCTTGTTATGAGTTGGCTTTGTTGGGAACATATCATTGGCATAGGGTTTTTCAATAAGCTCTAATGACCTATCATGTTACAAATATCATTTTATTCTACCTTAAAGGCAATTGCCCCCGATTGGCATTAGTAATTACTTCAAGGTGGGGGCATATATTCCATTATGTGCTTCACTTGGTTCACACACATTGAACTCTATAATGGATTTTTGGTATATTGATCATTTTGTAGCGCCTTATCAGAATTATTGGGACTATAATTATTGGTATGGCTAACATGGGAATGCACCTAGTGAATATCAGACTTCACTAGCCCTTATGTGTTTTCATTTGCTACAGCTGCGAAAATTCACCAACCGTCGTCTGACATTTTGGGTTGCCGGCGGCGTCCAAACAAACCATTGGTGACATAAAAAATCAGCAATGATGACTGTTTCACAAACCAGTAAGGTTCCAAATATTTTTTTGACTGTTCTTTATTTTTCTAGCTTCTGCAAAAAAAAATTTGACCCGACGAAAATTTCTGGCTTCTTTTTCAAAACTGGCGGTCATTTTTTTCAATGACGTCAAAATTCTCAGGCAATGGAATCTTTCAGCATATTCTAATAATTTATGGAGAATATTTCGGTGAATCTAGTTTTTTGGCAACTGATTTTTTTTCGGCTAGAGGGGAATATTCTTGCTAGTGTCATGCTGACATCACCATGATGTCATCCATACTAAAGGTGACATTAACATGACGTCAAGCATACGACCTGCCACCTTGGCCCTTCAAGACCCTTTTTTGCCCTAAAGGAGTGTTTTTTTTTTTCTTTTGGCCATAATTGGGCATACAATGTCATTTTTTGACAAATGAGATATCATTGGAAAGCTAGTTTTGTCAACTTTCCAGCGGTGTGGGTCTCATCACCATTTTTTTGCTGTTGGTGCATTCTATAGCCTGTTGAAGTTAGAGGTGTTGTTTTCAGTCTTGAGCTCATAACTTTTGACCAATTTCTCTGTTTGTCACGATTCTAGTGGTGTTGGAACTATTTTTCAAAGCTCTTCACAACCATCCATGATTTTTTTCTAGATTGCTCTCTAGGTACATTTTATTTAGGTTTTTGTGTTTTTGCACTCTAGTGAATTACTTGGACATCTTAGCTACTAGAAACTTTTCGTTTGTGTGGGATGACTTGCTTTTCGATGTTCTTCATGTATTTTTAGTATTTAGTCCTTATTGGGAATTGTAGACATCTTTTTCATGCACTTCTATTTTGTAGACACACTAAGATAAAGTGCCATTCTAGTGTATATTTTTTTGGAGATTTTTCACATCTTGTTGTGCCTTTTGTATTCGCACTATGATATAAAGTGCCATGGGGGGTTGATGTTTTCCTTTGGTTTTCCACCATACCTTTTTCTAGCGAGTTCCCATTCCACAATAACAGTGAATCCTAGTGATTCTTGCCTCATGTGTGTGTGCCTTAGTTTCACACCCTTTTATTTACATGACGTTTCTCCTACATACACTTCTTGGTTTTAGTGTACCTGTCTTGGCTCTCCCTTTTACAACTTTATGGGGGGTTTCTATTATTGGTTCTAATGCTTCCTTAGTTTTGTGGTATGAGTGATCTATGTATCTAGTTCTTGTTCCTATGTACTTTCAGATGCAACGTACATTAGCGGTTGGTTACATGCATTTCAATGAGTTGGAGCATTTACCATATGGACATTCTTACATTCCTATTTCTAGAGGAAATCTTCCATTTTAATTTGATCAGAGACTACTGGTACCTATATTTTCAACTTGCATCTTGCATGTTGAGTAGTGTCATTTTTGGTCACTCATATAGATTCATGTGTCGTTTGTATCTTCAAGTTACAAATGTTTTACCTTTGTTTTCCATCTGATTCGAGTAGTGTTGTTGGGGACACTCATGCAAATTATTGTCTCTCTCGTGATCTGTGTTCTTTAGACTATTTGGTACTTGCATTTTCAACTTGCATATTGCATGTTGAGTAGTATCGTTGGGGGCACTCATGTAGTATTGTCTTCTCAATTTTGATATTTGTATCTTCAATTTACAAATCTTTGCATTTTTTTCCATCTGATTTGAGTAGTGTCCTTCGGGCACTCATGTAGATTCGTTATACCTTGATCCTGATCATCATTTGTTTCAAAGGAGGTTCTTCATTTCAACACTATATCAATTATCTTTGACATCGGTCTACAACTTTGTACGTATGTGATGTTCTACAAGTTCCTCTCTTTTTTGGGACATTGTTTTGGTTGGAGGCTTCTCATTCCTTCACACCTTGATTTGGAGGATTTTTCAATCCTTCATTCGCCTTTCTCTCTTTTGGAGAGGAGTTTTCTCCCATAGTGGTTTTCTCTTTTTCTCCAGTTTTGAGAGATTCTTTTGTTTGTACATGGGTACCTCACCAGGCCTTGTTTGCTGGGATCCATCATGCATTCTTTTTAGGGTTTTTAGCTACTCCCTAAATTCATCTTAAGGGGGGGTGTTAGAATAATCATGCATTAGCTAATAATTAATTAATATTTAATTGATTATTAGTCTAATTTATTCTCATGCACTTAAGCTAAACTTAGGAGTGCTTTTATGCTTTTAGGGTTTTGCTCCTATATAACACTCAACCCTCATGTAATTAACTAGCTCAAGCTTTCAAATCTTTTTGATAGTCTCTTGCTTTAGTAGCTTTTTCTTTTTGAGAAATATTGCATATATTGTTTGTAGATCTCTTGAGTGGAAGGTGTCTTTGTTCATTGTTTGATCCTGTGGCTTGTGGTTTTGTGGTTTTTCACAATTCTAACATAAAATAATAAATGATATTACAACATTCCTATAATAGTTTATCAGAACCAATGTGTCCTTGCAACTATTCTTTGTAATTGATTTTTTTATAAATTTCTACTCTTTTGATTATTCCTCTACTCTCTTGTACTATCCAATCATAAAAAAATGATAACAAAAAATGCCAATCAAACTAAGTGATAGGGAAAAACCCTAAAACAAATCACTATAGCAACACTAAATCGACACTCAAGGAATATTCCCCTAAAAATGGATGTATCATATTGATGAATGACTTCTTCAATAACTTTGAGTAGCTGAAGGAACAACGCCATGAATGCAAGTAGATGGAACAAGGGTGTGACTGGCAATAAGACTATCATTGAATTTGAAATCTACAAGAGGATAATTCAAGTGCCAAATACCATCTTGGAATCACATCATAAATTCTCACTTGGTGGAAGATACATTAATGACACTTTGAAATAGTTGGAAGATCAATTGGGAAATAATCACATATCAAAATCATGAAAATATAGACAATTGGATCAATCTGCAACTCCAAACAATGCATTACAAGATTTCAAGGGTCATTTGGAACACAACTAGCTCATCAACATCTCTCCACAAGGTCCTTTGTGTAGGAGGTCAAATTCAATTTGGCATTGGAAAGAAATACACCCCTATCATATTCGTGTGAGAAGTTTAAGTGCAAGCGATCCTCACCTTTTGGATAGATGGTAAGTTCACACTGGATCACCCACAAATTATTTACTTAACTTATTGATTTTAAACAACTTCATGCAAGTTAGAAGGCTCCATCTGAATCACTGTGGAAGATCAAACTTCAAGTGGAACATGTAGAAAAACCAAGTGCATCCACCAAGTTCAACATATCGGATTCAGATGGAAAGTCCTAATGGTGACGTCAACAAGGGGTGATGTCAGCATGACATCATGAAAAGGATTGGGAGCTTCATATGAAGTGATGTAAGTAAGGTGAGATGACATCAACATGACATCATCTAGGTGGGGATTTCAAAAAGTGAAGTGGATTGGGCTTGCAAAAAAGTCATTTGAACTGGATGGAGAAACATGAAAATGGAAGTTCAGATGGAGGTGGAAAGTCAACAAAAGAAGTGATGTGGAGAAAATGAAGTGAACCAAACAAGTGCACTTGAAAGGAGTTCACTTAGAAAAGTTTGCAAAGGGGAAAATGACGTCATTGAGAGAAGGTGCGAGAAGATGGGCTTCATCTGCCTGCAAGACCTTTACTTAACCAATTTTGAAAAATAACTATGATTGTAGATGAATGATTCACAAGTGGAAATTGTGGGAAAACCATCAAGATGTAGAAGTGATTCAATTCACATGAAAATTCCCACAAAACTGGATGGGCATACATTTTCCGCAAAGCAAAAAATTCCAAGAGTACCAGACAAATGGGAAAAAAGGAAAGTTTAGAAGGACAATGGATTTTCACAGAGCCAACACTGGGGTCATTTTATCAATTTACTTCCTATGCGGGGAAAATCATCAGAACTTCACCATGCGAGAGAAACCAAGCAAACAAGAAATTGTGGGAACTTGGGCTTGAATCATATGGAAGGACAAAACCCACATGGGAACGACTTTCTATCCTTAGCATATTTCTCAAAACTTCAAAAAGCAACTAGGCCTAATTTTCAATACTCTACCCATGGGTGCTACGAGATTTGGAAAAAACCCACTCATGATTGGGTTTCTCAAATTGGTTATAAACTTGGTCAAATAGCTAAGGTGCAAAAAAAGAAAGGACTCAGGAAAAAGGTAATTGCAAATTTGAGTCACAATAGTGTTCTTGCTTCTCAATGAGGGATTTCTTCATTGTGGTAGTTTTTATTGGAGATATATTTTCCTTGTTCTACATTTGAAATAAATTTCTACGGTTGACATGCCCATAATAGGTGGAGGCATATGACTTCCTTCTTTATAGGGTTTTTCCTTAAGTGAATTCATATAATTAGATGATGTTTTAAAAGGACTCAGGAAAAAGGCAATTATAGATTTGAGTTCCAATAGTGTTCTTGCTTCTCAACAAGGGATTTGTTCATTGTGGTAATTTTTATTGGAGATATATTTTCCTTGTTCTACATTTGAAATAAATTTCTACGGTTGGCATGCCCATAATAGGTGGAGGCATATGACTTCCTTCTTTATAGGGTTTGTCCTTAAGTGAATTCATATAATTGTATCTTGTAGCTTTTAATGATTTTGAAAGACAACATACCTAGGTTATGACAATTATTTTCTAGAATTGATATGAGTAGAAAAGCATGTAGTCTATTTTGAGCTTCTAAGGGCATGTTTGCATTTTTGTAATTTTGAGCATTTTAGAAATGAGAATATCAAAAGTTTTATAGAAACTATCAATAGTGGATTTGGCAACCTTTATAGAATTTTCTTTTTGAAAATAAAAAAATAATTTCTAACAATATTTACTTGTTTTATTTTGTGGTATGAGTAGTCTCCCTATTGGTTTGCGATTATGTGTCATTGGATCTAGTGTCATGAATTTTTGCATTTCTTTTTGTGCCACAACCAACTTTTATTTTTGGAATGTTAAGCACTTAGAATTGAGGTATAGAGGCAAACAAGAGTGGCCTTCTATTGCTTGCTTAGGTTTAAAAGAAACTCATATATTGAACCAAGTGAGAGTTTAAAGAAACTTGAACAAAAAAATTAATGGGGATTAAATGAAATACACACATAATCAATATAAACCTTCACCAAGTACCAAATGTCTTGAGAGGATTCATGAATTGTAGGAATAAGGCATTTCACAACCCATTGTTATTCTTGAATGTCATTGGGTAGCCGCATCATGGATAGGCATACTACTCAACAACATACTTGGCCATTGTCCCAGAGTATTAACACTTGTTTTAAAAAGGAACTTCTTCACATTATTTCATCAAATTTAGTATTTGATATGTGTTGAGACACCTAGTATGTGCATTGTTGGCATGAAGAACACTCGTGCATGTATCCTTTTTGATATTCCTTATATGTGTAGATTAGTGTGTGTGTGGCCATTTACTATTTATTGTGTCCTTTGTGTTTGTTACTTAGTCGATTGTCTCCTTGTAAATTAATTATTATTTTGAACCCATGTGAGTTGGAATGCCATATGCCTATAGAAGTGATGAAAGATTTATCTTTACTTTATTCACGTTTTGACATTGTGTCGAATGTGTGTAGATTTTTTTTTTTATCATGTAGATGATTAGATGTATGCGAGTTTAGAGATTTATAAAATCTTGTGAATGATTTGCTTATCCTATCCCTATTTTGGGTGGTGCTTGATATGTTTGTCAATTACAACATCATTGGTGTTGGGAGCCGTGCCTTATGTTAAGATGATTAACCTAGAGTGTGTTGGGTGAGTCACTAGGTTTCCACATCTCTCTAGCCCTCTTAGTGCACAATCCTTAGATCTACATGTTGATCTACATCCTTGTAGATGTGTGAACTTGTCTACCATTTTATGTTCAATCTCCATTGGAGGATTGTTATATGTTAGTTCAAACCCATATAAAAGTAACTATTTTTGGTTTGAGAAATTAGTCTTGATGAATCTTTGACTAGGACAAAAGCGCAAGACTATAACACCATTGGAGAACTAAAATTTCCTCAAAAGTGCTTTCAAGTCTTGATGACGTGCTAGTGTCCAAAAGTGCATTGTAGTCCAGAACCTTTGGACAACGATCATTTCTTAAAGAATTATTCCTAGGGGTTTACTTTGTGTGCCTAACATTTTAGTTTGGGTGGACCTTTGGGTATTTTGGGAGGTAATGATCTCCTCGTAAGTTCGACTTTTGATATGCATGGACTAAGGTCTTAAATGTCACATTGATGAACTTATGGGTATATGTTCATGATGTTTGAGCCTCTCTAGGGTTGGGATGACACGACACTCTTATCTTATCCTTGGTTTGACAAATGATAGATGTTGTTGACCTAGGCATAATTGTCTAAGAGGAATCTCTACCTCCTCATAGTGTTGTTATGGTGATCTTGACCCATGCTTAGTGTATTGGTGATGTGTGTCCTTTGTATTGTTGTGTTTTGTCATGACACCTTGTGTGCATGAATGTGCAATGCAACATATAAATGTTGCACTTACAATGCGAAAAAATTATTCATCCAATTCCTATTCATTAATGTCTTGAGTGAAAGATTGCTGCATTACACAAAGTGTTGGACCTCTTTTAAGACAATTTCAAGAAGGATCCTCACAGTTGGTGTTCATGGCCAACAATTGCATCACTTACAACCTCTTGTGATTAAAGTTTTGTTGCAAATTTTGTGAATCGTTTTTATGTAGACTATAATTTTTTTTTTAAAAAGTAAAACATTATCAAGTTTGAAGTTTAATTTTTACTTTTTAGTTTTTTTAACTCTCTAGAATTGTCTCAATATTGAGTAATTTGCAAGTTCATCTACATCTAAGCCAAATTGGAGCATATACTCCTTCATCCACTTGATAAAGCACAACTAATTATAGTCAACAAAGGTAGAGAAGTTAGTGTACATGTCTTCCAACTTGCATTTCCTTTTGCACAAACATGGCTACAAAGAAGGGGTCATAAGACACTCCCCAAAATGGTGCATTGGAGGAGCTAGATAGCAAGCGCACTTTTAGTGTCTACTTGTGGTTCTTGAAATCATCCTATATCATCTAATGTCAATGATGATGATATTTATGAAGACCCATATGACATTTGAAACTTGATTGTTGAACTTGCCATTATCATTTTAATGTAGAAATTTGAATAATGAATATTTTATAATTTTATATTTATCATGACATTCAAGTTTATGTCGACTTTATTTATTAAATAATAAATATTATATCAATACGATACTATGTTATTTTAAACAAAATTCCTACTTATAGACTGCAAATTATATTTATCATGACATCTAAATTTATGATAGTTTTATTTATTAAATATTATATAATGTTGTTGGTATTCTAAACTTCATTCTTACTTTAGATTATAATATTTTGTAAGCAATGAACTGGAGCCCAAATCCTTTTTGCCATATCCACCAATTGAACCCCAAAACCAAAACTAGGATCAAAACCAGAATTAACAACTTAGCTCAAATAGATTGAAACATGAGGGCAAGATTATCTCTGACCTTCTAAGTGTTTCTATTATTGAAATAACATGTTTGGCTCATACAATTTGAATACCTTCTCAAATTTTCAAAGGTGTCTTAAATTACTAAATTAGGTAAGTCACATTTCTCGACTTCATTGCACTTTTATTTTTTTAAGATCTGTACGTATAGTTCAAATTTTGTACTCCTCAGATTTTGATCTATGACCAAGCTTTTGAGTAAATAAGCCTTGCTTTATTCAAAACTTTGCAGCTACAGTTGGTCTTGGGAACACCTTCAGAATCAGATATTAACATTCTGATTTTCAATCAATGATAATAAGTTTCCACAATTCATATTGATAATTGCTTAATAGATTTGTGGATTCGATTGTGTGATTATTTTTTCATCAATGTTTCAGATCATGAATCACAGAGTGTGATCTGAAATGTTGATGTAAAAAATTATCACACAATCGAATCCAGAAATCTGTTAAACAATTCTGATTTTCATTTATCTTTTCTTATCAAAATGTATTTAAACATCTGAGCTGTTCTTAAACGGGAATTGTCAATATAAGCATACCATGCATGTCTGGCATTATGGCATAACACCCCTCAAAATGAGTATTGGCACCTTGCGACAGATAAAATGCAAAAAGAGTGAGAAATTGAGAGGAAGAAGAGTGATACAGATGGGAAAGAGGTGAAGGGCTTTGAAAGAGGGTTAGTAATAAGAAGCCTCTGCCTAAAAGAGTGCATGGGGTGAAGTGGTTAAACTATTGGAACTTGTAGCTAGTTTTTAAACTTCTATCTGTTCATTGTAATTTATCCATTACTACTATGTTTTTATTTTTATTTTATCCATTTTTCATAATTTCTTGAGATTTGTAGCTCGTAAAGCCATGCCACCAAGTTTTTATTTTGAGGAGAAGTGCAAATCTAGCATTTCATCTTAACACACTATCCAAGAGTTAAAACTAAGTTAACTAAAGTAAGCAAATCATATTTTACTTTTAAGTTCTGGTATGTAACAACTACAATGCAAGCACAATCTATTGCAACTAGTATGCGGATATCATTAGCTGTCTGCTAGTGCCACCTTATATAAAACCTTTTTGGGCACCAAAAACCAATAATAACAATTATTTGACATCAGTAGTAATCATGAAGATTGTGAAGCTTGGATACCTGTATGGATGGAAGGCATTACACAAACAGTTCCTCACAGAAACTTTTCACAATTTTCTGTCTCGTGAACAAAGGAATCGTCCTGATCTTGGTCACTTGTTCAAAAGCATAAGCAATCTCAATGAGAGTAGGCTCTGAACCCCTTCTCCCTCCAAAATATATGCCAAAGGGTACACCAGCTGTACTGTAACCTGCAGGCACACTTATACCAGGATACCCTGCAATGGCTAGAACTGTATAAATTCCAGTATCAATGGTCACAAGGGCATCAAGTTCATATGCTACAAGAGCTTTATGGATTCCATTTTTCGTTAGCATGTGATTTCTCTTAAGGGCCTCTCTATATTGCTCTGTATTTAAGCCTGATGTGTTCTGAGCCTGGAGGAAAACCTCTTGTCCGTACCTCGAAATCTCTTCCTGAGAGAAAATAAGCATGCTACGTTTCATGAAACATTTTATAATAGGTAGCAATAATCCATTCAGAAAACAATTTATGTGCAAGAGACATTTTACCTCAGTAGCATGCTGGATATTGAAGGAGATGATATCAGCCAATGTACGAACAGAAGATTGCAGGAGCTCGGAAAGGTTGATATTCAGGTCATGTTTAAAATCATATTTTAACACTATTTCCATCATATTGTTGCTTATATTTAAGAGACCACTTAACATATGATTTTCTACCAAAATTGCGCCTTCCCTCCTGCAAATCAAACACTAATACAGTCTTGGGTCACATAATTTTCTCTATAATATAATACATTATTGTTTTAGATTTAATTCAAAGCTTATTTTAAATCTGTGGGCGTTTCTCTGGTGTTAATACACCTGTTTCAAGAAGGTGTTGTAACTGGAGGCAGATCTATTCTCAACAAAGGGACACATGTTTACTTATTCAAATAACTGTAAGGTTACCTCATTGTTTCCAGATGCTTCTCGAAGGATACTGCTTCAGTGGACCCAGGCAATGAGTCTGGGTTTCGAACAATACCCAACCTCTTGCCTTGCAACCCATCAATCTTGAGAAACTGCTTATATCCGCCTTTTGGAATTAACTGAGCTGCACTATTTGTGGCTTCGTGATCATGTATGTCATACCCAACGATCTCATCTAGCAGGTAAACTGCATCTGATACAGTTCTGCAAATAGGTCTGTTATCAATAAATTCAAGTTAGGCATCTTAGAACTGGTTTTATTTCTACTAGAACATTAGCTTCATGTAAACAACATTACATTTTATTTTGGGCTCAGAATTTTGTTCTTCTGGATTTGACTTCTCAACCAAAACGACAAATGCTGTCTTCAGCAAGATGTTGAAGCAATATAACCACTTTCCTTGTTAATTATTGATGAAAGCACCCTCTGACTTGCTATAGACTTGCTACGGTGTAAATCTACTTACAGAACCTAAAACAATTCAATGGTGTGATGGGTGCCATGTTATGCTGTCCACCAGGTTCCATGCAAGTTGTGGACAAGTACAAAATAGATAAGGCAGGGTGCAGGTTGAATGTTGGAGTTGACTTGGTCGAATAGATTTCCCTTAGGGCTTGCAGCTAAGCCAAAGAAAGCTTGTTCGCCATAATGCAGAAGCTTTAGAACAAAAAGTGCAATAAGATGCAATTCTAGTTGAATAAAACTTCATTCATCACGTGGCAATGATAATTTAAGAAAGTTGAAGATTTACCCCACAGTGTCTTGGTTGTGTGAGATGGGAATGATTCCAGCCCTGCTTGTTAACCCAACTGCGGGCTTTATTCCTACAACACTGTTAGAACTATATGGGCAAAGAATTGAGCCATGTGTTTCTGTACCTAATGACACTATTACTATGTTTGCTGACACTCCCACTGCTGATCCAGTGCTTGGTTCCACGCAAGTTTTGGACAAGTACAAAATAAATAAGGCAGGGTGCAGGTTGTATGTTGGGGTTGGCTTGGTGGAATAGATGTCTCTTAGGGCTTGCAGCCAAGTCATAGAAAGCTTGCTCGCCATAATGCAGAAGCTTTAGAACGAAGTGCAAGAAGAACAATTCTAGTTAAATAAAACCTCATTCGTCACATGGCAATGACAATTTAAGAAAGTTGCAGATTTAGCCCACAGTGTCTTGGTTGTGTGAGATGGGAATGACTCCAGCCCTGCTTGTTAACCCAACTGTAGGCTTGATTCCCACAACACTGTTAAAACTAGATGGGCAAAGAATTGAGCCATGTGTTTCTGTACCTAATGACACTGTTACCATGTTTGCCGACACTCCCACTGCTGATCTAGTGCTTGGTTCCATACAAGTTGTGGACAAGTACAAAATAGATAAGGCAGGGTGCAGGTTGTATGTTGGGGTTGGCTTGGTGGAATAGATGTCTCTTAGGGCTTACAGCCAAGTCAAAGAAAGCTTGCTCGCCATAATGCAGAAGCTTTTGAACCAAAGTG
This sequence comes from Sequoia sempervirens, assembly GCA_007258455.2. Taxonomy (NCBI): domain Eukaryota; kingdom Viridiplantae; phylum Streptophyta; class Pinopsida; order Cupressales; family Cupressaceae; genus Sequoia; species Sequoia sempervirens. The sequence goes on along the minus strand of VDFB02270651.1, from coordinate 539,370,125 downwards.
CAATAAGATGCAATTCTAGTTGAATAAGACTTCATTCATCACATGGCAATGATAATTTAAGAAAGTTGCAGATTTACCCCACAGTGTCTTGGTTGTGTGAGATGGGAATGACTCCAGCCCTGCTTGTTAACCCAACTGTAGGCTTTATTCCCACAACACTGTTAAAACTAGATGGGCAAAGAATTGAGCCAGCTGTTTCTGTACCTAATGACACTGTTACCATGTTTGTTGACACTCCCACTGCTGATCCAGTGCTTGATCCACAGGGTTCAGCTGTCAAAACGTATGGATTCTGCACGATATCACATTCCATCAATGGCTATAAGAATAAACTAGTAATCATATGGAGAAAGTAACGAATTACTGATTGTAAACACAGTTTAAAGTCACAGACCTTACACTGACCACCTCTAGCACTCCATCCACTAGGCGAATTGAACGTCCTGAAATGTGCCCATTCACTTAAGCTGGCCTTGCCCAATATTATGGCACCGGCCCTCCGCAGCTTGGATACCACACCTGCATCTCTTGGGACCTGTGAACCCAAAAGAGCAAATGAACCTGCAGTGGTATTGAGCTTATCCTGGGAAGCAATGTTGTCTTTGAGTAATACAGGTATTCCGTGGAGGCCACCAATGTATCCTCCTGCTTTGTGCCTTTCTACATCTGCTTTCTCAGCCAGCAGGAGAGCATCAGGATTCACTTCGATCACAGCATGGAGTTCGGGATTGAGTTTTTCAATGGTGTGGAGGTAGAATTCCACAAGGCCTGTGGACGTAAGCCTGCCTGTCTTGAACGCTGATTGGATTTGTTGAATTGTTGCTTCTTCTATCTGGAAAGAAGGATCCGTAAGAACATTTTGGCATCTGCCCTGGGAAGAAAACAGTATCAGTAAAAGGAATATTAAAAAGGGTGTCCTTGGTCTGTAATTGCCCATGTTCTGAGATTTGTGAGACCTAGCCAATGATACCCACAATGTCAATGATACCCACAACGTTAATAGATGTCTTGTAGCGCGTGTAGCGTGTCCTCTGTTGAAAGGATAATCTCTTGTATTTTATGCATTTCAGGATGTCAAGAAGCCTAAACTATGGAATTTTTCTCAGCGTATATCCGGCCGCTCTTAATCCCGTAGACTGTAAGCTTTGACGGCTTACTTGGCTGTGTGAGCCCCTCTAATATTTGGCAATATTTTTACCCTTCCATCAGTTTCCTGCAAAGCACTCGTACTGTTTGACAAAAGCCCTGATGTTTTACTTTTTCCTTTACATAGTTCTCGGGAGACTAGAACTAAGGGTAAGGTCGCATGGAGGGAGCTTCCTAAAAAGTTCCAGTGGGTGTTGTTTGATTTTTTAGGAATATTTTAATTTTTTTTTTTTTTTTTAATTGAAAAATGCTGATTACAAATAAAGAATGCAGTTAAAACTGTAAAAAAAATTGATCACTGGACAAGCAACAGCAGCCTAAAAGAAACATCTATATCAGCAACTAGGCTACAAAGAGCATAATGCAAAAACAGATTAAAAAAACAGTGTCCAACTTGGCAACAAAATGCTGAATCCAATAGGACAGCAACAATACACCAACAACAACAGATACATAAAGCAAAAGCTGATTTACAGCTTGGTAACAAAATGCTGATTCCAGTGGGACAACAACAGTATAGAAGATCAGGATGTTTGAAACAGCAGCAAGTAATCATAACCAGGAGATCAACAATATAAAGGAGGAACTATCAATTTTGCAAGAAGGGTTTTAACACTTGGGCAATATTAATTTTCTGATTTCTGAGTAGCTGATCTACTTGTCGTTTGATGCGTTGCATTTGAGAAACCGTCTTTAAATTCTGTGAGGAATCCACCTGTAGAAGAGAGAAGAGGGAAGCAAGACAGTAAAATGCATCCTTGATCTAATTATTAATTTTGCAAGAAGGGTTTTAACCCTTGGGCAATACTAATCTTCTGATTTTTGAGCAGCTGATCCACTTTCGTTTGATGTGTTGTTGAAGGAGTTCGTCATGTTATCTTGTTACATTTATGGAGAAACAGAGCAGTGTTTAATTGGAATATTCAGCTTAAAAGTTTGACGTCCAAAATTTAAGGAACAAGTTGAGTACTTTGATATGTTGAGATTTTTTAGGAATATTTTAAAGTTGTGGTCCCAGGAATTCAATTTTGCAATTCAGCTTAAAAGTTTGACCTCCAAAATTTAAGGAACAAGTGGAGTACTTTGATATGTTGCTATTTTTAAGAAATATTTTAACGCTGGTGGTCCTATAACTCAATTTTGCAATTCAGTTTAAAAGTTTGACCTCCAAAATTTAAGGAACAAGTGAAGTATTTTGATAAAAAATAATAAATAAAAATTCTGAGATTTTTTTTTTTAGGAATTAAAAATTTGAAGTGATAGACAAGTGGCAATTTGCAGTCCTAAAAGGTAGGGGTTGCTATTTTTTAGGAAAAAGATTCCAATTAATCTTGTAGCATTATTTTTGTTTGCTTGATGGGATCGCTTGATCCATGAAAATAGAAGTCCAAGCCCCCCCATGGGACCATTTGAACACGAGATGGATACAGTACTAGATGCCATTATTTTTTTAAAGTAGGAGACTAGGTATTTGGAGAGGAAACCTCTATTCAGCCTTGAGAATGCATCCTTGACCTAATTATTAATCAATTGAAAAAAAATCTATTATGATTTTCAAGTTAATTAATAAATCTCATTAAAGATGTATTTTGGGGGCTGGATAGACAATAGTATTTGGAGATACCATATATATATATGACTAACTTTTAACTTCGAATATATATCAAGTTTAACAAGAGAAAAATTGAAAAGATTAGTTGTTTGTTGTTTTAATTTCTTTGACAATTAATATCATATAATTTATTTTTCAAGTTTAAATATATAAACATTATAATATAATAAATTAAATATAGTAAATGTACTTTGTAAAATATAGATTTTTAAGAGGATTATAGATGGAATTCATACCAACATTTGTTTGTATGAGAATATAATTCTTTTGCAAGGATAGATCACATCTATTTTATTAAACACACATCTTTGGTCATGGGTATAGATCGTTGAAGTTGAAATATGTAGGAGAGATCATGGAGCAAGCCTTAATACTTGCAATATTCATTTTTAAAAGTATATGGAATGTATACATAGTCACATGCTCCTATCAAGGGCATAAAAACATATTTTGTTTACAAAAATTGTAGCCATACGAAGGTGCTCATGTAAGTGTTAGGGTAGGAATAAAAACATGTTTTGTTGTTCAAATCACAATAGTAGGTGCACACATTGTAAAATAATATCATGCGACAAAATGTAAAATCATAGTGTAAGTAATGACATGCTTTTTAGGTTTTTTTTTTTACATTTTTTCGTCTCTGTGCATTTTGGGGTCGAGATGCTGCAATTTAGAGATTTTCTGAGGGGAGATAGAAGGAAACATGAGCGAGACATTTTCTACATTTCAAGTAATCTTTGTACTCATTTCTGATATGGAAAACACGAACTAGTCCCCAAGATGCATCCCAAGGGGTTGTCCAAATACATCTCCCTACAACATTATTTTATATTATTGATGGAATTCAAGATATACTAAAAATACAAATCCTTTTAACCATCATTTGACATAGCCTTTTATAAAAGGAATGGGTTGTGAATTAGAGATACACGATTCTAATTTAGAATCTAGAGAACATTATTTTGATATGACATTTGGGTTATATTTATAGTTTATGTGTTGTGAATGCAATGTTGATACAATGATTGTATGCATACATGCTTAGTTTATTAAATGCTAAGTGGTGTGAATCTTGTAGTCTTCATCAATGTTACATTAGACCTAAGACATTTCCCCACCTAAATTTTATTTACTAGCAATTGCACCTTGGTGTGCAATCGGTATGTCGATGATGATTGCATTAGTTGAGTTTGTTTTTAGCATACAAAGGGGCAATGTATGGGGTTAATTATAAGGTCGTTAAAAAAATGATGTTTTGTGTGCAACCTATGTGTTCATAGATAACTTGCGGCTCTGATTTTTTCATAAAGAAATTGCACATATGAATAGAATAATTTATTTTATTTTAAAAAAATTCAAACTAGAAATCTCCAACTTAGAATGTTGATTACATCCAAATATTAGATAAAATTTTATATAAAAATAAGAAGGTATTGTGGTTGTAAAATTGAAATAGTTACAAATAAGACTATGTAGGAGGATATTTTGTTGTATAAAGCAATGCATATTTCTATTTTTCTCTTGAAAAGTTAGCTAAGAACAAATTTGTTAGTGGTTTTCACATAAACTTCATGTGTTGTCTGAAACATTCAATACAAAGTTCTAGAAAATAAATTCAAAATATTATAATGGAGAGGAAAATAAAGCATTCACAAGTGTAATTTGATTGAAGAAAATTGGGCAGCATATTTGCTTTCATAGAAAATGTGGATGCATTATAGAAAATATTTTTTAGCAAATAATTTGGATGTATTTAAACATTGAATATCAAAGGACATAATGATAAACAAAAGTTACAAACAATAATTAATCTTGAAGATCATATAAATGACGTGTTGCTTCACATGAAATAGTTGATCGAAAGTCAATCTCTCTTTTCCCATCTCTCTTTCCCCCCTCCTTCTCTCTCTCCATCTTTATCTCTCTCTTTACCTCTCTTTGTTCGCCTCTCTCTCTCTCTACTATATATATCTCCCTTGCTCCTGTTGGGATTTGCTGTTGTACACCATTGCATAAAATGATTTATTATAATGTTGTAATTATATATTTATTTAGTTGTGATGCACCTTGGTGTGTGTGGTTAATCACACTAGATAATTATTTGGGATCTAATTTGATGTTATATTGTAATATTGCATTATTATTTAATGTGTGGGAAACATGTAATAATAATCTAATATTGAGAAATATTAAATAAAGTGATGTTTTAGTACCCACATTAAATAAGGGGTTAGTGGTTTTGTATTCACATGTTGGTTTTAAAAGGCTTCAATTCCTACCACTAGTTGTGTTTTGTGTGAGCTTGTGTCTATAAAAGAAAACACATGTGTAGTAGTTCAGGTTGGTTGAGTGGGTTGGCTGTTATTATTGAGTCTTCTTGAGGAGAGCATTTGTGAAGCATGGCATGGGATGTGTGGATTCATGCTTGGACACATGGGAATGCATTGGAGAGCTTGATGCTTCAAAGGTATTCATTGTAACTCTTATATTGGTTTATTGTTGAATAATATGAGGGAGTATGAATGCTTTTGGAGGTTTGGTTTTTCCCTCTTGAGAGTTTTTTTAGGGTATATCTTGTGTTATTTTGTGGCTTGTCTATTTGATCTATGCATTGTGGTTACTTGTATGCATGTTTATCTCTCATGGGTTATGTAGGAAATGAATTAAGATCATGGGTTAAATGCAATATTTCCTAACAAGTGGTATCAAAGCTTTCATGGTTGAATTTTTGTTATAACCCTAGTTTGAGAGTTTTTACAAAGTTGAAGCCATGGACATGCATATAGGGTTTGAGGAATTACAAGATATGAAACACATGTTGCAGGTGTTTGTATGCATATTTGGGCTTTTGGGTTGTCAAGATTTGTTGGGTTTATTGCAGATTTGAAGCTTTTAAAATTTGGGTCAAAGAGGGTTTCTTGGTTTGAGTTTTCATATGAGGATTTTGTAGGGTAAATTTTATGCAAGGCCTCTTGAGACAAAATGGACCTCATGGCTGACTTTAGGGTTAAGGCAGAGATGAACTTTGACATAAAATTTGACTTGTTTGAAAGAAAAGGCAAAATTGCTTTTAGAAAATAATTTGCCCATTTTTGCATGCTGTGCGTAAAATAAGGTAAATATTAAAAACCTTTGAAAAATTTTGCGTTAAAAATCATCATTAGGTTTTAAAAATCATTAAAAAATATCAAAAATTAAAAATGAAATGGGTTAGATTCATATTGATTTTTTAAATAAATATAAAAAAATTTAAGGCTTGCGCGGGGGGAGGAGATGAGAGGGGGGGGCGAGGGGGAGCGAGGGGTCGGTGAGGGTTTGCAGACATGCCCCCCATGACTTTAACAAGACCGGGCCTACTGCATGGCCTGACAGGCCGATACGGGCCTGTCGGCTCGACCGACTTTGTCGGTCGTCGGCAGGCTAAGCCAATCGAAAGCCATTTACCGCTAACTTTAAAAAAAAATGAAATTTAAATAAAATCTTTAAAATGTTTAAATCCACCGATAAAACTTTATACGTCGGACTTCAAAGTAAATAAGGTGGAATGTATAAAGGGGGTTGGGTCCGAACAAGGAGGCATAAGGGTTATTTATTTTTAAAGAATTAAACTGAATTTAATATGCCAGTCGAGTCTAGAGTTATAAGGGGTGGAGAAAACAATTTTTTGAAAAATTAAATTATTTTTAATAGACGTTTGAAATCCGCCACCCCTAGCAGCAGCGCCACTGGGCCACCACCCAATAGCCACTTGGAGGTCCTTTCATTGCAATTTTTTTTCAAATTTGTATAACTTTCGCCCACAGTGTCAGTTTTTTGACTTCTTGTAGTCGTTGGAAAGCTAGTTCCAAGCACTACGTAGTGGTATAGGTTTGGTTCCCCGATTTTTCCATTTTGACATGTTTTTGGAGCCTGAAAGTAAGATGTTCTCGTTTGCATGGTTTTGGGCATAACTTTTGCATACGAAATCGGATTTGCGATTTCGAATAGGTGTTAGAGAGAATTTGTAGTGTACTACACAGTGGTTCAGATTGTTTATCAGTCTAAGGAGCTGGTTGAGCTTGGTACTTGTTTTATTTCTTGTAGGTTCCTGAGATTCAGGGTGTGATTGTATTAGCATAAGAACAAGTAAAGAGGCGAAAACTTGAGGGAGTACATGTTTGTATATGTTACTTATGATGCTACAATTGATTATCATATTGGTACTTCCTGGTATAGGTTTGCAAGTGTTTTTCAAAGTTGGTACTTTGATGGTAATAGATACACAGGTTGTCTTCGGTTTGAACACATGGTTGGACATGGTTTGAGACTTGGAGTCTCATATAGGTGATAGTTAAGTGCAGGTATAGTGATGGCTATGGTTATGGTGTCATGGATATGCAAGTACATTTGATGCATTGACATGACATGATCACGTATGTGGTGTTTGGTGGTGATATGGTTTGATGTTAGGAGATTGGTATTATCTTCTTGATGTTTATTTGGTTCCTTGACTATGATTACTCGTTTGTGGACATGGTTGGAAAATCAGATCTGTGGTTGATAGTTTGAGTCTTGATGTCTACATGATTATCTTCTTTGATATCTTGGTTTACAAGTTACTAATGTGATGATGAGTTTGCATGTTTCAGTGGTTAGATCTACGAGTTATGCAATTGTATGGATTGATCACCCATTCACACTAGTTTAGAAACACCAATATATGACTGAAAAAACTACTAAAACCTGCTTATAAATGACTGAACTTGGTCACATGACAATTAGTAGTTTATTTTCAGTCAAATATAATGCGTTCAGATTGATGACTAAACCATTTTTAGTCATTTATTGGTTGTTTTGATTGATAAATTTGGTAGCATATTTAGTCATTGATTTAGTCATTCATTGATGTAATATGGTCACTTATTTACTCTCTTTTTTCACTGATATATTTAGTCATTGATTGTTGTAATCTGGTCACTTATTTAGTCATTTTTATTTACTGATATATTTAATTGGTCACTTATTTAGTTGTTGATTAGTCATTGATTGTTGTAATATGGTCACTTATTTAGTTGTTGATTAGTCATTGATTGTTGTAATATGGTCACTTATTTAGTCATTTTTTATTCATTGATATATTTAGTCATCGATTTTTGTTAACTGGTCACTTATTTAGTCATTTTTATTCACTGTTCATTGATTTATGTCAATTGGTAGTATATTTAGTCAATTTAATTATTAATTGATGTCATTTAGTAGTATAGTTAGTCATTTTAATTGATTGATATTTGAGGATTTAAACATAAAACACAGAAATACACATCAATCATCAATTGCACACAATAAGACAACCATTGAGAAGGAAAAATCAGTAAACTTTATTAATAAAAGAAAGGTGTTCTAATTACAACTTAGAAATAGAGTATTACAATTGTTATTTTCAATCTTTGTGACTAAAAATCTAAGTTACAAAATTGCACATAAATGATTGCAAGAAAGAAACTTCTCCAAAAAAAAATTGCAATGATGGAAACGCATGCTTGAAGCCCTTTAATGCAAGCACATGCCCCTTTCATCTCTTAAAACTTCTATAACATGGGCAATGTTCCTGCAGCAAGCTATAATGTGTAGAATACAAGGAGGAGAGTGTTGATCGTGTCCCATATATGAAGCTCTCTCCTTCAATGCAGTCAACGATAACCCAGCTAGAATCTTTCCTCCTTTATATGCAATGTGCCATTTGATATGAGCAACATGGTGCTTCCTTTTCCACCATGAATGAAGTTGTGCCTCAATACAACCAACAAAATTACTATTAGTTTCAATTCAGAAAAAATAAAAGTGCATTGTATATTGCAATTTTACAAAAGTCCAAACACAACAGAAAGATAAATCAATTAAAAAAGTGTAGCCTTGTCAATAAATGCCTTAAACAAAGTGTTCAACATAGGCCTGAAATATGCATATTGAACCCTTAATTTTAAAACCTTGTTCAAAGTTTGAGAAAGGTGATATACTCAGATTATAGAATGAAGGCTATCAACACTAACCAGATTGGAACAATATTATCAACAAAAATTTCCTAGAAACCAAGCCCAAGAATGCAATCATACTTAATTAGACAACAAAAATGTCAACCCTAGTTCATGTGTTGTCTAAGTAAAGACCTGCACCATGGAAGAATCCATTTATACATAAATTCCAAATTAAGTTGATAAGAAAAGATCTTTGATATCCAATTGGGAAGCCTCAACATCCAAAAATTACTAACCTGATGTTTCACAACAAGTTTCCCAACTATGACATCATCTTTACTTAAGAAACCGAATATTGATCCATTGCCATATTGAATCTCACAAGATTCTCCTTCACAAAAAAAAAATGATATATATTAATTTTTTAGCAAATTCCTTAATATCCCCATATAAGCAGACTAAACTAAGTGAGGTTGAGGGTTTAAAGTAGAGCACCCTCTTCTTGGTATGTGCTTGAATTTCATGACTTGTATTTTGAATGAAAATAGCAAGCTAGCTGCACTGTAAAATCATTGTTACAAAAATAACCACAAAATCCTCTTTAATTAAAATAATCCTTCTAGATATTTCAGTTGATTTCTAAGATAGCTCATTTCACTATCCAAACAACCATCAATCTATTTAATGTATATAATTTTCTAGAATTCAAAATTTGAATGTAATGAAACTAACCACCATTACCAAAGATTTAACACCAAAATGTAGTACAAAATGAATTGTTTGACATAATGCCTCAAAGAGATGTCATCTTATGGAATGAAATGATATGATTGCAGAATGTGCACAAAATGGATTTTGCAAGGAATCTCTTAAAATATTTGAATTAATGAAGCACTCTAGAACATCAAAATTGTAAGCTTTGCTTGTGTTCTAGATGCATGTAGTCATGCAGGTTTAGTGGATGAGGGTTGCACATACTTCACACGTCAGTAACCCTTATTGCGTTACATATATAATTGATCATTAGGTGTGCATGGTTGACCTTTGTGCCTGTGCTGGCTATCTTGAGGACACCCTAAGCATTATTATTGAGATGCTAGTTAAACCTTTGGTTCATGTGGATCATATATGAATATAGGCTAAGTATTCTAGCAACACTACTTTTTTTAGTTGGATCCTAAAAATGGTGCAACTTATGTTCTTCCCGAAAACATTTGCACATAAGCAGGTAGGTGTGGTGAGGTTCAAATAGTAAGGAGATTTATGAAAGACAGAGGAATTAAAAAGATACCCGCATGTAGTTGGTGTTGTCACAGGGATTTTCACTCGATACTAAGTTCAAAAATCTTAAATCCCATACAACATGGGACTACTCTCAAGTTGTGGGTAACCTATGGTGAGGGTAGACCTACAGATTCATGGGCTGGATCCCTTTGAATATATCTTTAAATACTTAGTGATTTTGATGGGAAAAGGGAAAAAAGGAGGTGCTTGTAATTAAAACCTAATACTAATAGGTGATGCACCAAAAGGTAAAACTTGACAATGTCGTTGAAAATCACAAAAAAAGTCAATTAAAGAAGCTACATTATCTTATAACTTAGCTACACATGCTTGCAAAAGTGATTCTTATGAAAGGTTTTATCTTTTTGATGTTCATTAAAAGGAAAACAATGGTGTTTCACAATTCTGATGCAACATAATATCAAACACATTCACATACCTACACTATAACATGATACCTCTTGCATCTAATAGTGAAGGAATTATGATAAAATAAAGAACACAATATTTTAATCAAATCATCCACTAACAATACTGAAACCAAAAGAAAATTAAGGAGAAAACGAGCTTCTTTTATTGAAAATTAGGACTCTCTTGCATTACAAATGTGTCAAAACTCATAAGGAATGAGTTAAAAAGTATGTATGCTACTGCAACAACAATGAACCAAACTCAGAACTAGAGAGAAAAGATGAGAGAAGAAGAAGACTTATACAAAAGGCTCCAAGACTTCAAAATTTGAACTTAAGCTCCAATACATGATTTGTTGTCAAAATTCCATCCTCTCCCTCAAATCAGGCATGTGACTGAAAGAAAACTCCTCCAAGTATGCATAAGGAATTGTCAATTTGAAAACAACTCCAAGGGTCATATGTAACTGAAAAACCCTCCAAAATAGGGTTGTAACTAAAAGAAACAAGGAGTTAGGTGCCTCCAATTTCTCCTTGATTGAAACTTAACTATCTTGGACTCTTAACTGAAACTGAACTCTCAATTAAGTGACCAAAAACCTTGATTTTTCTCCATATGTTGGCCAATCTCTTTAACCACCTCCTAGATATATGCAAAAGCTTTAAAACTCTTAACAACTCCCTTTTGACTATCTCCTTGAAAATTACATCATAAGGCATCTTATTTTGCATTTCATAAATAACATTTATTTAAAGTGATTTATATTTCTTATCACTCTAAATAAAGTTATACACTTTTTAAATGCAAAAATAAAAGCCAAATACAAAAGGCTATGAGATAGTCACCTACACAAGACTAACTTTGACTTAGTCTTATAAAGTGTACAAAATAATTATAAGGCAAGAAAAATATGCCACGACTAAACATATGAATTAATTTTTTTCAAAAACTAAAGGCAAAAAGCCTTTACTCTTATCAAGCCTTCCTAGGGTTATCAAAACCCTAAAATGAATGATAGACAATTCATTTTCATTTCATTTCTTCTTGTTGCTCTTAAGAGGGCGCCACCATAAGAAAACCCTAGGCCGAGCTTTTTAGATGGAAATTTATGCCTTTATGTCATTTCTTTGTAGATTCTGGAGGTTTCATGCATGGTAAGTCTGATTTTTGTTAAGAATTTGGCTTTTATTTTCAGCTTGAAGTGAAAAATGAACTCATTTGGCCGTGACCAAAGCATTTTCTGATTTTTTTTTATGTACTTTCATTTCTCTATTGATTCCTTCATTCATTGGCTGCCATGACTAGCTTTTGAGAAGGAAAAATGAGTGAAATCCCATGGCCTTTCATGTATCTTTCTGTAGAAACAAAGAAGGTAAGTTTTCTACCATTAAATCTTGTATTTGAGCTCCATACTTTTTCTTTATTTTTGCAAAATTCCTCTATTCGAGCCCAATGAGAGTGTAAATATTCTTTTAAACTGAAAGAAATTGATACTTTTATGTGTATTCTACCATATAAAGGCTGCCATGAGGGTTTTTGTGAGTGTTTATGGCCATGGGTTTTTAATGGTATTTTTTCCTTGAGCAACATACAACTTATAAGAATTTCCTGCAAAAAATTCTTAAAAATTTGTTCAAAACCCTTTCATAACCAGCAATAGCTAGACCATGCTTGCGTGGAATTGACGCTTCTATCCTGGTTTTTGTTGTTGTTACACTTCTCCCAACAAGAAATATGTGAATTTTTGTAGCATAATCTTGAATCTCTTCCGTTTCTCGCTCAATAGATTTTATTTTTGGAAGCTTAAAAGCTACAATAGTTATTTTATGAGTGGCATTTGATACATTCTCTATTATGACAGTGATCTTCTTTAGCTCATAAAAACTCTCAATGGTGTTTATGGTTGCTAAAGCAATTGTATAAATGAAACAAATCCTCAAAGTCCTTTACTATATTTTCTTTCATTAGAAAAATGAAATTCTCTTTTATATTCTAGCTTCTACATAATCATCTAGCTTATGCTCGTCCCCTGTAATCTGTATAAAGCTCTAAACTCTATGACAAAATATCATGATGCTTCCCTGTTGTATCTGTATATATGTAATATTTGATAGTTTTGTTCAAACGAAGCTACTTTTCTGTACATAATGTATTTATGTCTCTATTTTGTACTTAGCAATGACCTCTGTTTTAATATTCATAGGAAGCATAATTATTTTAGAGGACATTGTTTATTTGATATGGCATTTACTTCTCATTATACGAAAGAACTAACCCATAATATTGCTTCACACACATATTGCTTCATACAATGCTTGTGATAATATCTCATCACTACCACTGTATTTTTTCTTTTCTGTCACTGTGGTTCTTCTTTGTCTTATACACTTGGTGTTGTCTTTCCTTAAAGATATTTTGTGAACTTAATATGTATGCCTGTTCACTATCATTCTATGATCGTGCTGATAGAATGATTTTTAACATTGCATTTCCCTCTTAAATAAGCTCAATTGAGCTCATTATTTGACAACTCAACATGTTGGGCTCAACTCTTGTGGGAGCCACATTTCAACCCACATGTTGTAGTTTGATAAATCACAACAACAACATTAATTTTCTTGTATTTGCACATGAAGCAAACAATTTAGAAAAAAAATAGTGATTTTGATGATTCTCTCATGATTTGATCTGGCACTTTTGCATTTATATCTCTGACAATGACTGAGTTGATTTAATTTGACAATGGCTGCAAATTATATGTTTGTTGATGAAACATCTAGCTAGATTTCATGCCCTGAGATCTAAAAAAATCTCTAAATCAACTGCAGGTGTATCTGGAACTTAGGAGCAAGAGGAACTGAAGATACTAAAGATCAAGCTGAAGATTACAGAGTCAACCCTACATTAGCCCTTAAGGCAATGACGAACCTGACCTCCTCCTATGTGTTTTTCCTTTAGTTGATCTTAAAATGCATGTTTACATTCATTGTCAAATTAAATCAACCTAGGCATTCCCATGGCTTGTGTGGGATTACAGAAACATTGCTTTTAATAATTCAACTATTTCATAATATGGAATGACTTGTATATTCAGTTGAAATTGTTTTCAATTACACAATATGAAATAACTAAATAAAATTGTTTGAAGCACATGTTTTGTAATCAAGATAAATGATAATTTCTACATATCTTGCTTTAAAACTAAAATTCTTTTATGATAAGCAACAATAACATAAACTGCATAGAATAGTTCAGCTTCACATAACATCCTCTAAATGTTTGTATTTCTAAATGAAGTCTGTTTGTTGCTTTTTCTGGATTGTTTAACAATTCCACTATTACTATTGCATAATTCTGATAAATCAATTCTTAGAAAACCCTTCATTCAGAAAGAAAATGTTCATTGGATGCTCTATGCATCAAATTTTTTTATACCCCATGAAACAATTGCTCGCTAAAACTTCACTAATTTAAGCGGGAAGCTAAAAATTAATAGCATTTCTAGCTACCTTTCAGGGGTGCTTGCTTGCTAAACAAATAAGGCCAGTTGCCTTGCCTATCCATTGGGTATGGAGTCCATTTCTTCCTTTTTTATGACTCAAAAATTTAGTACAAAGCTCATTCACACTATTGTAACTATTTGTAACATTGCTTCAACTGATTATAGTTCCATTGATTAAACATGTGTTGTTCATGGCATTGAATTCTCCATTCTATGTTATGAATGATAGATGTCTACTTGATTGAACTATAATGAATAACAAAGTTTTTCCTTATTTCCCCCAAACAAAACTCAAAGCAAACTAACCAATTGTGAAAAAAAACACTTATGGAAAACAAAAGATACAACTAATCTATGTGCAGTAGCACTTATTTGAACACCTATAGTCTACTCAAATATGTACATATTCAGATCATACCTCAAAATCTATGAATGAGGTGAATCCAATTCACTGGGATTGGCTCCACTTCACCATCCAACTTAGTCAACTAGAAAGCATTATTCTATTTATGCTTAGAAATAATGTAAGGCCCACTCCAAAATGCATCAAACTTGGAGTGCTTTCCAGGTTTGCTTTTAAGTTCATCCCACTTCAACACTATATCACCTTTTTGGAATATTCTTGGGGATGCCTTTTTATCAAATGGCCTTTTCATTTGAGCTTGATGTTGCTCAATCCTCTTCATTGCTTCACCTCTAGTCTCCTCTAGCTCAATCAATTAAGTCAACCTTGTTGTCATAGGTTCTTCTTCAATCATGTCAAGCTGATTGACTAGATCAAGGGTTGGAAGTTCAATGGATATAGGCAGCCTTGCCTCTTTTCCATACACAAGCATGTATGGTGATAGTCCTGCTGACCTTTTCAGTGTAATGCTATCAAACCACAAGGCTAATTTTAATTTGGTAGGCCAACCTTTATGATTTCCTTCCATAGTTATTTTAATGATCCTTAGGAGGTTCTTATTTGGCACTCAACTTGTCCATTGCCTTGAGGATAGTAGTAAGAAGAAGTATTCAAAAAAATACCATTTCTAATAGACTAATCAGATATCTTAGTTCCTATGAAAGCAGGTGCATTATCTGAAACTATTGATTTAGGAACTCCAAACTTGGTTATCATCTCTTCATAAAAGTTCAGAACAACTGTCTCATTAGCCTCTTTAAGTGCCACAACCTCAATCCATTTTGTAAAGTAATTAGTGGCTGTGAGCACCCACTTATGGCCAACAATTGAAGGTGGATTTATGACTCCTATGAAGTCCAAACCCCACTTCATGAAGGGCTATTCAACTTGAATTGGCTGCAATGGAAGGGTTGCTAACTTTTCTTTTCCTGCAAATATGGCACACTTTTTACATTTCCTCACCCAAGAATGTGCATCCTTGAACAAACTAGGCCAATAGTAGCCTCCTTTCATTATCTTAAGAGCTATAGCTCTTGGTGAGAAATTTTCTTCAACTGATCCTTCATGAAACTCATGTAAAACTTTATCAACTTGATCAACCTCTATGCATCTTAACAAAACACCATGGAAATATTTTCTAAATAGAAAGCCATTTAAGAGTACATAAGGTATAGACTACAGCCTATAGTACCATCTTTTTTATTTATTCAAACCAGGAGGGCACTCACCAGTGAACAAAAAAATGAGTCATTTCTTGCACCCAACTTGTAGAAGAAATAGGTATAGCTATTTGTTCTTCATCTCGAAGAGCTAGGAAAACCTCCTCTTCTTTTTTTGTATTGTTGTTACTATTACCAACAAGTTGCTCATAGAGTCCCTCTCCTCTAATCAGCTTAGTAACTTTGATCTCAACATCATATTCCATAATTTTTTTCACCCAACAAACTCTTTTACTGTTCAAGTCCTTACTCAACAAAAATTCCTTAATTGAAGGGTGAGCAACCAACAACTTAATCTTATTGTTAGAAAGCATGTGTCTAAAATTTATTAAACTTCTAATCACAAGTACATACTTTTCGACAAAAAAGAATACTTAAGCTCATGATCATTCTCCTGAACTAACATAGCTACTATACTATCAATGTTCCCATATGCATACAATGTAAAATCCTTTGAAAAATATGGTTTTAAAAAAGTAGGAGCAGTTGCAAGTGCTTCTTTAATAAGCTCAAAACTCCTTTTTCTGTCCTTGGTCGAACTGAAAGGGACATTTTTCCTTAACATTAAAGTGAGGAATTAATAATTCAACAACATTTGGAATAAACCTTCTAACGAAGTTGATCCTACCCAAGAAACTTTGCAGTCCCTTCTTGTGTGCTGGTAAAGGAAGAGAAAGGATGACACTTACCCTTTCAGGATCAATGGAGGTACCATGTTTGGATACAATGTATCCCAACAACTTACCTTCATGGAAAAAAAAAACACACTTCTTTGGGTTGAGAGATACACCAAATTCTTTGCACCTTTCAAAGATAATCTTGAAGTGAGTGAAGTGTTCATTTGATTTTTTTGAAAAAACAGTTATGTCATCCAAATAAACCAACACTATTTTATACATTAAACCTTTGAAAGCCATGTCCACAGCTTTTTGAAAAGTAGCCCCAACATTATAAAATCCAAATGGAATCTTCTTGTAAGCCATTGTGCCCCATTTAGTTGTAAATGTTGTTTTAAATTGATCCTCTTAACTAAAATCTGATTGTATCCTAAGAAGCCATCTAATAAAGAAAACCTCTCAGAACCTAAAACAACTTGAAGGATTTGTTCCATCGAAGGCAAAGGGTAACTTTCAGAGAAGCTCTATTAAGGTCTCATAAATCAACACAAAGTGTGATTTCACCATTTTTCTTTATCACTAGAACAAGATTGGATACTGTCACGTCTCAATCTTGACGCATATTACTTTTGGCTTTGTATGGATTTATTACATTTTTTATTGTGCCTGGTAGATTAATGACTAATATAATGATGATGTTTTGGCGTGGAAATAAATGAAAGTGTTTATTTGAATTATGAAAAATTGAAAGGTATTGAATATGTTTTATGTTGAAAATAAAGCAAAATAGAGTAGAAGTATTTTAATTAATGTAATACAATGCTTTATTTATATTTTAATATAATACTAATTCAATTGTTGTTGTGTGCCTGAGTGCACTTGAGTTGTAGGAAGTCAAAGACCAAGGGTGTGATTAAGGAGAGGTGATTAGCATCTTGATAGGACAAAGCAGGAAGACCTCTCGATCACACACACACACACTTAGTTTCATATAGACTGCATTTAGGAATGTCTAATTTATGTGTGTTTGTCTTAAATTATTTGCAATTAAATAATAAATAGTAAATTAAATAGAATAAAGCATGGTAAAATAAAGGACTAAGCGTTAATTATAAGTTAATTATGGATTCTTGATTTAAATAATTATGCATGCTACTATTCTTTTAATTTGTGTTAAACTTGGAGTTTATGAGTTAAACATTAAGTTTTAAGGTATCTATTTATATTGTTGAGTAAATATTTTTGAAATGGGATTTACATGCAATTAAGTTGGAAATTATTATTAATTTTAAAATACATTTTCAAGATTAGGTTAGGAAATTGTGAATGGAAAAAGCAATTTTAAATAGGGAAGTGAGTTCCTAAGAAGGTAACGGTTCTTGAAATTAATCTTGAAAACAAGCTCTGCAATTTTGCTCTAATGGCTACCAAGCAAATGCTAAATCTTTTAGAACAGTAAGTTGAGGATTAATTCTGGGTAGAAAGTGGAAAGATAGAGAGCTAGAAAAGCATCAGGAAAGAAGAAGAAGAAGAAGCTTTCAAAGAGAAAATAGATTGAAAAGAGGCAAAAAGAAGACGTAATTGAAGGGCATCTTCAATCCCAGCTGGAAGCGTAATTTTCAAGTTCTCTACTCTTTATCCACATCTCTTGTTGAAAAATACAAATACTTCTGAAGGAATTGAATGCAAATTTTTTGGATTGTATGAAACAACTGTGAAAATATGAGAAAATATGTCTCTTTTCTGTGAGTGCATTGAAAGTATTTGCACAATTTTACTTCTTTCAGAATTGGGGGTTTATTTTCTTCCTCTTCTTTATTTACTATGGTTCTTGAGTTTGTTTTTCAAGAATGGACTGTAACTCTGTAAATAATATATATATAATTATATACATGCATATATATATACATATAATTATATACACATTTATAATTGTGCTTATGTATATATATACTATCAAACTTGTAGCAATTCAAAATTGGCAGCCAACCTTTTGAATCTTAGTACAGGGACCAATGTTTTTATTTTAAAATATTATATATATTAGGGACTACACCCCCCCAGCTTCATCCATAGTGGAAGGGCGGTGCTGTGAGAGGGCAGTGCCCTCCACAAGCCACAACCTGTGGAGGAGGCGCTGCCTTGTCATAGTCCGCGCCTTCCCTGTGGGGAGGTGTCAGCCTCATAGCAACATTCTATTCTTTATTTTTTATAAAAAAGTTCTCTCATAGCCTGCGCAAGCTTACAACTGTAAGTTGTAACAAATAAGAACTTTCATTTATATATATATAAACTCCAATCGTTATATGAACTCCAATGGTTATATATATATACATATATATATACACTTATCAGATATACATGTATATTTCTGTTCAAATCTTGAAGCTTCACTCTCTGTCAGTGATATTATATTGAAATCACAACATTGAGAAGAAGACCACAGCATTATAATGTAGGTATTTTGAAAATCTGGGTAAATTCCTTTTGTTATTTGAATGAATCCACTCCTATATATCTATACATATATACACAACTATATATATATATATACATACATACATACATATGCTGATAAAACATTTATGTTTTCTACAATAAATTTATCTTGCTGACATTGTGTATAAAAGGAAAAACACAGTATTATATTTAAGCTCAATATATATATTCTGAACTAAGTGTTCTATGTCTCTATATATGTATATGCAAATGTTATAAATGTGAGTATATATATATATATATCTACTTTCATACACAGTAAATAGATAAACAAATCTGAACGATAAAATCTTATATTTCAAGTTGAAACTCAGAAAACGCAGAATAAATTCATACAAATAACACTGTGTTTAATAGCAAACTTGTTCTCAATACAAATCTGGTTATTTTTTGTGAACATCTCTTTATCAAAATAACTTTATTGCTGAATATCAATGCATTGTGGGAAACATCACATAACTTATCTGAACTTAGAGAACACACATAAGGCTAGATTTAAAATGGAATTTGAAACTTTTTAGCAAATGTAGGTTATTGGAAACACAATAAAAATTAGAGAGTTTTTCTTAAAAGAGTAATTTTCTCTTTGGCTGAAACTATCAAAATCCTTTGATGTGATCAAACTAATAGAATTGGAATTGAATTTATTTTGCATTGAAAACTCACTTGAAATTGTACAAGTAAACCCCATCTATTGATTGTATGCATATAGCTATTTTGGCAATTCTTTGTGGAAACCTTGGAAAATGTTGAAACTTCTTTGAAAATTTGAAATGTGTCAAACTAGAAAGTGAACTTAGATGGAATTGCATTATTTACTATATTTTGAGAAACTTTCGGGACAAGATGCCGAAGGTGGACCCACAAAGATGATAGTTTTTACCTTTTCTAAAACTATCATTTATTTTATTTTTGCTTGGCCAAGCACTTGCACCATTGAAATAGATGGAATTAAAAGCCTAGAACTAAATGAATATAGGTCTCTATCACCTCCTGTTTGCAAGAATTATGTAATTCTCATTTTAGGAATGCATATAGGCATCAGGCTTGCATCGAGAGTTCCCCCCTGCGTTGTTGTTTTAGGTTGCTAGGCTCCTCATGCAGGGTCAGGGATTTCTTCAAGTTAGGAAGAAACTCGAGGAAGTATTGTACTTCGTGGTTGGGCGGAAAAGGTGCCTTAATCACACTCTTGGCCTAACTTGCAAGAAGAGTAGTGGTGTCACGACGGTTGAGGTTCAAAGATTTATTTGTTATAAATGTAATCATGTATTATTTGGAATGGCTTGAAAAGCCCACTTGTAAATGTAATTTTATTTGTAATTCAGTAATGTAACATTGAAATAGATGTATTGGAAAGAAAGATTTGATGTAATATTGAAAAAGATGTATTGAATGAGAGTTAGTCATGTAATTGAAAACTTGAGTGAATTTATGGAAACTCAATGACATGCAAATTTCAATCATATATGTATCATTGCAATGATCCTATTGTTAATTAAATTTATTTCTTTTGCATACATGGAATGAGAATTTATTCAAAAACTATCTTTTTAGTATTCATGGAAAGATCATGACATATGCATCCTTTGTTGTACTATACTTGGAATGTATTAAGTTTGGTAAAGTGTATGGCTAAATGAACATCAATTTTTGAGCGTTACAGATACCTAAGAGGTATGTTTGATTGTAAATATAATTCTTCTTGCAATGAGTTTATTCAATTCTTTGATCATGAGGGGCTCAAGCTTGGGGTTAAGTGGCCTCTGTTTTTGTCTTACAGGCTTGGCATTAGGCTCAAGCTCAATAGTATGTTGGGAAATGCCAGGATCAAAGCCTTTCAAATCTAAGTATTGCTATGCAAAGATATCACTGAACTCTTGACAAAGTAAAAAAAATGCATGTATTTCCTCTAATGTGCATATCTTGCCAAGCTTCAAAAGCTTATCCTTGAAAATTTGAACATCTTGATAATGATCTTCCTTGATATGCAAATTGGATTTTTCCTTTCTTACTTGATCATAAGCATTGAAGATTGACTCCAATGTCACTAAGCCTTTGGGTAATTTGTTTGTTTTTAGCTGTATGATTTGATCTTCATACTGATGTTTGAATTTTTGTTGATTATCATTTGAGAATTATGCCTCTTCTCTGAAGAAGTTTATGATTTTTTGATCATTGTCAAAGACTTGAAAATGCTCATTATAGTTAGGAATAGAAGATATAATAAGAACTTTAACATACTATTATTCCCTAGTATTGCTGATGTCATTAGGAATATCATATTGAGCTCCTATGGTAGCTAATCTATTAGCATGATTATTCTCAGTTCTGGGAATAGACAACAAATTAAAAGCTTGAAAATATTCAATAAGATCCCATACTCTATTCTTATAAGACTTCAAAAGATCATTTTTGGTAGTATGGAGACCTCTTACTTGATTAACAATCAATTTTGTATCACCAAATACTTGTAAATAGCAAATACCTCTCTTTTTTCCCATTGGAGACCATGAAGAAGAGCTTCATACTCAGTTGTATTATTAGTGCACCTAAATGTGAATCTATATGTTGAACAATACTTGTCACCACTAGGAGAAATGAGCATGCAACCTCCTCCAACACCATTTTTACTCCTTGAACCATCAAAAAACATCTTCCAAACCTCATTTTTTTGCTGACTGGACTATTGCTCAACACTTTTTACTAGATTAGGCATGAAAGAATCAGATTCATGCATCAAATAATTCCCCAAACTTACCTCTTCATGTTGTTCATTTGAAACATTATGGAAATTCTCAGCTTCCCACTCATCTAGAAGGACATCATAAATATCTTCAACCCATGTCTTTGTCCCATTGGCTGCAAGAACCTCTTCATGATATAAAAGAGTGCAATAAGTAACAACTAATGCATTGATAATACTTGGGTTATAGGGCTCAATGTGAACTTTAGCAATAGGTTCTGATTTGATAGTGACCTTGGTGCCATACCTAGTTCTAAAAAGAATATGAGACCAATTAGAAGACAAGTATCCTCTGATTTTAGTTGTGAAATCATGTGACAGACATATGGAAAAATATGGAGGCAACTCAATGACATAAATTTCTTGAGGTATAGAGAAGTTTGGACATGTGTGTAAGGTCAAACTCAAATTTTTGATAACTCCTACAGTCTTAACAACAATACCATCTAGTTGATCTACCCCCTTTTCTAGTGGTTCATACTCTATTCCCAACTTATCAACAATTTGTTTGGGCATTACAGAGTTGTTGGCCCCTGAGTCGATCATACAATTATGTACCAAATGTTGGCCAATGATTAAAGTTACATAAAAAAGAGGTGGTTTAACTACATTGGTACACTATTCCTTCTTCTCTTGTAAATCATTTGCAAGTGTAACCTTTGAGGACTGTTGATTAGACACCTCATTTAAAGAAAACTTTGACAATGCTTCATGTAATAAATCTTTTTGCCCAGGAAGAGCTAAAGATTCGCACATAGAAACACTAACATGTGTTTTCCTCATATGATCTAGAATATTAAAATTACCAGTACTAACCTTTTGCTATCCTTTAAGAACATCTCCTTGTGCTTGTGCTGATTGAATTGATGCTTTAGGCTGATCTTTGACAATAACAGGTTGTACTTTTGGAAAAACCTAAATATTCTATGAAGAAGAAGGCCTTCCTTGGCCTTGTGAACTTGTAAATGACTGATTTATGTCCTTATCAGCCTATTGCCCCAAGTCAACAACCCTTTTCTTAGATCTTGTATTAGTTGCTATAGGAGTATTTGACTGATTTTGTGTATTATTCACCCCACAAAACTCCTCACCTTGTCAGTTCATCAAGGAAACATCTGGATTTCCTTTCCCATATGAGCAAATTATTGTTCATGAACCTCTTGTGATGAATCAACATTGTTCTACACCATTAAAGCTTGATTCAACATGCCATTAGAACACATAGACTGGTTATGTGGTTGCTTACAAGGAAAAAACTATTGGCAACACAAGGGAAAACAAATGAGAGGGGGGTGAATCACTTGTCACATAAATTCAAAACTTATTCAATTTATTAACCTTATTCTTAGATCTAATCAATAACCATGAAAGCATAAATAAACAACACATCAGAAACACACATAACACCAAGATTTTTTATGTGGAAACCTTGTTAGGGGAAAAACCATGGTGGTCAATCCATAAGATTATACCCTATTAAAAGTATAAAGAATAATATGGGGAATGCACATGCATTTAGGTGCACTGCCTAGAGCTCACTGTTCAATCACAGAAAGGCTTACTGCTCAAAAGAAGACACATTGTCTTACAAAAGATTTGAACTACATCCACAGGAATTTGAATTGAGAAAATAGCATCTGCTAATGCTTGATTACAGTTTCAGTTAAGCACATGAACACTTCTTCACACTCTACTCACTCTTCTTCATGCTTTGCTTCCGCCTTTGAATGATCTGAACATTATTCACACATAGGACTCGCACACTTCTCATACTCATGCCTTCAAATGATAAAACAATCACTCATATATATCCGCAACAAGAAATTACATCGCTACATGTCAGCCTCAATGAAATAATAAAATGAATGCAAACTGTTGGCCCAAAACATTAAATAAATTTCAATGCAAATCAACCAAGGTTAGCCACAACATAGTGAAGACCCAAAATAAAATATTCAAACATGAACCAAGTTCAAAAAATATTCCTCAAAGATCTACAACAAGCTACAACACCCTATCGGCCAAGAACATGAAAAACATGAACATGCAAGAGAAAATATCAAATCATGAGCACAATGATTAATGCAAACGTGCAACACAAATAGAGCACAATCTAGAAACATCCACAAACATCATGAATCAACAAAGAAGAATCCGCAACAACTGAACTTATTAAAATCTCATCATCTTCATTTAGGAACACCAAGTAAAGCAACAAAATGACTGTTAGAATACAACTGCTCATAACTCAATCAAATCTTCACGTGGATCTCTGAAACTTAACATGGATAAATTAGATATACTTGAAAAGAAACTATTTAAACCACAACCTCTAATCATCAATATATTGAACTAACCAACATACTGAACTTCACTTCACCACTGACAACCTACAACTTATTTCATTACAATTTTGTCAATATCATCGATATATACAACTTCTAAGACATTAATTCCAATAGTGTTGACATCAATGACAACCACATATCAGCAACACAACCACAAAATCCAACAATATCCCCCTTTGGCATTGATGGAAACACATGATGTGAAAAACACCATCAATGCAACTATCTTTAGCACTTACTCCCCCTTAGGTTTTGACTCTTTTCTCCTCAACTCTTTTACACAACTCTTCTCCCCACATGAATCTTCTCCTTAGATATTTCACATTTTTCACATGACTCTTCTCCCCCTTTGACATCAATGACAAAGATCTCTTTTCTCCACACAAGCTCTGAACCACATATCTAAACATCTGACTACTCCCCCTGAGTAGCGACCACCACAACATCAATCCGGATCAAGATATGACTATGAAATGCAGTTGATGCAAGTCGTTCATCTTAGTCACGATTAGGAGAATTAATCACCCCTAGATTCCCTTTGAGATACTCAAAAGTATCCTTAAGAAATTACTTTGTAAAGATATCTACAATCTGTTCCTTAGTAGGCACATACTCCAATCTGACTTCCTTTTCACTCACCTTCTCTCTCAAAAAGTGAAACTTGATAGATATATGCTTGGTCTTTGAATGCAACACCAGATTCTTAGAAATGTTAATTGCACTTGAATTATCACAGAATATAGCAATGGGTTTATCATACACAACTCTGATATCTTTCAACATTTGCTTCATCTATAATACTTGAGTACAATTGTTAGCAACAACAATGTATTCTACCTTCAGTAGATAAAGAAATGTCATTATGCTTCTTACTTAACCATGAAATCAACTTCTTACCCAAGAAAAATGCACCACCACTAGTACTCTTTATGTCATCCACATCACCTTCCCAATCAACATCAGTAAAAGCACTCAAAGTAAGATCATCATCTTTAGGATACCATAGGCCAAAATCAACTGTCCCCTTCAAGTATATGAAAATACTCTTCTGCTTGAGTTACATGAGATTCCTTAGGATCCTTCAAATCTTGTAGCAATGCATACAACATTCATGATATCAGGTCTAGTTTGAGTCAAATAAAGCAATCCACCAATCATTGATCTATATCTAGTTTGATTTTCTTTGAGAGAATCATCATCTTGTGTCAACTTGCATTCGGCCACCATAGGTGTACCAACTGGTTTGAATCTTTCCATACCAAACTTCTTTAGCAATTCCTTCACATACTTGGATTGAGATATGAACCCCTTTATCTAACTGAGTAATTTGCAATCCCAAAATAATTCATCTCACCAATCATAGACATCTCAAACTCATTATGCATCTCATCAACAAACTTCATGCACAAACTATCATCTCCTCCAAAAATGATACCATCAACAAAGACTTTGACAATCAAATCTTTATTATGATCAATCTTGAAATACAGATTACTATCAATAGTACCTTTATTGAATCCAAGCTTCAACAAATAATTTTCCAATCTAGCATACCATGCTCTTGGGGCTTGCTTAAGTCCATACAATGCTTTCTTCAACCAAAACCATATCTCCCGATCAGTCAATTGAAATCCATCTAGGTTGCTCAACATACACCTCTTCTTCCAGTTCACCATTTAGAAATGCTAACTTGACATTCATTTGATAAATTTTTTAGTTTTTGTAAGCAACATAAACAAGAAATAGTCTCACAGCTTCAATCCTAGCAATAGGGGAAAAAGTTTCTTCAAATTCAATTCCTTCCATCTGGGAATATCCTTTACACACCAATCTTGCTTTGTTTCTAAGAACTTCACCTTGCTCATTCAACTTGTTTTAAAAAACCCATTTAGTTCCAATTACATTTTTGTCCCTAGGTCTAGGAACAAGAATCCATATATTATTCTTCTCAATTTGTTGTAGTTCTTCTTTTATTACTTCTACCCAATTTTCATCTTTTCATGCTTCATTCACACTATTAGGCTCAATCTTTGAAATCAAACAATATTCTTTTGCAATTTTTCTCCTAGTTTGAACATCTTTGTTGTTATCACCTATAACCGGATCTTCTGAATGATTTAGTATTACATACTTTGGAGTCTTAGGATGTTCTTGAACTTATGGCTCTTGTGATCTCTCTTATGCACTTTCACTAGTTCCTTCCTCTTGATTTTCTTGATTCACCAGAATGATCTGGACTTGATTTCGAGTCTAAAATTTCTTTCCTGTGACTGAACTATTATTCTGATCATTTGAATCATATCCATTGGTTCTAGATGGTCTAGCTATGTCTTCATCAACCTTGACATTTTCACTTTCAACTACTTTCCTCAATCTCTTGTTGTAGCATCAGTAGGCCTTACTCTTAGTAGAATAACCAGTAAAGATTCCTTCATCAATCCTAGCATCAAAATTTCCTATATTTTCATCTCTTCTGATATAGCATTGACTCACAAAAAAATTGAAATATCTAACAGTAGGCTTATGACCAATCCATAGCTCGAAAGGGGTTTTACCAGTATCAGCTTTAACTTGTACCCGATCAAGGATGTAAACAATAGTACTCATAGATTCTCTCCAATAGCTATAAGGAAAATTTCCTTCCAGTATCATAGTCCTAGCAGCATCTTGAACTGTCCTATTCTTCCTTTCCACAACTCCATTTTGCTAAGGGGTATGTGGGGTAGATAATTGTCTGTTTATCCCATACACTTCACAAAAAGAATTAAACTCATGGGAAGTCAATTCACCACCTCTATCTGATCTCAAAAATTTAATCTTCACACCTATCTCTGTCTCAACCATAGCCTTAAAAATCTTGAATTTCTCTAGAGCTTCAGATTTCTCCCTTAAGAAAGTAACTCACATTAATCTAGAGTAATCATCAATAAGTAATATGAAGTACCTTTCTCCTTGTAAACTTCTGACTCTAGAAGGACCACACAAATCGGTATGAACAAGCTCCAACACTTCTTTTGAACAATGTCGTTTGCTCTGAAATGATATTCTTGTTTTCTTCCCTAATTGACATTCCTTGTATATATTATTAGTAGGATTTACCAACTTAGAAATATCTCTCACTGCCTAAGTAGAAATTATCTTGATAATATTATCAAAGTTTACATGACACATTCTCCTATGCCACAACCAACTTTCATCGACTTGAGCAATCAAACAAATTTTACTAGCAACATTCAAGTGAAAGATATTACCTTTTGTTTTTGTACTTGAAGCAATCACATTTCAAGAACTACCCAATATTCTACACTTTCCATTCTTGAATTGAATATTGTATCCCTTGTCAACCATCTTTCTGATACTTAAGAGATTATGCTTCAAACCTTCCACATATAGAACATCATCAGTATTATTC
The DNA here is from genome assembly GCA_007258455.2 of Sequoia sempervirens. NCBI lineage: Eukaryota > Viridiplantae > Streptophyta > Pinopsida > Cupressales > Cupressaceae > Sequoia > Sequoia sempervirens. The sequence goes on along the minus strand of VDFB02270651.1, from coordinate 539,342,974 downwards.
TTACCATCAAGAGAAATGGATCCTCTACCACAAATTGCACCAGCTTTGTCATCACCAAATCTTACAACACCACCATCATACTTTTCCAGGCTCACAAATTTACTTTATCACCTATCATGTGATGAGAGCATCCATTTCAATCACCCATTCATCTTTCTCTTCAACTTGAGCAACTAGGATTTCTCCACATTTGAGCAACTAACAAATTCAATATGGGTTGGATCATTTTCCTTGATAGAAATAAATACCCATTCATCTTCACTTGCATTCCCTTTATCAGATTCATCATCTGTCACACCTTCATCAACAACATAATACCACTTTCTTTGAAATCTAGGCTTGTTAGGTCTTGGCTTAGGGACTCTTTCTGGACACCTTGATGCAAAATGACCTATCTTATTGCAAGAAAAACATTTAATAGGTAATTTCCCTTTATACTTACCTTCTCCTCTAGCTTCTCTCTTGACAATAAGTGCCTCAATCTCCTCTAGCTTTCTCGCCTCTTCTTCAATATCTCTAATTTCCTCCTCATACTTGAATACATTTCTAGAAGAACTTTCTCTCAGATCATATCTGTGTTTATCTCTTCCAGAAGTAGTGGCCTTGAATGCAGATTCTATCTTAAGAAGAGCATCACCAAATTCACTCAACTCAAAAGCAGTAAGCTTACCAATCAATATGTCTCTGGTTACATTTGTTATAGTCTAGAGCTCCTCAATAGCAGTAGCTTTGACTTTGTATGCAACAGGAAAGGATCTAAGCACTTTAGCAACAATCTCTGATTCTTCCAACTATCCACTAGCACATCTAATACCACACACAACTTCATTCACTCTTTGCATGAAAGTAGTAATGTTCTCATCATTGCCCATTCTCAACATTTCATATTTTCCTTTTAGACTTTGTAACTTAGCAATCTTCACATTAGAATCACCTTCATACAAAGTTTCTAGCTTTTTCTAGATCTCATAAGTAGTCTTCAGATCCATAACATTTGTCATCTGAGAATCAATCAAAGCACTCAATAATGCTTCCTTAGCCCTGATATTGTACTCAACGTCCCTAATCTCAATAGTAGTAGTAGGACCATTCTGAGGAATAACATACCTATTGCTTGTAATACTCCAATAGGGTTCACCAATGCATCTTAGATGGCACTCCATTCGAGTCTTCCACACAGAATAATTTGTTCCATCAACTCTCAGACTATCCTTCTTGTATGTTGCCATCCTGAATCACCTAAAGCTATCAAAATTCTTCCAAGGAACCTGCTCTGATACCAATTGTTAGAAACACAAGGGAGAACAACTAAGAGGGGGGTTGAATCAGTTGTGACAAAAATTCAAAACTTATTCAACTTATTAACCTTATTCTTAGATCTAATCAATAACCATGAAAGAATAAATCAACAACAAATCAGAAACACACATAGCACCAAGATTTTTTCACGAGGAAACCCTGTTAGGGGAAAAACTACGATGGAGGTCAGTCCACAAGATTATACCATGTTAAAAGTATAAAGAATATTATGGGGAATGCACATTCATTCAGGTGCACTGCCTAGAGCTCATTGCTCAATTACAGAAAGGATTACTGCCCAAAATAAGACACATTGTCTTACAAAAGATTTGGATTACATCCACATGAATTTGAGCTATGAAAATAGCATCTGCTAATGCCTGATTAAAGTTTCAGTTAAGCACACGAACACTTCTTCACACTCTACTCACTCTTCTTCACACTCTACTTTTGCCTTTGAATGATCTAAACATTATTCACATATAGGACTCACACACTTCTCACACTCATGCCTTCAAATGATAAAACAATCACTCATATACATCCACAACAAGAAATTACATCGCTACATGTTGACCTCAATGAAATAATAAAATGAGTGCAAACTGTTGGCCTAAAAAATTAAATGAATTTCAATGCAAATTAACCAAGGTTAGCCACAAAATAGTGAAGACCCAAAATAAAATATTCAAACATGAACCACCTTCAAAAATTATTCCTCGAAGATCCACAACATGCTCCAACACCCTGTTAGCCAAGAACATGAAAAACATGAACATGCAAGATAAAATATCAAATCACAAGAACAACGACCAATGCAGACATGCAACATAGATAAAGAATGATCTAGAAACATCCACAAACATCATGAATCACTAGAGAAGCATCCAAAACGACCGAACTTACTAAAATCTCATCGTCTTCATTCAAGAACACCAACTAAAGCAACAAAATGACTATTAGAATACAACTACTCATAACTCGATCAAATCTTCACGCGGATATCTAAAAATTAACGTGGATAAACTATATATACTCAATAAGAAACCCTTTAATCCATAACCTTTGATCATCAGTGTACTGAACTAACTAATAGAATTAACTTCACTTCACCACTGACAACTTGTAACTTATTTCATTACAATTTTCTCAATATCCTCGACATATACAACTTCTAAGACATTAATTCCAATAGTGTTGACATCAATGACAACCACATATCAGCAACACAACCACAACATCCAACAAAAACCACTCATAATCAACCGCCATGTTATTTTGAATAGGTACCACATTCCTAGAAGAACTAGGTGCATTGAGGTTATAAGGCTGAAAAGGCCTTTGATTGAAATTCCTCCTTTGAATTTGAGGATTAGCTTGGTATGAAGCTTGATAAGGTGGCTGGTAATGCTGCTTTTTGATACTGAATAATTCATTACCAAAAGCTTGCAATTTTTTTTGAATATTATCATTTTTCTCCTTAATACTTATCAACTCTTGGGATTGATTTGAGACAATTCTCTTGAGCTGCAACTTGGTTATTAAATGCTGGAAATGAAGGGACAACTATAGTAGGTGGTAAAATAGGAAAAATTGGCTGTACCTCAGCAAAAATGGCATTGGAGGCCTAGGTGCTAACTTTCTAGCTTGAATTAAACTATTCTTAACCCTTATAATAACATCAAATGATGCTGGTAATGAATTCCCACCCATAGATTGTATTAAAAGTGCAATATCACTATTCAAAGATTTGAGATAAAAAAAATATGCATAATCATTTGAAGGTTTTACTGAGGCTTGAATTATATTCCAGGTCTTCTTGAAGTGGTAATTGGTCGTGTTCATGTGGAGCTCTTTTGATGGTAGTGATCTGCTCCACTAGTGAAAGATGATCTGACTTGTCTTCAAATTGCTTATTCAGGTGCTCTCCTAGCTGATCCCAGGTTGCAATTGAATTAATAGCAAGGCCTCTGAACCATTGGAGGGATTTACCCTTGAGAGAAGCTACCAAGAGCCTTACCACATATTTTTCTTAGTAATATGATGCAATCCACACAACAAGGCCACATCTCTAATGTGTTCTATGGCTGTTGTATGGTCCTCTTCAGTGAAAAAGTGCAGACTCTTAAGGGCTGTTGCTGGTATATCATTATGTTGAGCAAGATCCAAGGGACTGCCTTGGTAAAATGACACAAAAGGTTGATTCCTAAGTGGTGGATTATGAGGCATAGTAACTTTTGAATGACTAGTGCTTCTTGAAGAACTACTAGAAACAATGGAACTTGCTAATATTTGAATTGAAAAATTTGAAAAAAGAGGATTGCTATAAGTTAAAATTTAATTTATTGCGTTCTTAATTACCCTAGTACTTCTTGATGGTAGCTCATAATGCTCAACAATATTTGCACTTTTTCTAGTTTGATACTTTCTCATAAGCTTTAATCATTGAAACTGCTAAAACCAAAGCCTTGGAGTCGCCAAGTGTGAATTTTTTTTTTCTAGAAGACTGAAATATTGTTGCTCAAACCAAAACAACAACACGATGAAGCTCTTTTTGAACTGAATAATAAACTCAATTTCCCACCGTGCGTGCCAAAAACTGTTGTCACAGGGATTTGCACCTGATACTAAGCTCAAAACTCTTAAATTTGGTGCAACATGGGACTACTCTTAGGATGTGGGTAACCTATGGTGAGGGTAGACCTCTAGATTCATGGGCTGGCTCCCTTTGAATATATCTTTAAATACTTGGTGATTCTGATGGGAAAAAGGGAAAGAAGGAGGTGCTTGTAATTAAAACCTAATACTAACATGTGATGCACTAAAAGGTAAAACTTGACAATGCTATTGAAAATCATAAAAAACAAGTCAATTAAAGAAGCTACATTATCCCACAACTTAGCTACACATGCTTGCAAAAGTGATTATTATAAAAGGTTTTAACTTTCTGATGTTCATTAAAAGGAAAAAAATGGTATTTTCACAATTCTGATGCAACATAATAACAAACACATTCACATACCTACACTATAACATGATACCTCTTGCATCCAATATTGAAGGAATTCTAATAAAATAAAGAACACAATACTTTAATCAAATCATCCACTAACAATACTGAAACTAGAAGAAAATTGAGGGGGAAACAAGCTCCTTTTATTGAAAACCAAGACTCTCTTGCATTACAAATCTATCAAAACTAATAAGGAATGAGTTACAAAGTATGTATGCTACTACAACAACAATGAACCAAACTCAGAACTAGAGAGAAAAGATGAGAGAATAAGAAGACTTATACAAAAGGCTCGAAGAATTCAAAATTTGAATTTTGGCTCCAAGACATGATGTGTTGTCAAAATTCCATCCTCTCCCTCAAATCAGGCATGGGACTGAAAGAAAACTCCTCCAAGTATGCATAAGGAATCATCAATTTGAAAACAACTCCAAGGGTTATATGCAATTGAAAACCCCTCCAAAATAGGGTTGTAACTGAAAGAAGCAAGGAGTTAGGTGCCTCAAATTGCTCCTTGATTGGAACTCCATCCATTTGGACTCTTAATTGAAGATGAAATCTTAATTAAGTGATGAAAAATCTTGATTTTGCTCCACATGTTGGCTAATCTCTTTAACCACCTCCTAGATTTATGCAAAAGCTTTAAAGCTCTTAACAACTCCCTTTTGACTATCTCCTTGAAAATTACATCATAAGGGATCTTATTTTGCATTTCATAAATAACATTTATTTAAAGTGATTTATATTTTATCACTTAAATAAAGTTATACAATTTGTTTTAAATGCAAAAATAAAAGCCAAATACAAAAGGCTATGAGATAGTCACATACACAAGACTAATTTTGACTTAGTCTTATAAAGTGCACAAAAGGAATTATAAGGCAAGAAAAATATGCCATGGCTAAACATATGAATTAATTTTTTTTAAAAACTAAAGGCAAAAAGACTTTACTCTTATCAAGCCTTCCTAGGGTTATCAAAACCCTAAAATGAATGATAGACAATTCAATTACATTTCCTTTCTCCTTGCTGCTCTTGAGAGGGCCCCACCATAAGAAAACCCTAGGTTGAGCTTTTCAAATGGAAATTTCTGCCTTTATGTTGTTTCTTTTCAGATCTGGAGGTTTCATGCATGGAAATTCTGATTTTTGTTAAGAATTTGGATTTTATTTTTCAATTTGAAGCCAAAAATGAACTCATTTGGTTGCGCCAAAGCATTTTCTAATGTTTTTTTTCTATTCTTTCATTTCTCTGTTGATTCCTTCATTTCATTGGCTGCCATGACTAGCTTTTGAGAAGGAAAAATGAGTGAAATCCCACGGCTTTTCATGTATCTCTCTGTAGAAACAAAGAAGGTAAGTTTTCTATCATTAAATCTTGTATTTGAGCTCCATACTTTTCCTTTATTTATGTAAAAGTGCTCTATTTGAGCCCCATGAGAGTGTAAATCTTCTTTTAAACTGAAAGAAATTGATACTTTTCCGTGTATTCTGCCATATAAAGGCCACCATGAATGTTTTTATGGGTGTTTATGGCCATGGGTTTTTGATGGTCTTTTTTCCTTGAGCAACATACAACTTATAAGAACTCCCTTTAAAACATTCTCAAAAATTTGTTCAAAACCCTCTCATAACCAACAATAGCTAGACCATGCTTGTGTGGAATTGACACTTCTATCCTAGTTTTTGTTGTTTTACACTTCTCCCAACAAGAAATATGTGAATTTTTGTAGCATAATCTTGAATATCTTCCATTTCTCGCTCAACATAGTTTATTTTTGGAAGCTTAAAAGCTACAATAGTTATTTTATGAGTGGCATTTGATACATTCTCTATTATGATAATGATCTTCTTTAGCTCATAAAAACTCTCAATGGTGTTTATGGTCGCTAAAGTAACTGTATAAATGAAAAAAATTCTCAAAGTCCTTTACTGGATTTTCTTTCATTAGAAAAATGAAATTCTCTTTTATATTCTAGCTTCTACATAAACATCTAGCTTATGCTCGGCCCTTGTAATCTGTTTAAGGCTCTGAACTCTATGACAAAATATCACGATGCTTCCCTATTGTATCTGCATATATGTAATATTTGATAGTTCTATTCAAACAAAGCTATTTTTCTGTACATAATGTATTTTTGTCTCTATTCTATACTTAGCATCGACCTCCATGTTAATATTCACAAGAAGCATAAATATTTTAGAGGACATTGTTTATTTGATATGGCATTTACTTCTCATTATGCAAAAGAACTAACTCATAATATTGCTTCACACACATATTGCTTCATACAATGCTTGTCATAATATCTCATCATTACCATTGTATTTTATCTTTTTGTCATTGTGGTTCTTCTTTGGCTTTTACACTTGGCGTTGTCTTGCCTCAAAGATATTTTGTGAACTTAATATGTATGCCTGTTCACTATCATTCCATGACCGTGTTGATATAATGAATTTTAACATTGCATTTCCCTCTTAAGTAAGTTCAATTGAGCTCATTATTTGACAACTCAACATGCCAGGCTCAACCCTTGTGGGAGCCACATTTCAACCCACATGTTGTAGTTTGATAAATCACAACAACATTACTTTTCTTGTATTTGCACATGAAGCAAACAAGTTAGATAAAAATAGTGAATTTGATGATTCTCTGATGATTTGATCTGACACTTTTGCATTTATATCTCTGATAATGACTGAGTTGATTTAATTTGATAATGGCTGGAAATAATGTCTGTTGATGAAACATGTAGTTGGATTTCATGCCTTGAGCTCTAACAAAATCTCTAAATCAACTGCAGGTGTATCTGTAACTTGGGAGCAAGAGGAACATGATCCCTACATCTGCCCTTAAGGCAAAGATGAACATGACCTCCTCCTATGTGTTTTTCCTTTAGTTGATCTGTAGATGTATGGTTTACATTCATTGTTGAATTAAATCAATCTAGTCATTTCGACAACTTGTGTGGGATTATAGAAACATTACTTTTAATAAATCAACTATTTCATAATACGTAATGACTTGTGTATTCAGTTGAACTTGTTTTCAATTACACAATATAAAATAACTGAATAAAATTGTTCAAAGCACATGTTTTGTAATCAAGATGAATGGTAATTTCTATATATCTTGCTCCAAAGCTACAATTATTTTATGATAAGCAACAGTAACATAAACTACATAGAATAGTTCAGCTTCACATAACATCCTCTGAATGTTTGTTTTCTAAATGAAGTCTGTTTGTTGCTTTGTCCAGATTGTTCAACAATTCAACAGTTCCACTATTACTATTGCATAATTCTGATAAATCAATTCTTAGAAAACCCTTCATTCGAAAATTAAATGTTCATTGGATGGTCTATGCATAAATTTTTTTTTTTACCCCATGAAACAATTTCCCATTAAAACTTCACTAATTTAAGCGAGAAGCTAAAAATTAGTAATAGTTGGATTGAACAACATAAAATGGTACATGCTTTTTTGTGTAGGAGACAAGTCACATCCACAAACATGGGAGATCTATGCAAAATTGGAGAAATTGGCTTCGCAAATGAAGGCAGCAAGGTATTTCCAGATTCAAGACTTTTGCTCAATGCTATTGAATAGAAGAAAAAAGAATAATTTAATTTCCACCATAGTGAAAAGTTAGCAATTGCATTTGGTTTGTTAAACATGGCCCCTGGTACAATTATTAGAGTTGTTAGGAATCTTTGAGTATGTTATGATTTTTACACTACATCTAAATTCATCTCCAAGATTGTTTCAAGAGAAATTTTTCTAAGAGATGTGAACCATTTCCATCATTTTAAACAAGGAAAATGTTCTTGTGGAGAATATTGGTGATGCTCAATGAAGCAATCTAAAATATAGGCATAACAAGAGGGATTTTTTTGTCATATGTGCAAGAGAGGGGGTTGAACTACGTGAATGCTCTAGGTCACAGAGAGCCGAGAGCGGAGGGATACCCTAACATACCTCACTCTAAAGGGGTGTTTCAGATAGGTATCGAGAATGATGAGGACTATAGAGTACTTCAATCACCCTTTAGACCCAAAATACAAGTTTGGTCTAGGCGATCTGGTTTTTGGAGTCAATACTGTACCTCGGAAAAATCTCTATCCGAGGATAACATCGCAATTCTAGGACGACAATGCGACGTGTTGGTGTCTCTCAAGCACGCTAGTGTCCGTACGAATAGAGGAGAAAAAGTACAATATAAACTACCAAAAAAAACTAACATCCTAGTTAGTTATTCTTAAACAAACAAAACTAGAAATTAAAGTACAAACTAAGATGATAAGGTAGATAGATGAAAGCAAGAGTGATGAAAATAATTTGACCAAGGCACCAGTTTGCCAGCTAGCTCCAAATGTACGTTCACCTACACACAAGAAAGAGGGGAAAATGTTGGGGATGTATAGAGGTATCCCTCAATCAGACCCTCATTTTGGTGTTTCCACCTCCATAGATAGCTAGAATAGAAAAGAGATAGAAATATGTGATAAAGAAGTAAAGAAAGTAGAGAATGCAATAAAATCTATAAAATCGTAAAATGCTACTCAACCAAATCACAAAGGAGAGGAGCGAAACGTTACCACCTCCACCCAAAAGCTCACTAGCCAATGGAGGAGAATACAGACTTGGAAAGGTCACCATAGCTTCAACTATGATGAAAGGAGGTCTCACAAGACTCCAAGCCCACACTATTATGGATTGCTTCACACTTGCTATGTGGATTTGATGAAGTAATGCTACCGCAATGGAGTGTTGAAGTGTTGCTTGAGAGTGAGGTGAATGCTAGAGAGTGAAATGAAATGCTTAGAAGATGTAAAGAGATGGATTGAATGAAGAATGGATGAATTTTAAGGAAGAATGAGAAAGAATAAGGCATTTTTGGGTTGGTTGGTCGAAGAGGGACATTACAATTCATCCCCAATCGAGAGTGTAATGCCTCTACCAACTTTAGATGCAAGAATCTATTAGGGACGATAGTGCGCTATGTGCATGTCCCCAAAAAATATTCTCCCACTGACACTACAAACATATGCCAAATGGAAGGAAGGAAGTTTGAGGATGTGGAATTTTGCCTTTGGATTTGATTTTCTAAGGTGCGAGTGTGTAAAAGGGGAATTTGTGTAAGGGATGCAAATTTTCTCCTATACATTTTTCCCCCACTTTAGTGAGCACGAGACTGATGAGTGCTTTGGTAAAGTAGATCGAAGAGTTAGTAGGGTTAGAAATGTATTCCTGAACCGTCAAGGAAGCAGATCACGACCTGTAAAGCTTGAAAGCATAGGGTAGGAAAAAGACTCCATAGGCATGCTTCCTAAGGAGTTTCAAACAAAAGACTCCATAGCCTTGCAGAACTATGAAGCTGCATAAGGTACACTGAAGGCCCTCAAACCAATGATGGAAAAATATCACAAGATGAAAGCATCTTACATGCTTGTAGAACTACAAGGAGGAATCCCCGAGAAGTATGCACCTTACAGGCCCGCAAAACTACAACAAGGTATCCCCCAAGATCTCTCACATGAAGGAAACCTAAATGAAAGTGCATAACAGGTCCATAGACCTGCAAGGAGGCATCCCCCAAGATCTCTTTCATGGAGGAAACCCAAAAGAGGAGACTCCGTAGAGTCAAATTGGAAAGTGTCTTTATAGGCATACTTGCAAAGTGACATGTTTACCTGCAGATAAAGCATGTCTGAGACAAAGCGGCCATGCAAGTGATCAAGTAGACAGTCATGTAGACCATAAAAAAATTGAAAGCTTTCAAAGGGGTCCCTCAGGAACTCGATGTGAAAAGAGGGTCCACTCAAGGGATGCATTGTTCCAAAGTGCAAAAGAGACTTTTTTTCTCAAATCAATTCATCATCAAGGAATCCTTTCGAAAGATGTTCACTTCATCAAGGAATTCAAAAGGAAGAAAATTCCCCCTCATGAGAGGAAGGCCAAAGCTACTTCCACCTCGAAGGAAAGTTCTCAAGTTCTTTCTTTGTGAACCCATGATGAAGGAAACACGTTTCGTTAGGGGTCCTAGTTGTGAATGCAATTTTGAAAAGGAAATGTTCGTGAGGATTTTTGAGAAAAGATTCATTGGTGATGAATTCATTTTTTGAAAATAAAAGCATCATAGAAATAACATTGTCACACATGAGAGGGACAACCCAAGCAAAGAAGAGAAAAATAAAGGAAAAGAGTGAAAAATAAATAAAAATAAACAAAGGGCACATGGGTGATCCAATATTTTGGGGTTAGAACTACTCATAAATATATATGTATAATAATAGTATATAAATGAACTGCCATCAACCCCGTGCTATATCGAACCATGTGAAGAATGTTTAAGAAGAAAAAGTAAAATAAAAAATTGGGTCAACATGGAAGGGAAGCCTAAATTCCCCTAACACTTTGCATCTTCCCTAATTTTTCAAGAATCAAACACAAACATGGAAGAATGATGATACACATAGAAGAAGGTTTATGAAACAAAATCACTCCTATACCCAAGCAACAACAAGGGTGACAAGGGTCATCTAGGAACACATAGCACAAGTACATGGGAACACATCACAACACACACTTCTATTCTAAAGATAAAGAAGAGGCCTTCCCCTAACACTCATCGATCAAGAGGTCATTCACTTCCCACTCTAGATCATCATAAGGGGAAGGAGGATGAGCCTGAAATGGTGGAATATTAAGGGGAGGAGATTCCAACCCTCCCACAACAAGGGTTGAGGAAGAAGGCCCTGCAAGGTATCCTCCACTAGGCTCTTGTGGAGCTATGGTCAGCGATTTTACGAAGATCGCTGACAAGGCTGAAACTTTGTCTAGAGAGTTCAACATGCACTTTATTGGAGTGCCATGCCATACCTCAAAGGATAGAGAGGACTACGCCCAAGATTCACTGCTTGGCTCACCAAGTGACTCGGGAGCGATGAAAAACTCAAGGGAAGTTAGGACTTGTTTTGTTACCAAGATAGAAAAAGCTATCGTAGGACCACCTTTCAGAGAAGGTGGGCTCCTCTTACGTCCTCCATTGCTGGAAGGGCCACCCTCCACCTTCTACTTCATCAAGGGATGTGAGCTCCCCACAAATGAGGCAAGAGGCATGGAGGAGGAGGAGGAGGAGAAAACTGTGACAGACACCATCGAGGTGTTCAATATGTCCATGGGTTTTGGGAAAGGCGGGATGTCTAGAAGGGACATCAACAAGGGTAGATCAACGGAAGGAGCGATGAACACCTGCACCTTTTTAGGGTCATACACACTCACAATAGGAGCCAAAAGTAATAAAAATCTTTGTTGAATGGAAGTAGAGGGGAGGAGAGAGGAGGACATAGAAAGAGACCCTAATACATGAATAGTCATCTCCTCTTCCTTCTTTTCCAGAGTGGCCTGCTCAACTATGAGAGCCTTTCACCTATGCTTACACTCATGCATAAGATGGTTTATGCGACTCTTCAAGCGAGAGGCTGGGAGCTATGAAGGAATGGAAGGATCCTACTCAGCCATGGGAGTGTCCATTATAGGAGTTTTTGGCAGAGGGATAGGCTCCTAAACATGAGGAGGAGAAGTGGGTTAAGAAACAATGGGGAGAGTCGGCTCTAGTGTCTCGACAGTGGGCCTCTTCCTATTTATTGCATTTGGAGTAGAAGTGGTGGGAGGCCGTGAAGGTTGGGACATAGAGGATTCCCCATGGGGATCTTTTCTCTTGCCAAACCAAACAGGCCTAGGCTTCGTGGGAAAGACATGAAGCTCGCACACAGGATGCTTGGGCTTTTGCCAAGCGAGCACCATAGGATTCTTTCAAAAGCATGAAACATAATATAATGGCACCACAATAGGGTGAGAGGAAGCGTCAAGATAGAAAATGAGAGAAGAAGAGGAGCCTTGAGAGCACTTCCCTTCTTTCCTTCGAGCCATGGTGGTATCGCTGTCAAATTTTAAAAAATACCTATGTGAAACTACATAGAGTGATGAAGGGTACCTCACTTTAGGAATTACGCACCATATCTTGTACTTTTGATAAGTTCGGTACAATAGGTCCCTCCTAGGCGGGAGAGGATGAACAAATGTCGGCTAAAAGTAATCTAAGGACTAACTACCATGCTCAACTGGTGGTCTATAGCCAATGTTGTGGATCACATGTACGAAACCCTCATGCATGAACTTCAAACACTTATGCACAACCAAGGGAATTGTGTTCATAGCTACTAGCTAGGGGATACCCAACTTCACTTTGAAGAGTTCAGACCCCGAGATTATATCAAATAAAAGGTTTACAATTTTAGGTCCAACAAGAACTGATAAAAAAATACTACCAAGAGGGGGTATGGAAAGTCCGTTGTGCATACAAATAGTGCTCATAGGTGCATCATACCCATCTTTATGCAGAAATTTAATTAACATGATCTCCTCAGTTATAATGTTCACTTGAGATTTCGAGTCAACAAGAAAGCCTGCTACAGTGTTTCTGTTGATTCACGTAGAGATATAGAGAGGAGACGATTCCCTATTAAAACCCATCGGCAGGTCTTGCGAGGTGAAGGTTATACTTGGACTACTACTTGAAAATTGCACAAAGGGGATAGGTTGATGTAGAAAAGAGGCCATCACACACCCTAAACAACACTTTCATAAAGCCCCCAAAAAGTTGTAAAATAGGATAGTGACCCGATTGAGGTTTCGTTACATAACACTTACAGAACCTTCCAACTATGCCTACTAGGGTTCGTAGGTTGGGTTGCAAGGTGAAAGGCCCCACAATACTCCTAGAACATAAGGAAAGGAGCTTTCAGTACTGCAAGATGAAACCAAAATGGTTCACATCGAGTTCACAAAAAATGTAAGAGAGGGGGATCAACCACGTCAAGGCTCCAGGTCATGGAGAGTCGAGAGCAGAGGGTTGCCCCAACTTACCTAACTCTAAAGGGGTGTTTCAAATAGGGATCAAGAATGATGAGGACTATAGAGTACATCAATCACCCTTCAGACCCAAAAGCCAAGTTTGGGCTAGGTGAGCTGGTTTTTAGAGTCAATACTGTACCTCAGACAACTCTTTGTCTGAGGACGACAACACAGTTCTTGGATGACAACGTGGCATGTTGGCATTTGTATGGCCAAAGGACATAAAGTAAAATATGAACTAGCAAAAAACAAACTAACAACCTAGCTAGTTATTCTTAAACAAACAAAATATAACAATAAAGTACAAAAAGTACAAATGAAGATGATAGAGTAGTTAGATGAAAGCAAGAGTGATGAAAATGATCTCACAAAGGCACCAATTTTCTAGCTAGCTCCAAATGCATGTTCACCTACACACAAGAAAGAGGAGAAAATGTTGGGGCTTTATATGGGTTTGCCTCAGTTAAACTCCCATTTTGGTGTTTCCACCTCCAAAGATAGCCAAAATAACAATGAGATAGATATATGTGATAAATAAGTAAAGAAAGTAGAGAGTACAATAAACACTACAAAATAGTAAAATGCTACTCAACCAAATCATAAAGGAGAGGAGTGAAACATTACCACCTCCACCCAAAATCTTACTAGCCAATGGAGGAGAATGCAGACATGGAAAGGTCACCACAACCTCAACTGTGATGAAAGGAGGTCTTGCAAGACTTCAAGCCCATAGTGTTATGGCTTGCTTCACACTTGCTATGTGGAGTTGATGGAGTGCTGTTGGTGCAATGGAGTGTTGAAGTGCTACTTGAGAGTGAGCTGAATGCTAGAGGGTGAAATGAAGTGCTTAGAAGATGTAAAGAGATGGATTGAATGAAGAGTAGATGAATTTTAAGGAAGAAGGAGAAAGAATAAGGAATTTTTAGGACAGTTGGTCGAAGAGGGACGTTACAATTCCTCCCCAATCGAGAGTGTAACACCTCTTCCAACTTTAGATGTAGGAATCCATCCAGGACAATAGTGTGCCACGTGGATGTTAGTGTGTCGTGCGTGAGTCCTTGACAAATATTCTCCCACCGACACTATAGACAGATGACAAATGGAAGGGAGACAACTGAGTGATGTAGAATTTCACCTTCGGATTTGATTTTCTAAGGTGAGGGTGTGTAAAAGGGGAATTTGCGTAAGGGGTGAAAATTCGCTCCTATACAATATGTTGTAGTTACAAGTGCCCTGCTAGACATACATTAAATGTGGAAGCACTATACATAAGGAAAGTGAATTGTTTCAAAAAAATGCCTCAAAGAAACGTGATATTTCATTTTATAGTTTAACCACGATACCACACCGTTTTCACATGATCCTTGTAGTGATGTGGGAGTTTACCTCTACACTACATTGTTATTGCTCGACCTTCATGGTAATGTGGGATGTTATTGCTACACCACATTGTTATTGCTCAGCTTTCATGGTAATGTGGGATGTTTCCACTACATCGCACCATGTCTTGTTGGCTCTTGCGGGGATGCATGAGAACTATTTGATTTACCCCCATACCACACGTTTATTGCTCAACCTTTGCAGTAATGCGAGATGTTACCGCTACACCGCACTGTGTCTTCTTGACTCTTGTGGTATGTAGGTATTATGAAACTTGTCACAACAGTCTTATGAAACTTGTTATGACCATCTATTACCTTGATATAATAGTCTTATGAAATTTGTCATATTTATGGGCACCTTTTAAATTATGTTCAAGTCTATAAGGAAACTATCCTATAGGGATGACAGTCCCAAGAAACATGGAAATGGTTAAACCAATAAATAGTTAATTAGAAACCATGAATTTTCAATGCATAATGGAGAATATACAGAGAGTTAAGTCAGTGAGAAAACATCCTTGGAGAATTTTCATCAAAATTATGACAATCTAAGAGTTCATAGTAGAAAATCATATACCCTCAAAGACGTAACAATCATAATAGACCTAGTGATAGCTTTTAGAGTCATAAGAATAAATTCATAAGAGAATAGATGCAAGAGCATGAAAAGACACTGAGATGGAAGGGCAGTTGGTAGAGTTGATAAGACCTATAGTGAGAAGGTAGGGAGAGCAAAGTAATTTACAGTCAAGAGCATCATGTCAGTTTCTTAGGTGACTATATTTGGGCAAGGAGAGAACTTAGTGACAACATTACCATCAAAACAATAAGGATACTCAAAACCATACCAAATCCTAGGGCCTTTTTCATCACCTTGTAGAGATCTCAAACATGCATGAAAATATTTCATAGAGACTAGAATCATCTCTATTTTTGATGATCACAAAAACTAACAAAAATTTAGATTTACAAGTGATGAAAAGAAGTACATGGAAAGCATATTATGCTGAATTAATTTTTTTAAAAAAACTTAACCATTAACTATCCAATACAATTTAACAAAATACAAATATACAATGAAATATTTTGATTAAAAAAATGATAATTTTAATGGTTATCTTAAGTTAGAAAAAAAAAAATTGTGCAAGTGTAAAATAACACCCTTAGATTATTCTGAACAAATAACATTTTCATTTACATCATTTTCAAGCAACAGTTTTTTAGATCCTTCCAACTGTACAAAAATCAAATCAAATATGCAACGATCTCAAAGATTTGAAGGTTTAAAAGTTTGATATTTTAAGATCTATTCTTGGGTGTATCCTACAAACTTCATCATAGAAGGATGGGTCATCACCTCATTTAGACTTGGATGTGGAACTTCCTTTACTGTTTCCATAGAATCCAAAATAGGCCTAACAAATGCTAGAAGAAATAACCCTGTAAATAGGCAAAAGGAAAAGCTAAATTAGTAGTAATTTACTAATTTTCATTCAACTTCTTTGTAATCATTTCAAGTACTCGATTCTATTGTACTTTAAAGATTTATAATATGAATTTTAGCTATTCAAATAGCTTAAATAATGTTAAGTTATAAAACTGATAAATAGGCTTTAGCAATTCAAAAAAAATCCACTTCTAAAATTTTAAATATCTTTACTCTATCTATTTACCATTGTTAGAGAGTTGCAAACTGTAAATTGTCCTTTGTCCTATAGGATTGAGAAAGGAAGGACACTGTCAAACAGTGATTGAATCATAAAAAATAGTCCAAAAACAATGAAAGTTACTGTCAAATGGTGAGAAAGATCTATCCTCTAAGTTATTTGCACATGGTGATTGAGAACATAGTGAGTAAGAGGTAAAAGAGCATCAGATCATAGCATTGCAAAATGGTCATGAGTTATGCAATGAACTTCAGTGTTCTTTTGATAAAAAAGGAGATAGAGATAATAACCAACATACTGATGTGCATAGAGAATGTTCATGGAGTGAAAACTTCCTTACAAAGCAATTACCACAACAGAGTTTGAGGTGAATTGCACCTACTATTTTATGCTGATATGGATATGTTCTAACCTGTAGTTAATTGTTGTAGCATAACAAATAGGCTAAATTGTTCATATACCATTGTTTCAAATTCTAAATTGCTATACCTTATTCTAGGAGCAAATCATAGGGGGAGTCTATACATAAGACACTATTGTTTCAAATTCAAGTTGCTGGTTCTTTCACAATTGTTTGCTTCATTTATTTGATCTAAGACAGTCTATTGTATAGAAGATTCTCTCAAAATCATAGTAAAATCCCTTATTCCAGGATGAATGTTCAAAATATTTCCCATCATAACAATGAACAAAAGCATTGGTCATTAACCTGAACTTTGCAAGAGTTTCATCAAATTCTACTTTTCCACTCTCTTTTCCATTCCAAAATTTGTTCCCAATTTCATCCACGAAGAACTTCATCAGCTTGTAGATCCTGCTATTAGCCATAACTTTACCAGGTGTTGAGGATAGCTTTGAGTTTTTACCCAAGCAACAATTGACAAAATTCGGCCTTACTAGATCAATGAAGCTATCCTTGACACTTGGTAAAGTTATGGCTAATTGCAGGATCTATAGGATGAGGAAGTTCTCCATGGATGAAATTGGGCATAAAATTCAAAATGGAAAAGAGAGTGCAAAAGTAGAATTTGATGAAACTCTTGCAAATTTCAGGTTAATGACTGATGCTTTTGTTCATTGTTATGATGGAAAAGATTTTGAATAGTCATCCCAGAATAAAGGATTTTACTGTGATTTTGAGAGCATCTTCTATACAACAGGCTGTCTTAGATCAAATAAATAAGGCAAACAATTGTGAAAGAGCCAAAATTTTTTAATTTGAAACAATGGTGTCTTATGTATAGACCCCCCTATGATTTTCTCCTAGAATAAGGTATAGCAATTTAGAATTTGAAAAAATGGTATATGAACAACTATTTAGCCTATCTGTTATTCTACAACAATTAACTACAGGCTAGAACATTCATATCAATATATAATACTAAGTGCAATTCACCTCAAACTTTTTTGTACCTGAGTATGACAGTACCTAAGCTTCTAGTGTTTCTAGACGAAACCTATAGCGGAAAAGTGTAGTCTCCATCTAAAGGAACCATCTTCGGAGCTCTTCCCTGAAATGAGGGTTGAAAACATTAGAAGAAAATCAATACCATGATTCTAAAGTAACAATTTGTATCAAGCCAAATGTTAGAAAGTATAATTAAAAAGACAAATCCTTACAATTGGACCTCAAATTGGACTAAGCAAATTTATGATTTTACCTTTAGAATGTAGGAACTTTCTCCATAGGAGCTTCACGACCTCAAATTGGATCTAAAATTGAACTAATAAAATTTATGATTTTACCTTTAATAAAATGTAGGAACTTCCTCTATTGGACATTAATGACCTCAAATTGGATCTGAATTTGGTCCAAAAAATTTATGATTTTATCTTTAGAATGTACACACTTTCTCTATCAGATATTAAAGATCTCAGGTTGGATGTCTAATTGGACCAAATTTTTTTTGATTTTATCTTTAGAATAAAGGAACTTCCTCTGTTAGATATTTCAAAATTCCTACAATTAGGTT
Source organism: Sequoia sempervirens (assembly GCA_007258455.2). Taxonomy (NCBI): domain Eukaryota; kingdom Viridiplantae; phylum Streptophyta; class Pinopsida; order Cupressales; family Cupressaceae; genus Sequoia; species Sequoia sempervirens. The sequence goes on along the minus strand of VDFB02270651.1, from coordinate 539,324,721 downwards.
TTGCTTCCCAGTGAAAACACTTGGAAGTGTTTCACACAAGCTCAAAGTACTCTCCAACCTAGTTATGTCACTGATAACAATCCATTTTTTTCCTAAACCATCCATACCCGAACGTTGCATCACAATCTATTCTTCCTACACATAAAAATGCCACATATTAACCCCTTCTAAATAAAACTCAAAATCATCATAAAACCATAATTAATAAATCATTTTAGCTTCAGAAAGAGTCCAATGTAATTTACTATCAAAACAAAAGTTGTATAAATCACAAAAAAATCCATGAAGCCATCCATCCAAAGGGAAAATAAGCAATGTATGGATTTGAGCAATATAAGTCCAAAGGGTTATGTTGTAATGCTGATGGAATCACCATAAAAGAACAACCGAGGAACAAATTATTATGACTATAATTATGTGATCCATAGCTCTATTGGTCATGTGGCACAATTGTGCTATAACAAATACATGATGCATTCATGTGTGACCCAAGTTTAGTGTGGCTATGTTGTGATATAAATGGAGGCACTCATATGAGCATAATCCATGTACAAATCAGTGTCATCACAATTAGGTGTCAATCATCATTGGGTGCATTTAGGTTGACTCAAGTTTAACAGGTTACGATGTAATGATAGCATGATCTAAGAGTGATTACCTATTGTTGCAATAAAGAGCCTATAACTCTGGTTGATATGTAGAGTGGTTGTGTTATATCATTTATGTAGTGAATTCAAGCACAACCCATGTTTAATGGGCTATTCTAGAGAGTGATCAATATTTTCTAAACCTTATGAATGTTACTTAAAAGTGTATAGCTTAAACAACAAACCAAGTTTGTTACATACTTGAATGAAATCTTGGGTTACCACAAACTATAATAATGTGATTTGCTAATAACCATTATGAAAAGTATTAAAGTAAGACCCATGCTATATAGGATACATTTCCCTGATTAGGTTTACATACCTTAATGATCAAACACAAGCTTCCCACACACTCTAGGATACAATCCAAGATCATAGCACAACCCTTTCAAGATAGCTAATTTTCTGACCCAAGATTTAAGGTTGTTTTTTAATACCAACAAAAGTATTGGTAAGAGCATGACTAGGGTACAAACCCTAGGCCTCCATAGAAACATAAACCATAAATCTAGTGGATTAGTAAGGTTGAAATACTATAAAGATTGAGACATTGTAGCCAATAACAAAATATTAAAATATAAATATTGTAGCCAATAACAAGCACACTATGTAGCTCAGTGACATTTGTAAATGCAATCTATGGTAAGAAGAATGTGTCACTTGAGGTGTGATAGTCAAAAAGAGGTTGAGCAGTGACAAGATAATAAATCTCAAACCTTGCATAGTAAAGTGGAGATTTTAATAGTGAGTTCCCTTACCCCTTTGCTGACCTTACAATTTTTTCAAATGCTATTGGTAGTGTTAGACAAGGAAAATGCAATCAGGGAATGACTGTCCAAATGAAGTAGCAATAGTAATCATAGGTTCAATGTTTCTTCTTAGTGATTGTATAATGAAGGTAGTGGATTGCATGTTTGAGAAATGTTTTCAGACTCATCAAAAATGGGAGAATAGTGAATAATACCTTGTGGACTGTGAAGTAGTGACAATAAGGTTGAAGGATCTTAAGACCCACAATACTATGAAACAATGAGTCCCATGTAGTAAGTAAGTAGGTAGTCTATAGGAAATAGTTTGATTTTATAGAATGATGCTCATGAAAGGAATCTTCAAGTGACAGTGAGTGAGTTGTTTGAGATTACAACTGAGGGTTGTTGGAAAATGTGCCTCAAGCTTACTGACATGAAACTCCTGAAAGAGAAAAATAAGTGAGACACTCAAAATGTCTTACTGACCAGCATCTATATTCAAAAGATCAAATTCGTTGAGACTTTGATTCTGTCTTGCTCATGGGAGTCATTGACAAGACATGGCTATCGCTGTGAAATTCCTATCTCTTTCCATCTGGGTAGACCTCTTGCCGATGGGTTGATTCCACAATGATCATTAGGGAGACTCTTGGCGACGAGTGGCATCGGGGAGAGACGTGAACCTTTGGAGTGACTCATTCTGACAGAGTATGTCTCACCGATGGTTTTACACACAAATGTCATAGGGGTGACATGAAGGCTCGATAAGAGTCTAAGCAATAGTGGAGGTCTCACCGACGGGTATACAACTTCGGTGAGAACTCTTGCCGATGGCTTTCCTCTCACCGAAAGGTCTATGTTAGGTGAGAACTCTTGCCAATAGCGCTGGTCTCTTCAATTGTTCTGTGATTGGTGTGAACTCTTATAGATAGAGGATATCTCGCTGATGGATTTCTGTTCACTATGAACTCTCAGGGATAGCGAAACTCTTGCCGATAGATCTGCACGAGATGGATATCGATGTGAAGTCTTAGCGATAGAGTGTTTCTGGCCGATGGGTTTGTATTTGATATGATTCTTGCCGATAGAGTGAATCTGGCCGATGGGCTTACACTCGATATGACTCTTGCCGATGGACAGTTGGTTTTCTTGTGATATTAGGGAGACTTGATTTGTTATCAATCTGACTTCTTAGGGTGTTGCCGATACCTTTGGTTTTGCCGATAGCTATGTGATCAGGCATTTGGCATCGGGGAGACACGGTCTAGTGTCTCACCGACATGCGATTTAGTTTGAATGTTTTGATCGAACGTTTGTCCTATGTGGTGTGTTCTGAGCCAATGAACGAAGTGGAAGGAGAATCGTTGGAAGTTGAACTGTTGTGACCGTTCCTGTGTGGAAGATCAACATAATGTGAGTAGAATGGATTACGCTTTGCAATGTTCGATAATGGTGGACAATTCGAGATAACGAAAGTGTTGCTCTATGGAACATGGATTGATCTGAGTGGGTTCATTGTATGTTGTCTGAGAGCATTGTGAGGTTAATGTTTTGTACAAGATTGGTCAGTGAATGTTGCTGCTATAAATTGACATTAGAAAGTGAAGTTGATCTCTGTATGTAATTTTCTCTACTGTAATACAAAGAGACTTTTCTTGGCGTGGTGGATTTTTCTCCCGTAAGGGTTTTCCCATGTAAATCTGGTGTCCAATTGTGTATGTGTTCATTTATCTTTTCTATTATTCTTTTCATGTGCATCTTATTAGACTGTAATTAAAATTTAAATTCATATCTGCATTCTTCCCTAAGGTTTTTTGCATTAGGAGAGTTTGTTCCACACCTAATCTTTCCTTACAAGTGGTATCAGAGCCTAGCTACTTGTGTTATCCTTGTGGGTATGTTGGGTTTTTTGTGTCAATTCTGTTCAGTAGGAGTCTTGTAGAAGTCTGGTAATTCTAATTACAAATTAAGATGGAAAGAACATCAAGAAAGATTGAAATTGAGAAATTCAATGGTAGTAATTTTGAGTTGTGGAAACTCAAAATTGAAGATCTGTTGGTTGATCGTGATCTTTGGCTTGTTGTGTCTGGAACGAATCCTATAGGCACGAAGCAAGAGGACTGGGACCTTACAGATCGAAAATAAAAGGGGATGATAAGGCTTTGTTTAGTAGATTCTGTTCTTCTAAATGTTCATGAAGAAAAGACATCTTCTTTGTGGAAAAGATTGGGAGCTATTTATTAGGGCAAGTCCTTGGTGAATAAGTTGTTCTTGAGGAAGAAGTTGTACTCTTTGAAAATGCAAGAAGGAGCATCTATTGCTGATCATTTGAATGCTTTCAACATGCTGATTGCTCAGTTAGCATTTGTGGGTGTAAAGATTGATGAAGAAGATCATTGTATGCTATTGTTATGTTCTTTTCTAGACTCTTGGGATCACTTGGTGATGGCTATTGGCAGTACTACTTCCTCTTTTAAGATGGAAGATATTGTTGCTTCTTTGTTATCAAAAGAGATGAGAAGAAAATATTCTAAGATGGAAAAAGAGGCTCTTGTTGTTCGAGGCAGATCGAAAGAAAAAAGGCAAGAAGAAGGACAAGAAGTCCAAATCAAAATTAGAAGGGAGATCAAAGTATCCTAGTAAGAAGTCCAAGGTGAAGTTCTGGAATTGTGGGTAGCCTGGTCATGTCCAAAAGGATTGCAAAGAGGAGAAAAAGAAGAAGAAGTATTCTTCCGACAATGATTCTTCTTAGAGTGATGCAAACACTTTCATTGTAGCCTTGGCAACTCAGGCATCAGATGATGTCTGGCTGATTGATTCTAGAGCATCTTTCCACATGACATCTCATAGAGACTAGTTCACTAAGTATGAAAAATATGATGGTGGAAGGGTGTATTTGGAAAGCGATTCATCTCTAAAAATAGTTGGTTGTGGAAGAGTCAAAATTTAGTTCCTTGATGGAAGAGTGAAGGGAATCAATGATGTAATGCATATACTAGGTTTGGCTCGAAATTTATTTTTTGTTAGTAGGCTAAACGATGTTGGAGTGCAGGTCTCATTCTCTGGAAATAGCTGCAAGATGACTAGAGGCTCAATGGTGCTAGCTAGGGGTGCTCGTATTGGTACTTTGTATAAGCTGGATGCACTTACTGTTTAATGCAATAGTGTCTCTGAAAAGCCACAAAAGGCTACTCATGGAGAAAAGGAGAATAATGTTCCTGATAGTGCAAACTCTATGGAAGTTAAACTTCCAGTAGAAAAGACTATGCTTTGGCATTACAAGCTAGGCCACATTGGAGAAAAAGGTTTAAAAAGCTTGAAGAATAAAAACCTGGTTGAAGGGCTTGACGATTGTAACCTCGAATTCAGGTTTTGTAAACATTGTATATATGGTAAACAACACCGTGTTTCATTCTACTCTAGTCCTCACAAATCTTCTGGTTTACTTGAGTATATACATTCTGATGTTTTTGGTCTAGTAAATGTTCCTTCTTTGTCTAAATCAAGATATTGTGTATCGTTCATTGATGATTATTCAAGAAGGGAATTTGTATATTTTTTGAAAAGTAAATAAGAAGTGTTCAATCATTTTAAGGAATTTAAAAACCTTGTGGAAAATCAAACTAGAAGAAAAATAAAATGTTTAAGGACTGACAATGGCGGTGAGTTTTGTTTTGATGAGTTTGAAAGGTACTGTAAAGATCATGGGATTAAAAGACATAAAACTACACCCTACACTACAACAAAATGGAGTTACTGAAAGGTTCAACATGATAGTGATGGAAAGAGCACGAAGTATGCTAAGCAATGCTAGCTTGGAGGAGAAGTTATGGGCTGAGGCAGTTGCAACAACATGTTATTTAATAAATTGTTCTCTGAATTCCACTCTTGTTGAGAAAACACCTTTGGAAGCATGGTCTGGAAAGAAGCCCTCTTTAAGACACATTCGTGTCTTTGGCTGTGAGGCATATGCATATGTGTCGAATGAAAAAAATCTAAATTGGAAAACATGGTGTTAAATGTATTTTTATTGGTTATAGTGCTAGCATAAAAGGATACAAGCTTTGGAATCCTGATATGGAGAAGGTTCTATACAAAAAAAGTGTTATTTTTCGTGAGTTGAAGCCTTCTTCTTTGGATCTGTAGTCAGAGATGAAATTAGAAAATAAAAAGGATGTAGTTAAAATTCCTCCGACACCAGATAAAGAGGAATTGAAAATTCAAAATGTACCTGAAACTGAGGAGAGCTCAAGTAGTTCTGAGAGTTTTGAAGAAGAAGATCAACCTCAGTCTCAGCCTGTGAGGAGGTTAACATGTGAAAGAAAGCAACCTGATAGGTATGGGTTTTCTTTGTTAGATTCTACTTGTGCCTATGCTTTAATTTCTAGCACTAATGAGCCTAGGACTGTGAAAGAGGCATTTAGAATGTATGATTCAAACTCTTGGTTGGAAGCCATGAATGAAGAAATGACATCATTAGAAAAGAATGATACTTGGAGTTTGGTGCCCTTGCCTAAAGGTAGAAAATATGTTGGCTGCAAATGGGTATTTAAAAAGAAAATAGGTCTAGATGGCAGCGTGGAAAAGTATAAGGCGAGGTTGGTTGCGAATAGATATTCCCAGGTAGAGGGAATTGATTATAGAGAAATATTTTCTCTTGTAGCTAAGCTGAAGTCTATTAGATTTCTTTTGTCACTTGCAGCAACATATGACTTAGAGATTCAATAGATGGATGTGAAGACAATATTTCTTCATGGTGACCTTAAAGAAGAAATTTATATGTCCCAGCTTGAGCACTTTGTGGAAAAAGGTAAAGAAAATCTGGTTTGCAAGTTGAAAAAATCTCTGTATGGATTAAAACAATCTCCTAGAATGTGGTACTAGAATTTTGAAACTTTTGTTTTGTCATTGGGATTTGTAAGATCAAAATATGATCATTGTGTGTACTACAAAGCTGAAAATGATCGTGTTCTTATTATTTCTCTCTATGTTGATGATATGTTGTTCATAGGAAATAGTAAGTTAATGATTTCTGATCTAAGATATCAGTTGTTTGCAAAGTTTGAAATGAAAGATCTTGGTGTAGCTAGGTATATTCTGGGAATCAAAATAACCAGGGATAAAAAGAATAGAAAAATTTGGCTCAGTCAGAGTAATTATATTAATACTGTTTTGGAGAGATTTTGTATGACTGATTGCAAGCAACTATTTGTTCCAGTTTTGTAGGGAACAAAGTTATCTATTGAAGACTATCCAAAATCTCCTATTGAGATAGAGGACATGACCATAGTGCCTTATGCTAGTGCAGTTGGCAGTTTAATGCATGCAATGGTTTGTGCAAGGCCAAACATTGCCCAAGCAGTGGGAGTACTTAGTCATTTTATGGAAAATACTGGAAGGACACATTGGGATGCTGTGAAAAGAGTGTTTAGATATCTGAAGGGCACTTCAGAATATGCTTTGTGTTACCATGGGAATTTGGTTAAATCACAGAGGACTCTCAACATTCGAGGCTATGTGGTTTCTGATTGGGCAGGGGACATTGACAGCAGAAGATCCACCAGTGGATATATTTTCATGATGAATGGTGGTGCAGTTAGTTGGATGAGTAAGCGACAGGTTGTATGTCCAATATAGAGTCAAAATACATGGTAGCAACACATGCCTATAAAGAATTAATCTGGTTAAAACTTTTGTATTCTAACATTGGGTTTGATGTAGGGAAAATTACAATTTACTATGACAGTCAGAGTGCTATTTGTTTGGAAAAAATTCCTACTTTCCATGCCAAGATGAAGCATATTGATGTGCAGTATCAGTTTGTACGATATATGGTGGAGGATGGAAAGGTCTCTTTAGAAAAAGTGGATACTCTGGAAAATGTCTCAGATGCATTGACAAAGCCAGTGAGCACATACAAGTTCAGGTAGTGTGCCAGTTCGATGGGCCTTAGTGCCCATGATTTTCAATAGTTTTGTTGTGCTCTTGAGGTGTTAGTAAGATCTTCGTCAAGTGGGAGATTTTTGGAAAATGTGCCTCAAGCTTACTGACATGAAACTCCTAAAAGAGAAAAATTGGTGAGACCCTCAAAATGTCTCACCAACTAGTAGTTGTGTTCAAAAGATCAAAGTTGCTGAGACTTTGGTTCTATCTTGTCAACATGATTCATTGGCAAGACATGGCTATCACTGTGAAATTCCTATCTCTTTCCATCCGGGCAGACCTCTTGCCGATGGGTTGATTCCTCAGTGATCATCGGGAAGACTCTTGGCGATGAGTGGCATTGGGGAGAGACGTGATTCTTTGGAGTGACTCATTCAGATAGAGTATGTCTCATCGATGGTTTTACACACGAATGTCATCGGGGTAACATGAAGGCTCGATAAGAGTCTGAGCAACAGTGGAGGTCTCACTAATGGGTATACAACTTTTGTAAGAACTCTTTCCAATGGCTTTCCTCTCCCCGATAGGTCTATGTTCGGTGAGAACTCTTGCCGATAGCGTTGGTCTCTCTGACTATTCTGTGATCGATGTGAACTCCTGCCGATAGAGGATATCTCGCCGATGGATTTCTGTTCGCTATGAACTCTCAACAATAGCGAAACTCTTGCCGATAGATCTGCACGAGATGGATATCGATGTGAAGTCTTAGCAATAGAGTGTGTCTGGATGATGGGTTTGTATTTGATATGATTCTTTCCGATAGAGTGAATCTAGCCGATGGACAATTGGTTTTCTTGTGATATCGGGGAGACTTGATTTGTTATCAGTTTGACTTCTTAGGGTGTTGCCGATACCTTTGGTCTTGCTGATAGCTATGTGATCAGGCATTTTGGCATCAGAGAGACACGGTCTAGTGTCTCACTGACATGCGATTTAGTTTGAATGTTTTGACCGAATGTCTATCCTATGTGGTGTGTTCTAAGCCAATGAGCAAAGCGAAAGGAGAACCGTTGGCAGTTGAACTATTGCAACCATTCCTGTGTGGAAGATCAACAGACTGTGAGTAGAATGGATTATGCTCTGCAATGGTCAATAATGGTGGACAGTTTGAGATAATGAAAGTGTTGCTCAGTGGAACATAGATTGATCTGAGTGGGTTCATTGTATGTTGTCTAAGAGCATTGTGAGGTTAATGTTCTGTACAAGATTGGTCAATGGATGTTGCTGCTATAAATTGACATCAAAAAGTGAAGTTGATCTTTGTATGTAATTTTCTTTACTGTAATACAAAGAGAATTTTCTTGGTGTGGTGGGGTTTTCTCCCGTAAGGGTTTTTCCATGTAAATCTGGTGTCCAATTGTGTATGACTTCATTTCTCTTTTCTGTTATTCTTTTCATGTGCATCTTATTGGATTGTAATTAAAATTTAAAGTCATATCTGCATTCTTCCCTGAGGTTTTGGCGTTAGGAGATTTTGTTCCACACCTAATCTTTCCTTACAAGGGTGCAAAATCTAGTCTTAAAGGCAGTTAGCAAAGTAGTAAATGTGCAATAAAATCAAATCATACATAGCAAACAATTCACAATATTATCTTGCATAATGCCTTGAGTTTGAAGACAAAAATCTCATTGTATCTTGATGAAAGTAATGACCTTAATGTTCAATCATTGGAAACCATGATTTTAAAACATACTATTGTGCTTGGAGACAAAATTTTAAGCAAGGCAGTGAGTGGTGGTTTGGAACAATGTAGGTATGAAAGACTTGCTTTATATGCATACTATGTAGTCTAGCTTAGGACAACATTCTTAAAAGAGATTGAAGGTGGATTATGGAACTCAAGGGTTACCATGATAAGGATTGAAGCAAAGACTAAGATCTATTTAAAAGCCACTGTCATGAAGATATTAAAGATGTCACATGCAAAACCCTAGCAGCTGAAGTAATGAATACAGTGCCAAAGAGAACAGTGTGTTGGGGAAAATTTAGGAGATCTCCACATTATCTAATCATAGGAAAATACATCATTTATTTACTTTTTAAAATTAAAAGAAATCATTCTAAACCCTATATAGGATACATTGATACTTCAAAAGCATCTAATTTATTTTTTTAAATTAAAATAAATTATTCTAAACCCTCTATAGGATACATTGATACTTCAAAAACATCTGATTTATTTTTTTAAATTAAAAGAAATCATTCTAAACCCTATGTAGGATACATTGATACTTCAAAAAAATTTGAAGGAATTTGAGATTATGCAAATATATGTCAATTAAATATGTGGATTACAAATAGTAGCACAAACAATGTAACCCTTGTTGAGTAGAGCAAGAATGAGATAAGCAACAATGAATCCTATCCCTCTTGTCACACACATATCCTTACCATTTTCTATCATTCTTTACTAAAACACTTCTCCATTTTGGTGGGATACGCCTGAAAATAAGGTTTCAACAAAGGTTTTAGAGTATGCTTATTAAAATGAAAACTCCATTTTGGCGGGCTACGCTTAAAAATAAGATTTCGACGAAAGTTTTAGAGTATGTTTACTAAAGTTTTAGAGTATTTTGGCAAGTTATATTCTTGATTCCTTGAATTAATTATTCAAATGGATTGTGACTAAATAAATGACTAACTATTTAGTCATTTTTATCTGTGTAACTAAACATTTGTTAGTCAACGACCAAATTAGTTATTTATTTACTAATTTATAGCTAAGTTGCAAAAAATTAGTAGAATTTAGCCATTTTTAGTTGTGACTAAAATTTTTAGTCACCTTGTCATTTATTTTCCAAATTCTACTAGTGTCAGTTGCAGTGGGATGACTCAGATGTGGATTGTCTATATCCACTAGGTTTGATTCATGGTTGTTACAAATTTCATTAGTCAGCCTTGTCTATGGTCATTTGTACATTGGTATGTTGATTTGGGATTGAGAGGATGGATGGTTAGAGTACTTGATTAGTCGGTTCATGGGACTTGTAGGATGTGGTTTAATCATGATGTCATGATAGCTTGTTACATTAATTGGTTATACACTTTTAGTGGGAGCTTTTGACAATGATGATATGATGGTGTTGGATTTGTTTGTGATGTTTTGTTGGTGGTTGTATGTATCTTCTTGTCTTGGAGTGTAAAGGCACTAACATACTAAAAATAGTATTCCAAAAAAATAATGGATATTCCAAATAAGGAAAATCAATCATATATTAAATAAAATATCTTTAATTGCACAAAAGAAAGTTATAGTAATGAAGTACAAGTCTCATACACCAGTAAATTAGCATCTTTGGGAGCGAAAAAAATTAGCATCTTTGGGAGCCCACATTCGACATCCTATCTTAGAAGTAATTCCTTAGAAAGAATAAATAAAACATCTCATAAATTTGCTTAAGTTTCAAACATTCTCTAATTAACGAGTTCTTTCGGAAATGCACTTTTTACTCCAAGTTAGTTATATTAGTTTTGCATGTCCATACAAATCCAACGAAAATGAAATAATCCATAAGATAAATAGGTTGTTTATATTTAGTTTTTCCTCCAACAATTAACTCAATTCAATCAATTTACCTACATTCTAAGTGAATATTGCAAATACATGTACAAATATATATTTCCATTTGCATGCAAAATTATACAAAATTGTTTTAAATAAACAACTTCCAAGTTGACTAATTTGATAAATTTAGATTTATAATTTATATATTCATCATGTACACTTTTCTAAATCAGTTCTATTTATTCATCTCAATATCCTTTGCAGATAAATCTATATTCATATATATATATATATATATATATATATATATATATATATATATATATATATATATATATATATATATATATTACTTACACATAAATCACATTTTTTAGGTAGTAATTATCTCAAACCAAATTGGAGATTTTAAAATAGCTATACCCATGCTGCTAAATACATAGCAGTATATATAATTATTTATAGACATCCATGAAAGAAAAATTGCAAAACAACAAGTAATCGAGCAAGTTCAAAACTTGTGAAAGGCATATGCAAGCAATCGAAATAGCTGAGTGGCGAGGGTGACAACCTCTCAAGAGGACGCTGCTTGTGGATGGGCAACACCATTTCCATGAGTTGTGGCCTATGGAAGGGTTGTTTCCATCCACAACGCTTCCTCCTCTCAACAACCATAGGCTGAAACAAATACAATTTCATTCCTTAAAATATATTCAGTGAAAATTTTGCTCAACATCCCTTAATGAATTCACATCTATATATGATGTTAATTTATCAATTTCTAATGAATTTATAATAGTATTATATATTTATATATATTATTCGATAGAGTATAATCTATATAAATATGCAATATTATTATATTCATTCTCTGTAAAAGCAACAGTTCAGTAATCATTTGAAATGTAATTGTATTTTTTGTCGAGCATACTAAAGCAACAATAAATGTATAAATATAATATAATATATGAAGGAACACAAAGAATTCTGAAATCTCAAACCTATTACAAGGGAGATACAAAGAAACAACACAACCAAAATATGCTCAATATTGCCAAAATGTAAAAGAGTTAAATTACAAAGAAAAGATTACAACCTTATAACTAAAAAACCTAAAAAAAAGGAAACCCTAGGCTTGCACATAATAATTAATAAAATAATTAATTATTATGCACCTAAAGTTAGCTTAAGTGAAAAAGAGATAAAATGTAACTTAATTAATTAACCAGATATTGTTTAATTAATCAAGTAAAACCAATTACTCTAACACCCCCCTTAAGCTAGACTTAGGGAGAAGCTAAAACCTAGAAGAAGCTACAGAAAGAAAAGAACAATGGGTCCTGGCAACAAGGCCAGATCAGGTACCCAAGTACAGGGAAATCTCTATGAAATGGAGAAAAAATGAGAAAACCCAATGGAAAAAACTCCTCTCCAAAAAGAGATAGAAAAACACGCTAAAAGAAACATGAAGGAAGGCCTCATGAAGACCCCCCAAGGACAACTTCCTTCACCCCAAGCATAGAGCGCAACTGAAGATAGCGCGGTGAGGAAAAAGGCTTCGTGAAGATGTCAACAACCTGCTCGGTAGTGGGAATATACTCCAAGATGAGAGAACCATCCTAAATCAACTGTCTGATGAAATGCATATGAAGCTCAATGTGCTTCATCCACTGATGCTCCACCGGGTTGCGAGAAATGTGTATAGCACTCTAATTGTCACACCAAAGAATAGTGGGACCATCAGGAGGAAAACCAAACTCAGTCATCAACTGTCAAAGCCATAAGATCTCTTGACTGGCGAGCACAGCAGCTCGGTACTCAGCCTCTGTAGATGATAATGCATGAGCAGTCTGCTTCTTGCAAGACCATGTGATAGGACTAGAGACAAGACAAAAAACAAAGCCAGAAGTAGACTTCCGATCATTGACATCACCAGCCCAATCTGAGTCAGTGTAGCCAACAATGTGAGGATCTCCTGATGTGTAGTGAATGCCATAAGAAAGGGTGCCCTAAATGTACCTCAAAATACATTTGGCAGCTTGTGAGTGACTCTCATGAGGATCATGGGAGAATCAAGAGATAAGGCCAACCGCAAAGGAAAGATCAGGACGAGTTTGAGTCGGGTATAACAAACTGCCAACCAACTGCCTGTAAAGTGTAGAATCTACTGAAGGAGTGGGGCAAGTAGTAGTCAAAACAACCCCTGACTGAAAAGGTGTGGGGGAAGGCTTGCAATCAAGCATGCCAAAGCGCTGAAGCATATCAAGAGTAGAATTTTGCTAGTGAATGGATATCCCATCAGAGGACTGAATCACCTGAAGCCCAAGAAAATAGTGTAGAAGACCGAGATTCGTCATCTCAAACTACTCCATCAAGGCTCGCTGAGCATGCTGAATCAAAGAGGATGAGCTATCGGTGATGAGGAGATCATCAACATATAGCACAAGAATTAGGATCTCACCCTCAAGATTCTGAATATAGACTGTAGGATCAGAATGACAGTGAGTGAAACCAGTGGAGAGCAAAAAAGAGTCCATCTTCTCATACCAAGCCTGAGGGGCCTGTTTGAGACCATATAATGAATGACGAAGTCTGCAAACCAAATAAGCATCTTGAACAAATCCCTGCGGCTGCTCCATATAGATCTTCTCCCGTAGGTCACCATGCAAGAACACACTCTTCACATCCACCTGATAAATGGACCAGACCCTAGAAGCTGCAAGGGATAGTATGAAGCGAATAGAATTCATCTTGGCAATAGGGGAAAATGTCTCAGAGTAATCAATACCCTCAACCCGTGAGAAACCCTTCACAACAAGACGTGCTTTGTACTTATCAATAGAACCATCAACAACATACTTGGTGCGATACAACCATCAGCACCGAACCATATTTCTACCCTTAGGAAGAGGACAAAGATCCCAAGTACTATTCCTCATCAAAGAAGAATACTCATGCTCCATAGCACTATCGCACTCAGGGTGACTTGTCGCCTCTGAAAACTTTTGAGGATCCTCGAAAACAACATGAATCAAAAGACTAGAACCCGCAATATGAGAACGGGTGTGACGAGTGTCTGAAGGATCACCTACCATAGATCCTGCAGCTTCAACAGTAAAGCGAGCCCATTTGGGCATCTGAGGTGGAGCAAGTGGAGGTGGAGATGGGGGATCATCAGCATCCTCATTAGAATCATCCTCAACATAATCCTGAAGAGCTGTAGTGTGAGGAGTAGGTAGTGAAGTAGACACTGGAGACAGGGTATCCACTGTGGGGAGGCGCTCATCAAACTGGACATCTCATCGAAACAGGACCTCTTTGGAATCAGGATCAAACAACCTATATGCCTTAACATCCTCACAGTAGCTGAAAATGAGGGGTCGACTCTTCTCCTCCATGGATCTCCTTTGAGCATTAGGAATAAAGGCCCATGCCTCACTACCAAATACTCGAAATGATGAAACATCAAGCTTGTCATGAGATCAAGCCTCCTCAGGAGTCATATGTCGAATCACCTTGTGTGGCATCTGATTTTGAATATAGTTGGCACAATTAACTGCCTCAGCCCAAAAGGATGGATCCATGGACTTGGACTGAATCATACAATTCGCCATCTCCCGTAAAGTCTTGTTCTTTCGCTCAGCGACACCATTCTGTTGAGGGGTGTAGGGAATAGTAAACTGATGTTGCAAACCATGCTCAATGCAAAAATCTCTGAAAGCTTGATTTACATACTCCCCCCATTATCTGTACGTATCCGTCGAATAGAAAGGCCAGTCTGATTCTCTACAAAGTACACCCATGTGCGTCTGGAGAAGTCATCAATGAATGTGAGTACATACTTGGCCCCAGAAAAAGGAGTGGGACATGACATGAGGTCACTATGAATCAACTCCAAGGGTGCCAAAGCACGAGTGGCGCTTCCCTTTCGGAAAGGGATCCCTGTGATGCTTTCCAAGCACACAACCATGACGAACACCGTCGGTGCATGAAATTGGGGGAAGACCAAGAACAAGTGCCTGAGTACTCATTTGCTGAAGATACTTGTAATTGACATGGCCTAGACGCTCATGCCAAAGCTTACTCACAAAATTTGCATGTGTTATAAGAGATGAACCTATACCCATAGAAGGCTCAAATCCATCAAATATGTAAAGACGAGATGCAATATCAACATACCCAGTAGCCACAATCAAATTAGAGTCATGGAGGTCCCAAATAACCACATGATGTGGCGAGAACTCAACTATCTTACTAGATCCAGAATGGAAAATCTGATAAATGGACAAGAGGTTCATCGAGATGTCAGGAACAACTAGAACATCTTGTAGAGTACCCCCATCCAAGGTGACAAAACCAGAACCCAAGACAGAAAGTTGTGTAGAGTCACCCACTGCAATCTGTGAAGTACCACAAGAGGCAAGAGAAGTGACCAATTGTTGAGTGTGAGTCATATGGTGAGAAGCACCAGAATCTAGAATCCAATTGGACCCATAGGTTGATGCACAAGTAGTGAGAGCATGACCTTTCCCTGTGGAAGGAGAAGACGACTGAGGTGAGGAGATGTGATGCTGCTATAGGGCTTCCTCTACAGCCTCTAATCATTTCCAACACTTGGAAACTGGATGTCCTTCCTTGCCATAGAAGGTGCAAGTGTCTCCTGATTTCTTCTTAGTCTTGGAGGAAGACTCACCAGACTTCGAAGATTTCCCCTGTTTCGGATTAAGTGGTGGTTTGGAGTCAGACTTAGGAGGTGGTTTGGAGGAATGCTCACTGCCTGCAGAATCTTTCTTGGGCTTCAGTTTCTGCTTCGGTTTCTCCTTAGATGATTGAGCAACCAATGCTTTGTTCTTTGATCCAAAGAGCATATCAATCTGAGAAAGGTGTGACTGCTCATGAGACAAACTCTCACAAAACACATCAAAGGTAGGCATGGTAAAATGGGTACCCAGACCATCCATGGTGGAATAGAATGAAGAAGCAAATATCTGAAATGGACCATGAAGCTTCGAAAGGATCAAGTAAATGCACTCTGTGTCTGACTTATTTTAACAACCCTGTAAAATAGAGCGAATTGTTTTGAACTTGGTCAAAAAATCCTCAATAGTGGGAAATGATTCAGGTAATAGTGAAGTCAGCTTTGCCTCAATTTGTAATGCTCAAAACTCATTAATGGTCCCAAAAAGTGTCTCAAACTTCAACCAAATGGCGCGAGGAGTGAGCAAAGCATCAAGGTGAAATAGAAGGCTGTCTGAAATGTGTAGAGATAGCAAACCCATAGCTTCATCCATCTTGTTCCTATGCTGAAGAATCTCAAA
Source organism: Sequoia sempervirens (assembly GCA_007258455.2). NCBI lineage: Eukaryota > Viridiplantae > Streptophyta > Pinopsida > Cupressales > Cupressaceae > Sequoia > Sequoia sempervirens. The sequence continues at coordinate 539,308,558 of VDFB02270651.1, read as the reverse complement.
AAGATGCTACAACTGAGGCTGAACCTCATCTAGACAAGACCACAACCCTCATGACCTGAGAAGCCTCATCATCGGAGACTTCCAGGTGTGAGAGTTGTGTGATGTGAGTAACTCAACTGAGGATTCTGCCATGAAACCCTGCACCTGTACCTGTAACTGTACTTGATCTTGTACATGTACCTGCTCGTGTTTTTTATTATTATGTGATCTTTCAGAATAGACAGAAGATGCAAAATAGTTTGATTGTTTTGAGAGTTTTTGGTGTTCTATATTTCTAATATAAATGACAGAAAGTGAGAAAAAACACCCCCACAAAAGAGAAACCCAAACCCTAGTACAAACTGAGAAAAAGGAAGCAATGCATAAGCAAAAAATCTTAAAAAAAATTCTCGTGTACCTAAATAAAATTCTAAGAAAAAAGATCACATAGCTGAATAGAGTAGGCTGAGAGCTTTCCAATGCCTATTCATTTTTGAAAAACGGAGTCTGTTTGCACCTTTATGGCCCCGGAAGTGCAGAAAAAGAAGACCCCACTTTGACTGAAAAAAATAGTCAAACAGAAAATCTAGAGAAAAATACTAGCACCATGACGTTCGGCACGAAATTATCTTTCCAATGGTATCTCGTTTGAAAAAAATGGAGACCGTATGCCCATTGTATACCTGATTTCGTGAAGCCTCCTGAAAAAGAACAATTCGGCCTCCTTTAAGCCCTGGGGCTAAAAAAATAAGCCCTTGGTCCGCTGAGTGACCAGGGGGCAGGCAATAGGTCCAGTGAGCTAGGAGCTCGGTGAGTCGGGTGAGCTCAGGCGAGCTCGACAGCGGCGGCGGTGTTGAATGTGGCAGTAGTAGCACCAGCGGCGGCGATGAGCGCGGTGAGGGCGGCTGAGAGTGCGGCGAGGGAAACCAGGAGCACGGCGACGGAAGCGGCGGCCGGGGTAAGGAACCAGGCCACAATGGAGAAAAACCATGAGGGTGCTGCGGGAGCTGGGGCGGCGGAAAAAAACTAGGGGCGGTGGACAAAAAACTAGGGGCGGCAGACAAAAAACTAGGGGTGGTGGACGGAGAACCATGGCGGCGGCCGGCGAAACCAAGGGCAACGAACAAAAACCAGGGGCGGCGAGAGCTCGGGAGTAGCCAAAAAACTAGGGCGGCGCTGCGACGGGCAGAACTAGAGGCACGGCGGCCAGAAAACCAGGAGGGGCAGTGGCAATGCTAGAAATGGATCCTGATGGGAGCTGTGGACGACGTCAATTGTACTGCCACCTGCAGTACCTACAATACTTGCAGGGTAGGCGGTACAACTCGTACTATGGGTGCAAACCCACACAAATTTTTTATTTTTTTTTGCAAAATTTTAAGAACTCTTGGAGATTCGCCTGGTTTTTTTAAAAACCAAGTTCTAATGCAAAAAACTCAAACACAAGAACAGGGAGCTTCAGACCTAAGCTCTAATACCATGAAGGAACACAAAGAATTCTGAAAGCTCAAACCTGTTACAAGGGAGATGCAAAGAAACAACATATCCAAAATATGCTTAATATTGCCAAAATGTAAAAGAGTTAAATTACAAAGAAAAGATTACAACCTTATAGCTAAAAAACCTTAAAAAAAGGAAACCCTAGGCTTGCACATAATAATTAATAAAATAATTATTTATTTATGCACCTAAAGTTAGCTTAAGTGAAAAAGAGATAAAAGGTAACTTAATTAATTAACTAGATATTGTTTAATTAATCAAGTAAAACCAATTACTCTAACTATATATATATATATATACATACATATACATACATACATATAGATGTATATATATTATAAATGAAATACAGTATAGTAAAGCCACGATTCTTAACTTCATACACAAAATATAAGATTTAAACACCAATCACATAATTACAATTTACAATTGATGTAATCAAATGGAATAAATAAAGACATTTATCTTTTCATACAAACTGAGTTTTTATGTCCAATCATTTATTTACTCAAAAAAAAGTTTTATCATAAGATAAATTGTATAAAAACTTGGATAAACACTTTCCTAATTTGGCTTCTTTTCTTGTTCTCCTCTCTTTTCCTCTGTTCTTATTCTACTTTGCCCAATTTCCCTAACTCTACTTTTCTTGTTTTTGGTTTTCGTTTTGCAGATTGAAATTTGAGAGAAATTTATCTAATGTTCTAAATGAATCTTCTCTGGTGTTGAAAGAATAAGAGATTATTATCTCTTATTATTTTCTTTCTCTTTTTCTATCTTTGTTATGCCTTGTTTTTTTTGTTTTGTTTTTCTAAATTTAACTTCTTTTCTTCTATTTTTCTAATTTTCTAAAGTTTTCTATCTCATTTTTTTGTTTTCCCAAAATCTTTCTTTCTTTTCCATGATTTATTTCAAATCTATCCAATAAAACTAATTTTTAAAATCCAAACATGATTTTCTATACATGCATCACAATTATCCACAAAATAATAAATAAATAATAATTTAATCTTCAAATGAAGCAATAATTAAAATAAAAACTATTTCTTTTATTTTATATGTGCATTTAATTTTTCCACCATTTAAATTAATTAACCACTATAAAGTAAGAAACAATAAAACTATTTATCTTGTACTATCCAATCATAAAAAATGATAGCAAAAAATGCCAATAAAACTAAGCGACGGGGAAAAACCCTAAAATGGATTACTATAGCAACACTAAATCGACACTCTAGGAATATTCCCCTCAAAATGGATGTATCATATCGATGAATGACTTCTTCAATAACTTTGAGTAGCTGAAGGAGAAACACCATGAATGCAAGTAGATGGAACAAGGGCATAACTAGCAATAAGACTATTGTTGAATTTGAAATCTACACGAGGACACTTCAAGTGCCAAAATACCATCTTGGAATCACATCATAAATTCTCAGTTGGTGGAAGATGCATAATGACACTTTGAAATAGTTGGAAGAGAAATTGGGAAATAATCGCACATCAAAATCATGAAAATATGGACAATTTGATCAATTTGTAACTCAAAACAATGCATTACAAGATTACAAGGGTCATCTGGAACATAACTAGCTCATCAACATCTCTCCACAAGGTCCTTTGTGTAGGAGGTTGACTTCAATTTGGCATTGGAAAGAAATACACCCCTATCAGATTTGTGCAAGAAGTTTAAGTGCAAGTGATCCTCACCTTTTGGATAGATGGTAAGTTCACAATGGATCACCCATAAATTATTCAATTAACTTATTTATCTTCAACAAATTCATACAAGTTAGAAGGATCCATTAGAATAACTGTGGAAGATCAGACTTCAAGTGGAACATATTGAATTCAGATGGAAAGTCCTGATGGTGACGTCAACAAGAGGTGATGTTAGCATGACATCATGAAAAGGATTGGGAGCTTCATATGAAGTGATGTAAGTAGGGTGAGATGACATCAACATGACACATCTAGGTGGGGATTTCAAAAAGTGAAGTGGATCAGGCTTGCGAAAAAGGTCATTTGAACTGGATGGAGAAACACAAAAATGAAAGTTCAGATGGAGGTGGAAAGTCCACAAAAGAATGTGGAGAAAATGAAGTGAACCAAACAAGTGCACTTGAAAGGAGTTCATTTAGAAAAAATGATGTCATTGAGAGAAGGTGCGAGAAGATGGGATTCATCTGCCTGCAAGACCTTTACTTAACCAATTTTGAAAAAAACTATGATTGCAGAGGAATGATTCACAAGTGGAAATTGTGGGAAAACCATCAGGATGTAGAAGTGATCCAATTCACATGAAAATTCCCATAAAACCAGATGGGCATACATTTTTCGCAAAGAGAAAAATTCCAAGAGAACCAAACAAATGGGAAAAAAGGAAAGTTTAGAAGGACAATGGATTTTCACAGAGCCAACACTTGGGTCATTTTATCAATTTAATTCTTATGCAGGGAAAATCATCAGAACTTCACCATGCGAGAGAAACCAAACGAACAAGAAATTGTGGAAACTTGGGCTTGAATCAGATGGAAGGACAAACCCACATGGGCACAACTTTCTATCCTTAGCATATTTCTCAAAACTTCAAAAAGCAACTAGGCCTAATTTTTAGTACTCTACCATGGGTGCTAAGAGATTTGACAAAAACCCAAGCATGATTGGATTTCTCAAATTGGTTATAAACTTGGTCAAATAGCTAAGGCACAAAAAAATAAAGGACTCGAGTAGTAATAGCGTTCCTGTAACATACCAACCCTTTAATGAAGTAGAAATTTCTATGTTTTCACCTTTCGAGTAAATTAACTAAGTAACAAGCTATTGTAGTAATTTTTTTTCTTTCTTTATTGAGAATATATGAACAAGGTGCCATATCAAATTACAATAAATATTTCATTTCATTACAATAACTTCACAAGTTACAACAATACAAGAATGCATACATTTAAATACATAGCTCCAATGAGCTTTAGAACAAATAGGTGTAAGACAGTCGAGGATCCTTCCTTTCAAATCTTGGTTCTTCTATCACCTGCTATGGAGGAGAAGCATCACTCAAGCACTTTTCCACTAACCATGGAATCTTAATGTGGTCCCCCACAAATCTATCATTTGATAGATGGCCCTTCCCTTCGATGAAGATATTGGTAGATTAACCGATAATGACAACCAACTGAGCATAGTGTTGTGTCCTACATAACTAGAACTTGTAATCCCACAATCTCAGACTAGCATGTAATACTAGATCATGGTGAATTGACAGTTGAGCCAAAGGTCATCACACTACTTTGGCCAAATTTTTTCATCAATATTTTATACTGAGGGTAATCTATCACATACACTACTTAGAGCCGATTTGACTTAAGGCCATCTTAAACTACGCATGGGTATTTCCTTCAATGGATAATCTATCATCCCAGAGATAACCTATCACCATTTTATTCTACTTGGAATAAACCTACTTAACAAGTAAGTAAACAAGCTAGGTATTTCCTTCATTGGATAATCTATCATCCCAAAGATAACCTATCACCATTTTACATACTTGGAATAAACCTACTTAACAAATAAGTACACAAGCTCCCTCCCATACTAGATTAACTATCCTAGGATTAAACACAAGCTTTTCTAGTTAAATCAATAACTTAGCTAAGTGTATCACATGTTCCTCTCATGTTCAATCATACCTAGTATACAATACCTATGATAAACACCAAACTCCTATTATGGAGTACTTAAAAGCACAACATGAAAACAACATAAAAGCTTCAATTTCCTTTTCAAAGACACTCTAATTTCTCTAATGCACACACTGGAAAAGACAACTCAAGCATACATGGAAGACACATCATTCATAAGTAAAATAACAAAGAAGAAGAGACTCTCATGCCTATTATCGCTTATCCAAATAATTGACAACAATGTAGCCCTTTTCAACAACACCAATCTTGATAATTAGCTTCTCTAGAATGTCACAAAGAAACTCTAACTCTTAAGTTGATAGCTTTCTTCTCTCAACAACAAACTTCCTAACAAACAAAATGGAACTCACTCCCTTTCTCTCTCACAAAATAAAACAGAGTATGGCTGGAAATAATGCAGTTTAAAGGCTAACAAGAAGAATGCAAAAGATGCATCCTTTCAAATGAAATAGCTCTGCTACTTATAGAGAAGCTTGGTAACTTCATAGCCTACAGTTTAGGCATGATAATGGATAGAAAGCTCCATGCAAAGCAACACATGAAACATAACAGAAAGGTGGAGAATTATTAACTCCATACTCAACAAAATCACCTACAGGTTGACTTGAAACGTTGACAACAATCAAAAGACTTATTCAAATCTGCATATGCTCAATTCAAATTATCTCATGCAATAGACATCTACAACAATTGGATTTCTAGAGGTGGCACCAAATCCATCCACATTCCTCACTGTTGGCACGGTTTCCTTTCCATTAGAAATAGTCAACTATCAATTTGTAACACCAAGTACTATCGATTTGCTTTGGGGATGAGTCGACTGAGATGTTAAATACATTTGACAAAGTCATCAATAGATGTATAAAACATGGTAGGTATCTTTTCCAAGTCAAAATTTGATCTTGAACATAGGTGTCCACTAAGTCCATGCTTGTATCGACATAAGACAACAACTCTAAAAGAAATGAAAACATTTTATATCGCGTGACAATAAGAGTGGGAATTGACTTCACAAACAATCATAAGCAACTTCCATTAACATAGTCAACATGTACCATATATTTGATCTCTTTCATAGTAAATGATAGTCGATCTCAAGCTCCTAATTACCAAGCAATGCCATCTCAGCATGCTAAAATTCTTTACTCTATAGTGTCAATACGTGGTAGTCTTAGCCATTACCACTTGTGCGCCTCTATTCTTTCACTTGGTACTCCACACTTTTCTTTTTGTGTGATGATATAAATGCTATGCCTATGTTTTGTGAAAGTCTTACAAAGTGTTCAATATACGAAACAAGACTCTTTCCAACATACCTTATGCTATGTATGGCTTCAAGCGCTACTCATAAAATGCAATAAAGTTTCACTTTCAAACCCATATATGGTGTGGCCTATAAGTTTGGGAATTCTATGTTATATAGGCACATATATGTATATGCACTAGGTATACATCTTGCACCATATAACCAACGTTATGTATTTTAGCAACATATAATATATGTATGTATATAGTATATGAAAAATATGTAGTAACTACATTTTCGTTGATCAATGTATACATCGAATATATATATATATATGCAAACGAATACAAACATGCTATCATTCCCATAATAACCCTATCGACTATATATATATAAAATCTTATACTCATAATATATATCTATTCTATATTCGAATGAATAACTCTTTTTATCATATTCTGTAAATAATTATATGTGTGTATATTCATACACATATACTTATATATGTACACCTCTTCAATAAGCATTAACACTTACAAGTGTATTAGCATATACATTATATAGCAATATGATAATAAAGTAATCCATTCTATATCGAATGATTATGAACACATGGTTATACACACACATATATCAGGTTACCCCATCTTAACATCATATGGTTATAAATATACACATTTATATATGCACCTATACATATATATATGCATGTCAATAAATAACATTAACGCTATCCCTCATATCTATATATATGTGTGTGTGTGTGTATACATATATATGCACTAACATATATTTACATCCCAAGTCAATCAAGTATGTACGCATTCGGTATACAAATGAATACTAATAGGTAAATATTTATGCGAAATAATAATATTATATATATATATATATATATATATATATATATATATATATGTATATACACACTCCATTAAGCTTTTATGCTTATGTGTGTATTTGTACATATATACATACATATATATATATATATATATATATAGCAACATGTTAGTCGAACGATCCATTCTAATCCGAATGATCATGACCATGTGATTATACTCACAAACATCATAATAAAAATTTATATACATATATGCATAGCTTATACATATGTCATCATACTCGTATGGACATCCCATTATATCCATCATACATGTATGCTAACATATGCATATATCATAATACTCATTCACCCATACATTCAAGCACAGTAAAATAAGGAAGGTATGAATAGCTCAAATAGATAAACATCACACAATAATGCACTCGATAGTATACAAGACCTTTACTAACCCAGACACATCAAACTAGGAATGACTTACGAACTTCTCACTTCTATGTCTAGATTCGACCATTCTACTATGAGTGTGTGTTTAAGCTTAGATAGTTTACGTTACTGGTTACCCGACCAATATCTTCTCCAAAGTGATACTTCCCCTCCACTTGGAGGAATGAACATTTACCTACAACCACTAACATATGCACACAACAATCAGCTGTTCACAAAATATGCAGTATACATAATACATCTCCAAAGTTAGAATATCAATTCTATAACCATCCATTTCATATTTATGGATTTCTTTTCACACAACATCAGATGTGATAACATACATTCATAATGCACTGATAACCAAGTACAAGCACAATCTATTCATCTCCATAATTCACATTACATTGACATTTTACCCTACATAGTAATAGTAAATAGTAATTACACAATTTGGGTGTAACATACTTCCCCCCTTGTGAATCATCGTCCTCGATGATCTATAGCGCTTTAACATACATATAAAGTCAAATAAAGTTTTACTTACCATTCTCAAAATACGTAAGATTTATAAAACATTCATCCTATGTAGCATCTCTCCTTGCAACCTTGCACTTCTTAGACCTTCCTTGCTATTGCATAGGGAAAACTTGTATGCCTCACACATACTTACTCTCCCAAAGAGCTTTATTACATGATCACATTACCTCATATATACATCCTAGGTACAATAGTAACTATACATGACACCTAAGACATAGTGACTAGAAATCATTGGCCCATGAATTTATCCTTAGTATAATCCAAATAGAAAAGGAATAACGATGTACTGTGCACTACACCATGGGTCCCATCCTTCCCCTTTGGTATTTACACTTTTAGACAACTCAGAAACCAAGTCCGTCTGTCACTTACACATCCACTTTCCTTATCAAAAAGTATTGTTCTTGAGTAGTTTTCCATCTTGAGTATAACATTGCTTTTGGACACTTGTCAAATTCCGATATTGCTTCATACTTAAGCTTTGTATCAAAAAAATTTCAACAACCTCTTTGATCTATTACTCCTTTATGAAAATCTATCAAGTCTATGGTTAACCCTATTTCTAAGCCTATTTCAGCCTAAAGAGTTTCCAACCTTCCTTTACATATAATGGTCCGAACCTTAATGTTAGAATATAAATCATTCCATATTTGATTTACCATTTTTTCCTATTTGGATATAATAATATATTGTACATTCGCTCAATTGAATGTTTCATAGTATGACCATGGTTTACACAACCCTATCATTATTTGCTTGTTCACAATTGAGACAACCTTCTCAGGAATACTAAGCAACTACTTCTCACAATATAATATTTAGGACTGAAATCCTATAAATCAAGTTTTCAATTAGGGTTGGTTAATTTGGTTAGTCTTTCCACTAGAACATAATGTCATTTTCATTGACATAGACAGGCTGATCTATCTTGTGTTCTACCACTCTCCCTCTAGAACCTCAAGAGAGTATACATGTCCTACTGATGATGACATTTGGTCTTCATTTCCTGGCATACTAGACATTATCTTGCCACATTCTGTGTAGCCTCTTACTCTATCTTTTCCCAGGTTATAGTGGTTCCTTATCTGAAAATTCACTTTGTCATTCCAATGTCCTATCTCTGACATCAATTTCCTCATTTCATTTTTGAATCTTCTTAAATTTTGGGTACATAGGTTCTTTTGCATTCAATAATAGTCTATTCTTTGACTAAGTGAAAACCTATTTCACGATCTCACGTCATCTTTAATTCCCATGTAATAATGGTGAGGAGTTTAGTGAGGATAAATCTCCTTTAATTTAGGACATCCACAACTTGGATTTCTTCCCCTAAGACTATTCCCAAAGATGCAATTTCATCTTTTTAACTCAATCTAATTTTCCCAATAAGAATTGGTACTAATTTTGAGTATTAATCCTTGTTCAATCATGTTGGTCCCTAGAAGATATCAAATTTAATTGCATACCTAATTACCAAGCATGAACATTTCTCATTGGTTCAATTGATTCACTTAATCATATAGGTGAGTCTCAACATTGGTATACCCTATTTATAGGATAGAGTCATGAAACAACGAATAGTCCAATGTTATAGGTTACTCTAACCCTATATGTTCCAATCAAGACCAAATGTTCAGCTCAACCAAGTAAGTTATTTCCAACCTATAGGTTTCAATAAGTAGTTCAACCCATTAGGTAAACTTAACCTAAGATTTCTCTCTTTAATCAAATGAACTTCTTGTCCCAATTAGGTTATTCCAATCCTAGGGTTTCATTCAAGAATAAGGTATGATCAAGTGATCAATCAAGTAAAGATACTTGATGTGGTTGCATAGCATCACAATCTGCCTTATCTTTCATACCATCTCTATGGCTTATTAGATAAACCTTGTCATCCCCAAGGTTTTCTATCATAGTTAGATAATGATGCCAAGTCGCTTCATGACATTGACATATCTCACACTATACACATAGTCTAACTATCTAAGAATATATCAACAATAGCTATTTTTTGTAAGGAAATAGGAGTAGTAAGACTCTTTCTTCCAATCATGAGTATCCTAGACCTTCCCTTTCCAATCCCATAGACAATGATATTTCCTATCATGATCAAATTATTTTCCTATCCTTTTCCAAGGCATCAATGATAATATCGTTTGATCTTCCAATCAGATAAATATAAGGTATGGGATGATAATAGGTCATAATCCTTGACCTTTCCATTTATCTTTCTCCAAAAATCCCAATACCTTTTCCTTGTGGTCATAAAATGTATGACTTAATTTACATCATGACTTGCGAAGAAGTCATTAGTTCTTCCAAATTGAAAACATATCTATGTTTTTCATTGGGTGGGGTTCTTAATCCAAGTCAATCCACTCTCTTCCTCCCCCCCTTAGTGTTTTCAAAACATTTTATCAACTTAAAGTTGGACTCTAGAAAACACTTGCTTCTTTGAAATGATTTGTCATTCCTTTTTTTGGCTTCCTATTGCCTTTTTCTTGCCTTAATGGCATACTTAAATATTATTTTTCCCAAATTTAGATTCATCATTGATTTTTAATCTTGTAGATTCAATATTTTGGATCGTTTAATAAGAGATCTAATGAATAATCAACAACTTAGAAGTTAAGAGGTACACTAATAATCCCATTCTCTTTCCAATAACCTTTTAGTGGAGGAATATCCATACTCACAAAGTCTCTTTTGTAAATGTACCTTTCACTTAGAGAGTTGTTTGCCTTACAACTTCTATTGATTTGACACCTAGCGTCATACTGTATTCCATTTCCTTTTGGAACCTCAAAATGTATGTTGGTTTATGTTGACACATTGGTGAGTTCTAATTTGTACTCCAACCAATCTATGTATTATCCAAACCCTTGGTCAGACCAAACTGATTTACCACTTAGGTTTCTTTCTCATATTCACCTTTTCAAGTGACTTTGTTCCAATACTTGGTGACTTATTTTCTCATAACCTTTAGAGATACCAAAGTTATTTGGTCTCTTTTTCTTGTCTTAATCCAAACTCTAAATTGATCTTATCGATTTTGGTTGGTGAAACCATGTCTACATCATTGATTACCTCATTCTAACCATTCCGTTCTCTTCCCTTTTTCCTAGGTACTAACTTTTTTCTTGCAAGATCCTATCCTTAAATACAAGAATTAGATTTATGTCAAAATTTCTCCAACCTTGTGGATAACTCCTTTGTTGACTCTCTTTTTTGATCTAATTTATGTCATCAATGCATACACATAGATTGTAGTATTTTTCCTAAATCCAAGAATCCTTGATTCTTTGAAACTATAGGTTGCTACTAATAGGGGCGTTATCTCATATTTTCCCATCCCCTTAGAGTCAGTTAACTATTTTGTAGGATAGAGGTATATATTGGTTATTATTCCCAACCTTCCTACATAACTTGATTGCATAATCTTTCACAATCCAAAAATATATCATAAGTTGTTGGTTTAGGAGTTCCTAACTCTAGGGAAAAATCTTAACTACTCCCAAATTTACACAAATTCCCAAAAATCTTATCTTCCTTTTCACTTCCCTATGTTCTTTTCTCTTGTTGTTATGGCATAAGAACTTTTCAACCATTATCTTCTGATAAGGTTTACACATTGTTTGCGTAATGAACCCATAGGTTTCAGTGCTAAACCTGGTAGCTCTGATACCACATGTAACATACCAACCCTTTAATGAAGTAAAAATTTCTAAGTTTTCACCTTTTGAGTAAATTAACTAAGTAACAAGCTATTGCAGTAAAAAAAATTCTTTAGATTTATTGAGAATATATGAACAATATGCCATATCAAATTACAATAGAGATTCTATTTCATTATAATAACTTCACAAGTTACAACAATACAAGAATGCATACATTTTCATACTTAGATCCAATGAGCTTTAGAACAAATAGTTGTAAGACGGTCCAGGATCCTTCCTTTCAAATCTTGGTCTTCTGTCGCCTGGTATGGAGAAGCATCACTCAAGGACTTTTCTGCCAACCAAAAACTCTTAATGTGGTCCCCCAAACATCTATCATTTGATAGATGTCCCTTCCCTTTGGTGAAGAGATTGTTAGAGTAACTGATAACGACAACCAACTGAGCATAGTGTTGTGTCCTACATAAATTGAACTAGTAATTCCACAATCTCAGACTAGCATGTAATACTGGATCAAGGTGAACTGATAGTGGAGTTAAAGGTCATCACACTACTTTGGCCAATGTATTTCATCAATATTTTCTATTGAGGGTCATCTATCACATACACTACTCATAGCCGATTTGACTTAAGGCCATCTTAAACTACACTTAGGTATTTCCTTCAATGGATAATCTACCATCCCAGAGATAACCTATCACCATTTTACATACTTGGAATAAACTTACTTAACAAGTAAGTACACAAGCTCCCTCCCATACTGGATTAACTATCCTAGGATTAAACACAATCTTTTCTAGTTAAATCAATAACTTAGTTAAGTGTATCACATGTGCCTCTCATGTTCAATCATACCTAGTATATAATACCTATGATAAACACCAAACTCCTATTATGGAGTACTTAAAAAGCACAACATGAAAACACCATAAAAGCTTCAATTTCCTTTTCAAATACACTCTAATTTCTCTAATGCACACACTGGAAAAGAAAATTCAAGCATACAATGAAGACACATTATTCATAAGTAAAATAACAAAGAAGAAGAGATCCTCATGCCTGTTATCGCTTATCCAAATAATTGACAATAATGCAACCCTTTCCAACAACAACAATCTTGATCATCAGCTTCTTTGAAATGTCACAAAGTAACTCTAACTCTCAAGTTGATAGCTTGCTTCTCTCAACAACAAACTTCCTCCCCAAAAAAATGGAACACTCTCCCTTTCTCTCTCACAAAATAAAAAAAGAGTATTCTTGGAAATAATGTAGTATAAAGATTAGCAAGAAGAATGAAAAAGATGTGTCCTTTCAAATGAAATCGCTCTGCTATTTATAGAGCAGCTTGCTAACTTCATAGCCTACAGTTTAGGAATGATAATGAACAACAAGCTCCATGCAAAGCAACACATGAAACATAGCAGAAAGGTGCCAACTTATTAAGTCCATACTCAACAAAATCACTTACAGGTCAACTTGCAAATCAACAACAATCAAAGGACTTATTCAAATCTACATATGCTCAATTCAAATTATCTCATGCAATAGACATCTACATCAATTGGGTTTCCAGAGGTGGCACCAAATCCATCCACACTACTTACTTTTGGTTTGGTTTCCTTGCCATTAGAAATAGTCAACTACCAATTTGTAACACCAAGCACTATCAACTTGCTTTTGGGATAAGTTGACGAAGATATTAAATACATTTGACAGTCATTGACAAATGTATAAAACATGGCAAGTATGTTTACCAAGTCAAATTTTGATCTTAAAAATAGGCATCGACTAAGTCCATGCTTGTATCGACATAAGACAACAACTCTAAAAGTAATACAAACGTTTCATACCACGTGACAGTAAGAGTGAGAATCAACTTCATAAAAAATCATAAGTAACTTCTAAAAAGATAGTTAGCACGTACCATATATTCAATCTCTTTCATAATAAATGATAGTTGATCTCAAGCTCCTACTTACCAAGCAATGCCATCTCAACATGATAAAATGCTTTACTCTATAGTGTCAATACGTGGTAGTCTTATCCATTACCACTTGTGCGTCTCTATTCTTTCACTACGTACTCCACACTTTTCTTTTTGTGTGATGATATAAATGTTGCACCTATGTTTTGTGAAAGTCTTACAAAGTGTTCAATATACACAAGAAGACTTTGTCCAACATACCTTATGCTACGTATGGCTTCAAGCGCTACTTATAAAATACTATAAAGTTTCACTTTCAAACCCATATATGGTGTGGCCTCTAAGTTTGGGCATTGTATGTTATATAAGCACATATATGTATATGCGCTAGCTATATTCATATTACATCATGCGCCATATAACCAACACTATGTATTTTAGCAACATATAATATATGTATGTATATAGTATATGAAAAATAAGTAGTAACTACGTTATCATCAATCAATGTATACATCAAATATATGGATATGCAAATGAATACAAACAAGTTATCATTCCCATAATAACCCTATCAACTACATATATATAGTATTATCCTCATAATATATATCCATTCTATATTCGAATGTATAACTCTTTTTTATCATATTTCGTAAATAATAATATGTGTGTATATTCATACACATATACTTATATATGTACACTTCTCCAATAAGCATTAACGCTTACGAGTGTATTAGCATATACATTATATAGCAATATGATAATCAAGTAATCTATTTGATATCAAATGATTATGAACACATGGTTATACACACACACATATCAGGTTACCCAATCTTAACATCATAGTGTTATAAATATACACATTTTTATATGCACCAATACATATATATATGCATGCCAATAAATAACATTAACAATATCCCTCATATATATGTATATGTGTATATATGTACTAATATATATTTGTATCCCAAGTCAATCAAGTATGTACTGGGTAAATAATTATGCACAATAATAATATATTATATATATAAATATATATGAATATACACACTCCTCTATTAAGATTTTACACTTATATGTGTATTTGTACATATATATATAATATACACTTATATATATAAATATATATATAAATATATATGAATATACACACTCCTCTATTAATATTTTACACTTATATGTGTATTTGTACATATATATAAATATATATATTATATAGCAACATGTTAGTCAAATGATCCATTCTAATCCGAATGATCATGACCATGTGATTATACTCTCACAAACATCATAACAAACATTTATATACATATATGCATATCTTATACATATGTCATCATACTTGTATGGACATCCCATTATATTCATCATACGCGTATGCTGACATATGCATATATGAATATATCCCAATAATCATTCACCCATACAGTGAAGCACAAAAAAATAAGGAAGGTCGCAATAGCTCAAATAGATAAACATCACCCAATAATGCACTCGATAGTATACAAGACCTTTACTAATGCAGACACATCAAACTAGGAATGACTTACCAACTTCCCACTTCTATGTCTAGACTCAACCATTCTACTGTGAGTGTGTGTAAGCTCATATAGTTTACGTTACCGGTTAACCGACCAAGATCTTATCCTTAATGATACTTCCCCTCTACCTGGAGGAATGAACATTTACCTGCAACCACTAACACATGCACACGTCAGTCAATTGTTCAAAAAATATGCAGTATATGTAATACATCTCCAAAGTTAGAATATCAATTCAATAACCATCCATTTCACATATATGCATTTCTTTTCACACAACATCAAATGTGATAACATACATTCATAATGCATTGATAACCATGTACAAGCACAATTCATTCATCTCTACAATTCACATTACATTCACATTTTACCTA
Organism: Sequoia sempervirens; assembly: GCA_007258455.2. NCBI lineage: Eukaryota > Viridiplantae > Streptophyta > Pinopsida > Cupressales > Cupressaceae > Sequoia > Sequoia sempervirens. Next base: position 539,292,785 of record VDFB02270651.1, on the reverse strand, counting down.
CATAGTAATAGTAAATAGGAATTACACAATTGGGATGTACCAGTTCTTGCTTCTCACTTCTATGTCTAGACTCAACCATTCTACTGTGAGTGTGTGTATGCTCAGATAGTTTATGTTACCGGTTACCCAACCAATATCTTATCCTTAGTGATACTTCCCCTCTACCTGGAGGAATGAACATTTACCTACAACCACTAACATATGCACACGTCGGTCAATTGTTCAAAAAATATGTAGTATACGTAATACATCTCCAAAGTTAGAATATCAATTCAATAACCATCCATTTCACATATATGCATTTCTTTTCACACAACATCAGATGTGATAACATACATTCATAATGCATTGATAACCATGTACAAGCACAATTCATTCATCTCTACAATTCACATTACATTCACATTTTACCTACATAGTAATAGTAAATAGGAATTACACAATTGGGATGTACCAATTCTTGCTTCTCACTTCTATGTCTAGACTCAACCATTCTACTGTGAGTGTGTGTAAGCTCAGATAGTTTACGTTACCGGTTACCCAACCAATATCTTATCCTTAGTGATACTTCCCCTCTACCTGGAGGAATGAACATTTACCTACAACCACTAACATATGCACACGTCGGTCAATTGTTCAAAAAATATGTAGTATACGTAATACATCTCCAAAGTTAGAATATCAATTCAATAACCATCCATTTCACATATATGCATTTCTTTTCACACAACATCAGATGTGATAACATACATTCATAATGCATTGATAACCATGTACAAGCACAATTTATTCATCTCTACAATTCACATTACATTCACATTTTACCTACATAGTAATAGTAAATAGTAATTACACAATTGGTGTGTACTAGTTCTTGCTGCTCACTTCTATGTCTAGACTCAACCATTCTACTGTGAGTGTGTGTAAGCTTAGATAGTTTACGTTACCGGTTACCCAACCAAGATCTTATCCTTAGTGATACTTCCCCTCTACCTAGAGGAATGAACATTTACCTGCAATCACTAACATATGCACACGTCGGTCAATTGTTCAAAAAATATGCAGTATACGTAATACATCTCCAAAGTTAGAATATCAATTCAATAACCATCCATTTCACATATATGCATTTCTTTTCACACAACATCAGATGTGATAACATACATTCATAATGCATTGATAACCATGTACAAGCACAATTTATTCATCTCTACAATTCACATTACATTCACATTTTACCTACATAGTACTAGTAAATAGTAATTACACAATTGGGGTGTACCAGTTCTTGCTTCTCCATCAGGGATTTCTTCATTGTGGTAGTTTTTATTGGAGATATACTTTCCTTGTTCTACATTTGAAATAAATTTCTATGGTTGACATGCCCATAATAGGTGGAGGCATATGACTTCCTTCTTTATAGGGTTTGTCCTTAAGTGAATTCATATAATTAGATGTAGTTTTAAAAGGACTCAAGAAAAAGGCAATTGTTAATTTGAGTCCCAATAGTGTTCTTGCTTCTCAACGAGTGATTTCTTCATTATGGTAGTTTTTATTGGAGATATATTTTCCTTGTTCTACATTTGAAATAAATTTCTATGGTTGACATGCCCATAATAGGTGGAGGCATATGACTTCCTTCTTTATAGGGTTTGTCCTTAAGTGAATTCATATAATTATATGTTGTAGCTTTTAATAATTTTGAAAGAAAACATACCTAGGTTATGACAGTTATTTTCTAGAATTAATATGAGTAGAAAAGCATGTAGTCTATTTTAAGCTTCTAAGGGCATGCTTGCATTTTTGTAATTTTGAACATTTTAGAAATGAGAATTTTAGAAGTTTTATAGAAACCATTAATAGTGGATTTGGCAACCTTTATAGAATTTCTTTCTGGAAAATAAAAAATAATAATTTCTAACAATATTTGCTTGTTTTATTTTGTGGTACGAGTAGTCTCCCTATTGGTTTGTGATTATGTGTCATTGGATCTAGTGTCATGATTTTTTTCATTTCTTTTTGTGCCACAACCAACTTATATTTTTGGAATGTTGAGCACTTAGAATTGAGGTATAAAGGAAAACAAGGGTGGCTTTCTATTGCTTGCTTGGGTTTAAAAGAAACTCATATATTGAACCAAGTGATAGTTTAAAGAAACTTGAACAAAAATAATAATGGGGATTAAATGAAATACGCACATAATCAATATAAACCTTCACCAAGTACCATATGTCTTGAGATGATTCATGACTTGGAGGAATAAGGCATTTAACAACCCATTGTGATTCTTGAAAATGGGATAATGGATGTTTTAAAGCACAATAATCATGTCCCTAAAATGTAGGGACTGGAAGTGGACGCCCATGACTAGACTTTTGCTTTTTTTGCTTTTTCTAAAATTGTAAGTGGAGAATTAAAGCGAGAACTCCTATCTTTGTCTAGACAGTTCGAAATGGATTTTATTGTGCATTAATTAATTTTGAGAAGTTTGAATTTGCAGCCATAGAGAATATGGCGTACCTGGGAAGAGAGGGCAAAAAATTTAATTTTAATTAATTTTATGAGGAAGTGGTGGAGAATCTGGGGAATGGGGAAAACAAGAAAATAATTTTTAAAAGACAATTTTTTGGGGGAAGAGAAGAGGAGGCATGGATCTTTTGGGAGAAGGAAGAAAAGACATTTTGCTATAGGTTTTGAAGAGGTGTTGCAGCAACAAATGGATTATGAAATCCATGGTTGAAGATCAAGTTGGTGATTGAAGATTGTAAATTGGAGAGCTAGTTTCACAATGCAAGGAGAAGATTTGAAGAAGAAGAATTGTAGCTTGATTTTTGAGGTTGTTTGTTGTCTCATAGCAGATACTAATCTATTTTGTATTGATTTATTTCAGCTATTATGGCCACACAAACTTATGTAATCAAATTTTAGTGAAATCGAGAAACTTTGTTGCAAGTTAAATTGAGAAGATTAATTATGTTGTTGCAAACTCTTACATCTTGTTTGTTGTTGGTGGTGTTGAATAATTTTATGTGAGGGTTGTGTGAGTTCTCTCTTGATCAACACAATCCTTAGATTTGCATGTTGATCTACATCCTTGTAGATGTGTGAACTTGTCTAGCATTTTATGTTCAATCTCCATTGGAGGATTGTTATATGTTAGTTCAAACCCATAGAAAAGTAACTATTTTTTTTTTTGGTAAGCTAGTCTTGATGAATCTTTGACTAGGACAAAAGTGCAAGACTATAACACAATTGGAGAACTAAAATTTCCTCAAAGTGCTTTGAAGTCTTGAAGACGTGCTAGTGTCCAAAAGTGCATTATAGTCTAGAACCTTTGGACATTGATCATTTCTTAAAGAATTATTCCTAGGGGTTTACTGTGCACCTAACATTTTAGTTTGGGTGGACCTTTGGGTATTTCGGGAGATAATGATCTCCTCGTAAGTTTGACTTTTGATATGCACGTAGTAAGGTCTTAATTGTCACATTTATGAACTTATGGTGTATGTTCATGATGTTTGAGCCTCTCTAGGGTTGGGATGACACGACACTCTTATCTTATCCTTGGTTTGACAAATGATAGATGTTGTTGTCCTACGCATAATTGTCTAAGAGGAATCTCTACCTCCTCATAGTGTTGTTATGGCGATCTTGACCCATGATTGAGTGAAATATTTTTCTTGTACCACCATGCTTAGTGTATTGGTGATGGGTGTCCTTTGTATTGTTGTGTTTTGTCACAACACCTTGTGTGCATGAGTGTGCAATGCAACATATAAATGTTGCACTTACAATGTGAAAAAATTATTCATCCAATTCCTATTCATTAATGTCTTGAGTGAAAGACTGATGCATTACACAAAGTGTTGGACCTCTTTTAAGACAAGTATAAGAAGGATCCTCATAGTTGGTGGTACTTTCATGGCCACCAATTACATCACCTACAACCTCTTGTGATTAAAGTTTTGTTGCAAATTTTGTGAATCTTTTTCATCTAGACTTTATTTAAAAAAAAAAAAAGTAAAACATTATCAAGTTTGAAGTTTAATTTTTACTTTTTATTGTTTTTAACCCTCTAGAATTGTCTCAATATTGAGTAATTTGCAAGTTCATCTACATCTAAGCCAAATTGGAGCATATACTCCATCCACTCGATAAAGCACAACTAATTGCTGTCAACAAAGGTAGAGAAGTTAGTGTACATGTATACCAACTTGCATTTCCTTTTGCACAAACAACATGGCTACAAAGAAGGGGTCATGAGGCACTTCCCAAAATGCTGCATTGGAGGAGCTAGATAGCAAGCACACTTTTAGTGTCTACTTGTTGTTCTTGAAATCATTCTATATCATCTAATGTCAATGATGATGATGTTTTTGAAGACCCATATGACAATTGAAACTTGATTGTTGAACTTGCCATTATTATTTTAATGTTGAAGTTTGAATAATGAATATTTTATAATTTTATATTTATCATGACATTCAAGTTTATGGTGGTTTTATTTATTAAATAATAAATATTATATCAATATGATACTGTGGGATTTTAAACTTAATTCCTGCTTATAGACTGCAAATTATATTTATTATGACATTTGAATTTATGATAGTTTTATTTATTAAATATTCTATAATATTATTGGTATTCTAAACTTCATTCTTACTTTAGATTATAATATTTTGTAAGCAATGAACTAGAGCCCAAATCCTTTTTGCCATATCCACCAATCGAACCCCCAAACCAAAACTAGGATCAAAACTAGAATTAACAACTTAGCTCATATAGATTGAAACATGAGGGCAAGATTATCTCTGACCTTCTAAGTGTTTCTATTGTTGAACTTGAAATAACATGTTTGGCTCATACAATTTGAATACCTTCTCAAATTTTCAAAGGTGTCTTAAATTACTAAATTAGGTAAGTCACATTTCTTGACTTCATTAGACTTTTATTTTTTGAAGATCTGTATGTGTAGTTCAAATTTTGTACTCCTCGGATTTTGATCTATGACCAAGCTTTTAAGTAAATAAGCCTTGCTTTATTCAAAACTTTGCACCTACAATTGGCCTTGGGAATACCTTCAGAATCAGATATTAACATTCTGATTTTCAATCAATGATAATAAGTTTCCACAATTCATATTGATAATTGCTTAACAAATTTGTAGATTCGATTGTGTAATAATTTTTACATCAATGTTTCAGATCATGGATCACGGAGTGTGATCTGAAATGTTGATGCAAAAAATTATCACACAATCGAATCCACAAATCTGTTAAGCAATTCTGATTTTCATTCATCATTTCTTGTCAAAATGTATTCAAACATCTCAGCGCTCTTAAACAGTACTGCATACCAGGCATGTCTGGCAGAGACTATAATCTCATCAAATTGTTTATGTTCCCATAGCATCCCTCAAAATGAGTATTGGCACCTTGTGACAGATAAAATGCAAAAGAGTGAGAAATTGAGAGGAAGAAAAGTGATACAGATGGGAAAGAGGTGAAGGGCTTTGAAAGAGGGGAGTAATAAGAAGCCTCTGCCTCAAAGAGTGCATGGGGTGAAGTGGTTAAACTATTGGAACTTGTAGCTGTTCATTCTAATTTATCCATTACTACTATGTTTTTATTTCTATTTTATCCATTTTTCATAATTTCCTGAGATTTGTAGCTTGTAAAGCCATGCCACCAAGATTTTATTTTGGGGAGAAGTGCAAACCCTACATTTCATCTTATCACACTATCCAAGAGTTGAAACTAAGTTAACTGAAGTTAGCAAATCATATTCTTCTTTTTAAAGTTCTGGTATGTAACAACTACAATGCAAGCACAATCCATTGCAACTTGTATGCGGATATCATTAGCTGTCTGCTAGTACCGCCTTATATAAAACCTTTTTGGGCACCAAAATCTAATAATAACAATTATTTGACATCAGTAGTAATCATGAAGATTGTGAAGCCTGGATACCTGTATGGATGGAAGGCATTACACCGACACTTCCTCACAGAAACTTTTCGCAATTTTCTGTCTCATGAACAAAGGAATCGTCCTGATCTTGGTCACTTGTTCAAAAGCATAAGCAATCTCAATGAGAGTAGGCTCTGAACCCCTTCCCCCTCCAAAATATATGCCAAAGGGTACACCAGCTGTACTGTAACCTGCAGGCACACTTATACCAGGATACCCTGCAATGGCTAGAACTGTATAAATTCCAGTATCAATGGTCACAAGGGCATCAAGTTCATATGCTACAAGAGCTTTATGGATTCCATTTTTCGTTAGCATGTGATTTCTCTTAAGGGCCTCTCTATATTGCTCTGTATTTAAGCCTGATGTGTTCTGAGCCTGGAGGAAAACCTCTTGTCCGTACCTCGAAATCTCTTCCTGATAGAAAATAAGCATGCTACGTTTCATGAAACATTTTACAATAGGTAGCAATAATCCATTCAGAAAACAATTTATGTGCAAGAGACATTTTACCTCAGTAGCATGCTGGATATTGAAGGAGATGATATCAGCCAGTGTACGAACAGAAGATTGCAGGAGCTCGGAAAGGTAGATATTCAGGTCATGTTTAAAATCATATTTTAACACTATTTCCATCATATTGTTGCTTATATTTAAGAGACCACTTAACATATGATTTTCTACCAAAATTGCGCCTTCCCTCCTGCAAATCAAACACTAATACAGTCTTGGGTCACATAATTTTCTCTATAATAGAATACATTATTGTTTTAGATTTAATTCAAAGCTTATTTTAAATCTGTGGGCGTTTCTCTCGTGTTAATACACCTGTTTCAAGAAGGTGTTGTAACTGGAGGCAGATCTGTTCTCAACAAAGGGACACATGTTTACTTATTCAAATAACTGTAAGGTTACCTCATTGTTTCCAGATGCTTCTCGAAGGATACTGCTTCAGTGGACCCAGGCAATGAGTCTGGGTTTCGAACAATACCCAACCTCTTGCCTTGCAACCCATCAATCTTGAGAAACTGCTTATATCCGCCTTTTGGAATTAAATGAGCTGCACTATTTGTGGCTTCGTGATCATGTATGTCATACCCAACGATCTCATCTAGCAGGTAAACTGCATCTGATACAGTTCTGCAAATAGGTCTGTTATCAATAAATTCAAGTTAGGCATCTTAGAACTGGTTTTATTTCTACTAGAACATTAGCTTCATGTAAACAACATTACATTTTATTTTGGGCTCAGAATTTTGTTCTTCTGGATTTGACTTCTCAACCAGAACGACAAATGCTGTCTTCAGCAAGATGTTGAAGCAATATAACCACTTTCCTTGTTAATTATTGATGAAAGCACCCTCTGACTTGCTATAGACTTGCTACGGTGTAAATCTACTTACAGAACCTAAAACAATTCAATGGTGGGATGGGTGCCATGTTATGCTGTCCACCAGGTTCCATGCAAGTTGTGGACAAGTACAAAATAGATAAGACAGGGTGCAGGTTGTATGTTGGAGTTGACTTGGTCGAATAGATGTCCCTTACGGCTTGCAGCTAAGCCAAAGAAAGCTTGTTCGCCATAATGCCGAAGCTTTAGAACAAAGAGTGCAATAAGATGCAATTCTAGTTGAATAAAACTTCATTCATCACGTGGCAATGATAATTTAAGAAAGTTGAAGATTTACCCCACAGTGTCTTGGTTGTGTGAGATGGGAATGATTCCAGCCCTGCTTGTTAACCCAACTGCGGGCTTTATTCCCACAACACTGTTAGAACTATATGGGCAAAGAATTGAGCCATGTGTTTCTGTACCTAATGACACTGTTACTATGTTTGCTGACACTCCCACTGCTGATCCAGTGCTTGGTTCCACGCAAGTTTTGGACAAGTACAAAATAAATAAGGCAGGGTGCAGGTTGTATGTTGGGGTTGGCTTGGTGGAATAGATGTCTCTTAGGGCTTGCAGCCAAGTCATAGAAAGCTTGCTCGCCATAATGCAGAAGCTTTAGAACGAAAGTGCAAGAAGAAACAATTCTAGTTAAATAAAACCTCATTCGTCACATGGCAATGATAATTTAAGAAAGTTGCAGATTTACCCCAGTGTCTTGGTTGTGTGAGATGGGAATGACTCCAGCCCTGCTTGTTAACCCAACTGTAGGCTTGATTCCCACAACACTGTTAAAACTAGATGGGCAAAGAATTGAGCCATGTGTTTCTGTACCTAATGACACTGTTACCATGTTTTCCGACACTCCCACTGCTGATCTAGTGCTTGGTTCCATACAAGTTGTGGACAAGTGCAAAATAGATAAGGCAGGGTGCAGGTTGTATGTTGGGGTTGGCTTGGTGGAATAGATGTCTCTTAGGGCTTACAGCCAAGTCAAAGAAAGCTTGCTCGCCATAATGCAGAAGCTTTTGAACCAAAGTGCAATAAGATGCAATTCTAGTTGAATAAAACTTCATTCATCACATGGCAATGATTATTTAAGAAAGTTGCAGATTTACCCCACAGTGTCTTGGTTGTGTGAGACGGGAATGACTCCAGCCCTGCTTGTTAACCCAACTGTAGGCTTGATTCCCACAACACTGTTAAAACTAGATGGGCAAAGAATTGAGCCAGCTGTTTCTGTACCTAATGACACTGTTACCATGTTTGTTGACACTCCCACTGCTGATCCAGTGCTTGATCCACAGGGTTCAGCTGTCAAAACGTATGGATTCTGCACGATATCACATTCCATCAATGGCTATAAGAATAAACTAGCAATCATATGGAGAAAGTAACGAATTACTGATTGTAAACACAGTTTAAAGTCACAGACCTTACACTGACCACCTCTAGCACTCCATCCACTAGGCGAATTGAACGTCCTGAAATGTGCCCATTCACTTAAGCTGGCCTTGCCCAATATTATGGCACCGGCCGTCCGCAGCTTGGATACCACACCTGCATCTCTTGGGACCTGTGAACCCAAAAGAGCAAATGAACCTGCAGTGGTATTGAGCTTATCCTGGGAAGCAATGTTGTCTTTGAGTAATACAGGTATTCCGTGGAGGCCACCAATGTATCCTCCTGCTTTGTGCCTTTCTACATCTGCTTTCTCAGCCAGCAGGAGAGCATCAGGATTCACTTCGATCACAGCATGGAGTTCGGGATTGAGTTTTTCAATGGTGTGGAGGTAGAATTCCACAAGGCCTGTGGACGTAAGCCTGCCTGTCTTGAACGCTGATTGGATTTGTTGAATTGTTGCTTCTTCTATCTGGAAAGAAGGATCCGTAAGAACATTTTGGCATCTGCCCTGGGAAGAAAACAGTATCAGTAAAAGGAATATTAAAAAGGGTGTCCTTGGTCTGTAATTGCCCATGTTCTGAGATTTGTGAGACCTAGCCAATGATACCCACAATGTCAATGATACCCACAACGTTAATAGATGTCTTGTAGCGCGTGTAGCGTGTCCTCTGTTGAAAGGATAATCTCTTGTATTTTATGCATTTCAGGATGTCAAGAAGCCTAAACTATGGAATTTTTCTCAGCGTATATCCGGCCGCTCTTAATCCCGTAGACTGTAAGCTTTGACGGCTTACTTGGCTGTGTGAGCCCCTCTAATATTTGGCAATATTTTTACCCTTCCATCAGTTTCCTGCAAAGCACTCGTACTGTTTGACAAAAGCCCTGATGTTTTACTTTTTCCTTTACATAGTTCTCGGGAGACTAGAACTAAGGGTAAGGTCGCATGGAGGGAGCTTCCTAAAAAGTTCCAGTGGGTGTTGTTTGATTTTTTAGGAATATTTTAATTTTTTTTTTTTTTTTTAATTGAAAAATGCTGATTACAAATAAAGAATGCAGTTAAAACTGTAAAAAAAATTGATCACTGGACAAGCAACAGCAGCCTAAAAGAAACATCTATATCAGCAACTAGGCTACAAAGAGCATAATGCAAAAACAGATTAAAAAAACAGTGTCCAACTTGGCAACAAAATGCTGAATCCAATAGGACAGCAACAATACACCAACAACAACAGATACATAAAGCAAAAGCTGATTTACAGCTTGGTAACAAAATGCTGATTCCAGTGGGACAACAACAGTATAGAAGATCAGGATGTTTGAAACAGCAGCAAGTAATCATAACCAGGAGATCAACAATATAAAGGAGGAACTATCAATTTTGCAAGAAGGGTTTTAACACTTGGGCAATATTAATTTTCTGATTTCTGAGTAGCTGATCTACTTGTCGTTTGATGCGTTGCATTTGAGAAACCGTCTTTAAATTCTGTGAGGAATCCACCTGTAGAAGAGAGAAGAGGGAAGCAAGACAGTAAAATGCATCCTTGATCTAATTATTAATTTTGCAAGAAGGGTTTTAACCCTTGGGCAATACTAATCTTCTGATTTTTGAGCAGCTGATCCACTTTCGTTTGATGTGTTGTTGAAGGAGTTCGTCATGTTATCTTGTTACATTTATGGAGAAACAGAGCAGTGTTTAATTGGAATATTCAGCTTAAAAGTTTGACGTCCAAAATTTAAGGAACAAGTTGAGTACTTTGATATGTTGAGATTTTTTAGGAATATTTTAAAGTTGTGGTCCCAGGAATTCAATTTTGCAATTCAGCTTAAAAGTTTGACCTCCAAAATTTAAGGAACAAGTGGAGTACTTTGATATGTTGCTATTTTTAAGAAATATTTTAACGCTGGTGGTCCTATAACTCAATTTTGCAATTCAGTTTAAAAGTTTGACCTCCAAAATTTAAGGAACAAGTGAAGTATTTTGATAAAAAATAATAAATAAAAATTCTGAGATTTTTTTTTTTAGGAATTAAAAATTTGAAGTGATAGACAAGTGGCAATTTGCAGTCCTAAAAGGTAGGGGTTGCTATTTTTTAGGAAAAAGATTCCAATTAATCTTGTAGCATTATTTTTGTTTGCTTGATGGGATCGCTTGATCCATGAAAATAGAAGTCCAAGCCCCCCCATGGGACCATTTGAACACGAGATGGATACAGTACTAGATGCCATTATTTTTTTAAAGTAGGAGACTAGGTATTTGGAGAGGAAACCTCTATTCAGCCTTGAGAATGCATCCTTGACCTAATTATTAATCAATTGAAAAAAAATCTATTATGATTTTCAAGTTAATTAATAAATCTCATTAAAGATGTATTTTGGGGGCTGGATAGACAATAGTATTTGGAGATACCATATATATATATGACTAACTTTTAACTTCGAATATATATCAAGTTTAACAAGAGAAAAATTGAAAAGATTAGTTGTTTGTTGTTTTAATTTCTTTGACAATTAATATCATATAATTTATTTTTCAAGTTTAAATATATAAACATTATAATATAATAAATTAAATATAGTAAATGTACTTTGTAAAATATAGATTTTTAAGAGGATTATAGATGGAATTCATACCAACATTTGTTTGTATGAGAATATAATTCTTTTGCAAGGATAGATCACATCTATTTTATTAAACACACATCTTTGGTCATGGGTATAGATCGTTGAAGTTGAAATATGTAGGAGAGATCATGGAGCAAGCCTTAATACTTGCAATATTCATTTTTAAAAGTATATGGAATGTATACATAGTCACATGCTCCTATCAAGGGCATAAAAACATATTTTGTTTACAAAAATTGTAGCCATACGAAGGTGCTCATGTAAGTGTTAGGGTAGGAATAAAAACATGTTTTGTTGTTCAAATCACAATAGTAGGTGCACACATTGTAAAATAATATCATGCGACAAAATGTAAAATCATAGTGTAAGTAATGACATGCTTTTTAGGTTTTTTTTTTTACATTTTTTCGTCTCTGTGCATTTTGGGGTCGAGATGCTGCAATTTAGAGATTTTCTGAGGGGAGATAGAAGGAAACATGAGCGAGACATTTTCTACATTTCAAGTAATCTTTGTACTCATTTCTGATATGGAAAACACGAACTAGTCCCCAAGATGCATCCCAAGGGGTTGTCCAAATACATCTCCCTACAACATTATTTTATATTATTGATGGAATTCAAGATATACTAAAAATACAAATCCTTTTAACCATCATTTGACATAGCCTTTTATAAAAGGAATGGGTTGTGAATTAGAGATACACGATTCTAATTTAGAATCTAGAGAACATTATTTTGATATGACATTTGGGTTATATTTATAGTTTATGTGTTGTGAATGCAATGTTGATACAATGATTGTATGCATACATGCTTAGTTTATTAAATGCTAAGTGGTGTGAATCTTGTAGTCTTCATCAATGTTACATTAGACCTAAGACATTTCCCCACCTAAATTTTATTTACTAGCAATTGCACCTTGGTGTGCAATCGGTATGTCGATGATGATTGCATTAGTTGAGTTTGTTTTTAGCATACAAAGGGGCAATGTATGGGGTTAATTATAAGGTCGTTAAAAAAATGATGTTTTGTGTGCAACCTATGTGTTCATAGATAACTTGCGGCTCTGATTTTTTCATAAAGAAATTGCACATATGAATAGAATAATTTATTTTATTTTAAAAAAATTCAAACTAGAAATCTCCAACTTAGAATGTTGATTACATCCAAATATTAGATAAAATTTTATATAAAAATAAGAAGGTATTGTGGTTGTAAAATTGAAATAGTTACAAATAAGACTATGTAGGAGGATATTTTGTTGTATAAAGCAATGCATATTTCTATTTTTCTCTTGAAAAGTTAGCTAAGAACAAATTTGTTAGTGGTTTTCACATAAACTTCATGTGTTGTCTGAAACATTCAATACAAAGTTCTAGAAAATAAATTCAAAATATTATAATGGAGAGGAAAATAAAGCATTCACAAGTGTAATTTGATTGAAGAAAATTGGGCAGCATATTTGCTTTCATAGAAAATGTGGATGCATTATAGAAAATATTTTTTAGCAAATAATTTGGATGTATTTAAACATTGAATATCAAAGGACATAATGATAAACAAAAGTTACAAACAATAATTAATCTTGAAGATCATATAAATGACGTGTTGCTTCACATGAAATAGTTGATCGAAAGTCAATCTCTCTTTTCCCATCTCTCTTTCCCCCCTCCTTCTCTCTCTCCATCTTTATCTCTCTCTTTACCTCTCTTTGTTCGCCTCTCTCTCTCTCTACTATATATATCTCCCTTGCTCCTGTTGGGATTTGCTGTTGTACACCATTGCATAAAATGATTTATTATAATGTTGTAATTATATATTTATTTAGTTGTGATGCACCTTGTGATGAGACCATAAATTGTCTCATATTTTATCAAAGAAAATCATTTATTTCTTCTTAAATGCATTAATGTTAAAGTGGATTTGAGTGATGATTGAAAGTTCTTTAGCTTGTTTAAAGTAGATTATAAAGTAAATGTTTGATTTATTTTTAGTAATTAAATATGATCCAAATTGCCTCTAATATGTCTCCATGAAGTGTTTAAGATGATATAATGCAGATCATGGGAAGAAGAAGCTTCATAGACATTTGCAGTAGAGAGCTCCAGGCACTTGAAGTAGTTAACTCTTGAAAAATTTTGAAAGCTTTGAAGAAGTAATGAGAAGATAGAGAAGACTCCCAACACACTCCTACATTCATGCAAAATCATGGAGCATCAATCATTCCAAAATCAATGGGATGAGTATTTGTTTCATGTTGAGTTCAAAGATCTCTCACAGTTATTACATTTCATGATTCCTTCTTCCACCAAAGATAACTCAAGTTACCACATCAATCAAATGTTGTTGCATGATTATAGCATGTTATTAATGTTAATGATCAATGATTTCGGCAAGCAAAGTGAAGAATAATTCCTTCATTCACATGGAGAATTGAAGACTTCATAAAAATTAGGCATTCAAAAATAGTCTCAATAGAACAACAATATCTCCCTTGTTTCTCAATGAAATTTGAAACTTCAAAATGATCTGGAAACTAGATTTGAAAATCTAAAAACCCTTTTGAGCATTTGGCATGGTTTGTAGTAGGGAAGGAGCAATAAGTGTCAGAAAATGACTAAGACAAAAGTGGCGCGATGGAGGACAACAACTTCAAGTTTCTTAAAGTTTTATAAACGACCCCTCAAAATAGGATCTTGGATCCACATTATTAGTGGATTGATATAGAATATGAATTCTATAAATTCAATATAATCATTTGATCAAAGAGGGGATTAGAAAGGCTTGTTTCAGCCTGAGGAAATAGGATAGTTTTAGTTTCATTTCCAGCAATGTATTTTCAACTTTATAGTAAATTTGAATTCAAGCAAGACTTTTCATTTATAGCAAGTGTCAAGTAGTTTAGCATTTTCAATTCGTGCAAGTGTTTCTTAGATTAATTCTCTTTCATGCAAATTCCCTTTCATGCAAATAGGATTTATTTCATGCAAGTAGAATAGATTGTCAAACAAGTTTTCTACTTTCTCTCTTGCAGACAGCCATGGACACCGCCTTGGATTGATAAATTAAATGATGAGGATTACAATGACCCCATCACCTTGGTGGTGTGGTTAATCACACTAGGTATTTATTTGGGGACGACTTGATGTTATATGACTTGATGTTATATTGTAACATTGTATTATTATTTAATGTGTGGGAGACATGTAATAATAATTTAATATTGGAAAAATATTAAATAAAGTGATGTTTTAGTACCCAATATTAAATAAGGGGTTAAAGGTTTTGTATTCACATGGTTTTGTAGTATGTGATTTCACCTTACCACTAGTTGTATTTTGTGTGAGCTTGTGTCTATAAAAGCAAACACATGTGTAGTAGTTCAAGTTGGTTGAGTGGGTTGGTTGTTATTATTGAGTCTTCTTGAGGAGAGCATTTGTGAAGCATGGCATGGGATGTGTGGATTCATGCTTGGATACATGTGAATACATTGGAGAGCTTGATGCTTCAAAGGTATTCATTGTAACTCTTATATTGGTTTATTGTTGAATAATATGATGGCGTATGGATACTTTTGGAGGTTGCATTTTTCCAGGGTATATCTTGTGTTATCTTGTGGCTTGTCTAGTTGATCTATGCATTGTGGTTACTTGTATACATGTTTATCTCTCATGGGTTATGTAGGAAATGGATTAAGATCATGGGTTAAATGCAATATTTTCTAACAAGTGGTATCAAAGCTTTCATGGTTGAATTTTTGTTATAACCCTAGTTTGAGAGTTTTTGCAAAGTTGAAGCCATGGACATGCATGTAGGGTTTGTGGAATTACGATATATGAAACACATATTGTAGGTGTTTGTATGCATATTTGGGCTTTTGGGTTGTCAAGATTTGTTGGTTTTATTGCAGATTTGAAGTTTTCCATTTTTGGGTGAAAAAGGGTTTCTTGATTTGAGTTTGAATATGAGGGTTTTATAGAGGAAATTTCATAGATGACCTTTTGAGACAAAATGGACCACATGGTTGGATTTAGGTTGGCTGAGAGACGAATTTTGACATAAAATTTGACCTATTTTGGAAAAAGTTGAATAAAAGGCAAAAATGTTTTTAGCAAAAAGGCCAATTTGCCCATTTTTGGTATGTGCAGAAAACAAAAATATTAAAACCCCTTTGAAAAATTTTGTAGAAAAAAATCATTAAAAAATACCTGCAAAATTAAAAATGAAAAGGGTTAGATTCATATTGAAATTTTTTAAATAAATAAATAAATTTAAGGCTTGTGCGGGGTGGGGGAGTGGGGGGGTCAGTGAGGGTCTACAGACATGCCCCCCACGACTTTAACAAGACCGGGCCTACCTCATGGCCTGACAGGCCGATATGGGCCCGTCGACCGTGGATAGGCTAAGCCAGTCAAAAGCCATTTACTGCTAACTTTTAAAAAAAAATGAAATTTAAATAAAATATTTAAAATGTTTAAATCCACCAATAAAACTTTATATGTCAGACTTCAAAGTAAATAAGGTGGAATGTATAAAGGGGGTTGGGTTCAGATAGGGAGGCATAAGGGTTATTTATTTTTAAAGAATTAAACTGAATTTAATATACCAGTCGGCTCTAGAGTTATAAGGGGTGGAGAAAATTGTTTTTTGAAAAATTAAATTATTTTTAATAGACATTTGAAATCCGCCACCCCTGGTGGCAGCACCACTAGGCCACCACCCAACAGCCACTTGGAGGTCCTTTTATTGCAGTTTTTTTCAAATTTGCATAACTTTCGCCCACAGTGTCAGTTTTTCAACTTGTAGTTGTTGGAAAGCTAGTTCCAAGCACTATGTAGTGGTATAGGTTTGGTTCCCTGATTTTTCCATTTTGACATGTTTTTGGAGCCTGAAAGTAAGATGTTCTCGTTTGCACGGTTTTGGTCATAACTTTTGCATACGGAATCAAATTTGTGATTTCAAATAGGCGTTAGAGAGAATTTGTAGTGTACTATACAGTGGTTCAAATTGTTTATTAGTTTGAGGAGTTGGTTGAGCTTGGTACTTGTTTGATCGCTTGTAGGTTCCTGGGATTCAGGGTGTGATTATATGAGCATCCGAATGAGTAAAGAGGCAAAAAATTGAGGGAGTACATGTTTGTATATGTTACTTATGATGCTAAAATTGATTATCATATTGGTACTTCTTGGTATAGGTTTGCAGGTGTTTTTCAGAGTTGGGACTTTGATGGTGATAGGTACATAGGTTGTCTTCGGTTTGAACACATGGTTGGACATGGTTTGAGACTTGGAGTCTCGTATAGGTGATAGTTAAGTGCAGGTATAGCAATGGATATGGTTATGGTGTCATGGATATGCAGGTACATTTGATGCATTGACATGATATGATCATGTATGTGGTGTTTGGTGGTGATATGGTTTGATGTTAGGAGATTAGTATTATCTTCTTGATGTTTATTTGGTTCCTTGACTATGCTTACTCATTTGTGGACATGGTTGGAAAATCAGATCTGTGGTTGATAGTTTGAGTCTTGATGTCTATAGGATTATCTTCTTTGATATCTCAGTTTACAAGTTACTAATGTGATGACGAGTTTGCATGTTTCGGTGGTTGGATCTACAAGTTATGCAATTGTATGGATTGATCACCCATTCACACTATTTTAGAGACACCAATATATGACTGAAAAAACTACTAAAAATTGCTTATAAATGACTGAACTTGGTCACATGACCATTAGTAGTTTATTTTCAGTCAAATATAATGTGGGCAGATTGATGACTAAACCATTTTTAGTCATTTATTGGTTGTTTTGATTGATCGATTTGGTAGCATACTTAGTCATTGATTTAGTCATTCATTGTTGTATTCTGGTCACTTATTTACTAATTTTTTTTCACTGATATATTTAGTTATTGATTGTTGTAATCTAGTCACTTATTTAGTCATTTTTATTCACTGATATATTTAATTGGTCACTTATTTAGTTGTTGATTCAGTCATTGATTGTTGTAATATGGTCACTTATTTAGTCATTTTTTTATTCATTGATATATTTAGTCATTGATTTTTGTTAACTGGTCACTTATTTAGTCATTTTTATTCATTGTTCATTGATTTCTATCAATTGGTAGTATATTTAGTCAATTTAATTATTAATTGATGTCATTTAGTAGTATAGTTAGTCATTTTAATTGATTGATATTTGAGGATTTAAACATAAAACATAGAAATACACATCAATCATCAATTGCACACAATAAGACAACCATTGAGAAGGAAAAATCAGTGAACTTTATTAATAAAAGAAAGGTGTTCTAATTACAACTTAGAAATAGAGTATTACAATTGTTATTTTCAGTCTTTGTGACTAAAAATCTAAGTTACAATATTGCACATAAATGACTGCAAGAAAGAAACTTCTCCAAAAAAATTTTGCAATGATGGAAATGCATGCTTGAAGCCCTTCAATGCAAGCACATGCCCCTTTCATCTCTTAAAAATTCTATAACATGGGCATGTTCCTACAAGCAGCTATAATGTGTAGAATCCAAGAAGGAGAGTGTTGATTGTGTCCCATATATGAAGCTCTCTCCTTCAATACAGTCAACGATAACCCAACTAGAATTTTTCCTCCTTTATATGCAATGCGCCATTTGATATGAGCAATAGGGTGACGCCTTTTCCACCATGAATGAAGTTGTGCCTCAATACAACCAAAAAAATTACTATTAGTTTCAATTCAGAAAAAATAAAAGTGCATTATATATTGTAATTTTACATAAGTCCAAACACAACAGAAAGATAAATCAATTAAAAAATTGTAGCCTTGTCAATAAATGCCTTAAATAGAGTGTTCAACATAGGCCTGAAATATGCATATTGAACCCTTGATTTTAAAACCTTGTTCAAAGTTTGAGAAAAGTGATATGCTCAGATTATAGAATGAAGTTGATATTATAGAATGAAGGCTATCAACACTAACCAGATTGGAACAACATTATCAACATAAATTTCCTAGAAACCAAGCCCAAGAATGCAATCAAACTTAATTAGACAACAAAAATGTCAAACCCAGTTCATGTGTTGTCTGAGTAAAGACCTGCACCATGGAAGAATCCATTTATACATAAATTCCAAATTAAGTTGATGAAAAAAGATCTTTGATATCCAATTGGGAAGCCTCAACATCCAAAAATTACTAACCTAATGTTTCACAACAAGTTTCCCAACTGTGACATCATCTTTACTTAAGAAACCGAATATTGATCCATTGCCATATTGAATCTCACAAGATTCTCCTTCACAAACAAAAAATGATATATATTAATTTTTTAGCAACTTCCTTAATATCCCCATATAAGCAGACTAAACTAAGTGAGGTTGAGGGTTTGAAGTAGAGTACCCTCTTCTTGGTATGTGCTTGACTTTCATGACTTGTATTTTGAATGAGAATAGCAAGCTAGATGCACTGTAAAATCATTGTTACAAAAATAACCACAAAACCCTCTTTAATTAAAATAATCCTTCTAGATATTTCAGTTGATTTCTAAGAGAGCTCATTTCACTATCCAAACAACCATCAATCTATTTACTGTATATAATTTCCCAGAATTCAAAATTTGAATGTAATGAAACTAACCACAATTACCAAAGATTTAACACCAAAATGTAGTACAAAATGAATTGTTTGACATAATGCCTCAAAGAGATATCATCTCATGGAATGAAATGATATGATTGCAAAATGTGCACAAAATGGATTTTGCAAGGAAGCTCTCAAAATATTTGAATTAATGAAGCACTCTGGAACACCGAAATTGTAAGCTTTGCTTGTTTTCTAGATGCATGTAGTCATGCAGGTTTAGTGGATGAGGGTTGCACATACTTCACACATTAGTAACCCTTATTGTGTTACATATATAATTGATCATTAGGTGTGCATGGTTGACCTTCGTGCCTATGCTGGCTATCTTGAGGACACCCTAAACATTATTACTGAGATGCTAGTTAAACCTTTGGTTCTTGTGGATCATATATGAATATAGGCTAAGTATTCCAGCAACATTGCTTTTTTTAGTTGGATCCTAAAAATGGTGCAACTTATGTTCTTCTCAAAAACATCTGCACATAAGCGGGCAGGTGTGGTGAGGTTCAAATAGTAAGGAGATTTATGAAAGATAGAGGAATTAAAAAGATACCCGCATGTAGTTGGTGTTGTCACAGGGATTTGTACCCAATACTAAGTTCAAAACTCTTAAATCTGATACAACATGGGACTACTCTCAGGCTGTGGGTAACCTATGGTGAGAGTAGACCTACAGATTCGTGGGCTGGCTCCCTTTGAATATATCTTTAAATACTTAGTGATTTTGATGGGAAAAGGGAAAGAAGGAGGTGCTTGTAATTAAAACATAATACTAATAGGTGATGCACCAAAAGGTAAAACTTGACAATGTCATTGAAAATCACAAAAAACAGTTAATTAAACAAGCTACATTATCTCATAACTCAGCTACACATGCTTGCAAAAGTGATTCTTATGATAGGTTTTAGCTTTTTGATGTTCATTAAAAGGAAAACAATGGTGTTTCACAATTCTGATGCAACATAATAACAAACACATTCACATACCTACACTCTAACATGATACCTCTTGCATCCAATATTGAAGGAATTATGATAAAATAAAGAACACAATATTGTAATCAAATCATCCACTAACAATATTGAAACCAAAAGAAAATTAAGGAAAAAACAAGCTTCTTTTATTGAAAATTAGGACTCTCTTGCATTACAAATCTATCAAAACTCATAAGGAATGAGTTAAAAAGTATGTATGCTACTGCAACAACAATGAACCAAAATCAGAACTAGAGAGAAAATATGAGAGAAGAAGAAGACTTATACAAAAGGCTCCAAGAATTCAAAATTTGAATTTTGGCTCAAAGACATGATGTGTTGTCAAAATTCCATCCTCTCCCTCAAATCAGGCATGTGATTGAAAGAAAACTCCTTCAAGTATGCATAAGGAATTGTCAATTTGAAAACAACTCCAAGGGTCATATGTAAATGAAAGCCCCTCCAAAATAGGGTTGTAACTGAAAGAAGCAAGGAGTTAGGTGCCTCAAATTTCTCCTTGATTGGAATTCCATCCATTTGGACTCTTAATTGAAGATGAAATCTCAATTAAGTGACAAAAAATCTTGATTTTTCTCCACATGTTGGCTAATCTCTTTAACCACCTCCTAGATATATGCAAAAGCTTTAAAGCTCTTAACAACTCCCTTTTGACTATCTCCTTAAAAATTACATCATAAGGCATCTTATTTTGCATTTCATAAATAACATTTATTTAAAGTGATTTATATTTTATCACTTAAATAAAGTTATATAATTTTTTTTAAATGCAAAAATAAAAGCCAAATACAAAAGGCTATGAGATAGTCACATACACAAGACTAATTTTGACTTAGTCTTATAAAGTGTACAAAAGAATTATAAGGCAAGAAAAATATGCCACAACTAAACATATGAATTAATTTTTTTCAAAAACTGAAGGCAAAAAGCCTTTACTCTTATCAAGCCTTCCTAGGGTTATCAAAACCCTAAAATGAATGATAGACAATTCATTTTCATTTCATTTCTTTTTGTTGCTCTTGAGAGGGCGCCACCATAAGAAAACCCTAGGCCGAGCTTTTCAGATGGAAATTTATGCCTTTATGTCATTTCTTTGTAGATTCTAGAGGTTTCATGCATGGTAAGTCTGATTTTTGTTAATAATTTGGCTTTTATTTTTAGTTTGAAGCGAAAAATGAACTCATTTGACCATGACCAAAGCATTTTATTTTTATTTTTATTTTTTTTCTGTGCTTTCATTTCTCTATTGATTCTTCATTTCATTGGCCGCCATGACTAGCTTTTGAGAAGGAAAAATGAGTGAAATCTCATGGCCTTTCATGTATCTTTCTGTAGAAACAACGAAGGTAAGTTTTCTACCATTAAATCTTGTAGTTGAGCTCCATACTTTTTCTTTATTTTTGTAAAAGTGCTTTATTTGAGCCCCATGAGAGTGTAAATATGCTTTTAAATTGAAAGAAATTGATACTTTTCTGTGTATTCTACCATATAAAGGCTGCCATGAGGGTTTTTGTGGGTGTTTATGGCCATGGGTTTTTAATGGTATTTTTTCCTTGAGCAACATACAACTTATAAGAATTGCTTGCAAAACATTCTCAAAAATTTGTTCAAAACTCTCTCATAACCAACAATAGCTAGACCATGCTTATGTGGAATTGACGCTTCTATCCTAGTTTTTGTTGTTGTTGTTACACTTCTCCCAACAAGAAATATGTGAATTTTTGTACCATAATATTGAATCTCTTCCATTTCTCGCTCAATAGAATTTATTTATGGAAGCTTAAAAGCTAGAATAGTTATTTTATGAGTGGCATTTGATACATTCTCTGTTATGACAATGATATTTTTTAGCTCATAAAAACTCTCAATGGTGTTTATGGTTGCTAAAGCAACTGTATAAATGAAAAAAATCCTCAAAGTCCTTTACTGGATTTGCTTTCATTAGAAAAATGAAATTCTCTTTTATATTCTAGCTTCTACATAAACATCTAGCTTATGCTCGTCCCATGTAATCTGTATAAGGCTCTAAAATCTGTGACAAAATATCATGATGCTTCCCTGTTGTATCTGCATATATGTAATATTTGATAGTTCTGTTCAAACGAAGCTGCTTTTCTGTACATAATGTATTTATGTCTCTATTTTGTACTTAGCAATGACCTCCTTTTTAATATTCATAGGAAGCATAATTATTTTAGAGGACATTGTTTATTTGATATGGAATTTACTTCTCATTATGCGAAAGAACTAACTCATGATATTGCTTCACACACATATTGCTTCATACAGTGCTTGTCATAATATCTCATCACTACCACTGTATTTTGTCTTTTTTGTCACTGTGGTTCTTCTTTGTCTTATACACTTGGTGTTGTCTTTCCTTAAAGATATTTTGTGAAATTAATATGTATGCCTATTCACTATCATTCCATGACCGTGTTGATATAATTACTTTTAACATTGCATTTCCCTCTTAAATAAGCTCAATTGAGCTCATTATTTGATAACTCAACATGCTGGGCTCAACTCTTGTGGGAGCCACATTTCAACCCACATGTTGTAGTTTGATAAATCACAACAACATTAATTTTCTTGTATTTGCACATGAAGCAAACAATTTAGATAAAAATAGTGATTTTGATGAGTCTCTCATGATTTGATCTGGCACTTTTGCATTTATATCTTTGACAATGACTGAGTTGATTTAATTTGACAATGGCTGCAAATTATATGTTTGTTGATGAAACATGTAGCTGGATTTCATGTTCCGAGCTCTAACAAAATCTCTAAATCAACTGCAGGTGTATTTGAAACTTGGGAGCAAGAGGAACTGAAGATACTAAAGATCAAGCTGAAGATTAAAGAGTCAACCCTACATTAGGCCTTAAGGCAATGACGAACCTAACTTCCTCCTATGTGTTTTTCCTTTAGTTGGTCTTCAAATGTATGTTTACATTCATTGTCGAATTAAATCAACCTAGTCATTCCCATGGCTTGTGTGGGATTACAGAAACATTGCTTTTAATAAATCAACTATTTCATAATATGGAATGACTTGTATATTCAGTTGAACTTGTTTTCAATTACACAATATGAAATAACTAAATAAAATTGTTTGAAGCACATGTTTTGTAATCAAGATGAATGATAATTTCTACATATCTTGCTCCAAAACTGTAATTCTTTTATGATAAGCAAGAATAACATAATCTACATAAAATAGTTCAGCTTCACATAACTTCCTCTAAATGTTTGTATTTCTAAATGAAATCTGTTTGTTGCTTTGTCTGGATTGTTCAACCGTTCCACTATTACTATTGCATAATTCTGATAAATCAATTCTTAGAAAACCCTTCATTTAGAAAGCAAATGTTCATTGGATAGTCTATGCATCAAAATTTTTTATACCCCATGAAACAATTGCTCATTAAAACTTCACTAATTTAAGTGGGAAGCTAAAAATTAGTAACATTTCTAGCAAACTTTCAGGGTGATTTCTTGCTAAACAAATAAGACCAGTTGTCTTACCTATCCATTGGGTATGGAGTCCATTTCTTCCTTTTTTATGACTCAAAAATTTAGTATAGAGCTCATTCACACTGTTGTAACTGTTTGTAACATTGCTTCAACTAATTATAGTTCCATTGATTAAACATGTGTTGTTCATGGCATTGAATTCTCCATTCTATGTTATGAATGATAGATGTCTACTTGATTGAACTATAATGATTAATAACAAAGTTTTTCCTTATTTCCCCCCAACAAAACTCAAAGAAAACTAACCAATTGTGAAAAAAAACACTTAGGGAAAACAAAAGATACAACTAATCTATGTGCAGTAGCACTTATTTGAACACCTATAGTCTACTCAAATATGTACAAATTTAGATCATACCTCAAAAGCTATGCTTGAGGTGAATCCAATTCATTGGGATTGGCTCCACTTCACCATCCAACTTAGTCAACTAGAAAGCATTATGCTATTTACGCTCAGAAATAATGTAAGGCCCACTCCAAAATGCATCAAACTTGGAGTGCTTTCCAGGTTTTCTTTTAATTTCATCCCACTTCAACACTATATCACCTTTTTCGAATATTATTGGGGATGCCTTTTTATCAAATGACCTTTTCATTTGAGCTTGATGTTGCTCAATCCTCTTCATTGCTTCACCTCTAGTCTCCTCCAGCTCAATCAATTGAGCCAACCTTGCTGTCATAGGTTCTTCTTCAATCATGTCAAGCTGATTGACTAGATCAAGGGCTGGAAGTTCAAGGGATATAGGAAGCCTTGCCTCTTTTCCATACACAAGCATGTATGGTGATAGTCATGTTGACCTTTTCGGTGTAATTCTATCAAACCACAAGGCTAATTTTAATTTGGTATGCCAAGCTTTCTGATTTCCTTCCATAGTTATTTTAATGATCCTTAGGAGGTTCTTATTTGGGACTCATCTTGTCCATTTCCTTAAGGATAGTAGTTAGAAGAAGTATTCAAAAAAATACCATTTCTAATAACCTAATAAGATATCTTAGTTCCTATGAAAGCAAGTGCATTATCTTAAACTATTGATTTAGGAACTCCAAACCTGGTTATCAGCTCTTCATAAAAGTTCAGAACAACTATCTCATTAGCCTCTTTAAGTGCCACAACCTCAATCCATTTTGTAAAGTAATCAGTGGCTGTGAGCACCCACTTATGGCCAACACTTGAAGGTGGATTTATGACTCCTATGAAGTACAAACCCCACTTCATGAAGGGCTATTCAACTTGAATTGGCTACAATGGGAGGGCTGCTAACTTTTCTTTTCCTACAAATATGGCATTCTTTACATTTCCTCACCCAGGAGTGTGCATCCTTGAACAAACTAGGCCAATAGTAGCCTCCTTTCATTATCTTAAGAGTTGTAGCTCTTGGTGAGAAATGTCCTTCAGCTGATCCTTCATGAAACTCATGTAAAACTTTATCAACTTGATCAACCTCTATGCATCTTATTAAAACACCATGGAAATATTTTCTACATAGAAAACTATTTAAGAGTACATAAGGTATAGACTGCAGCCTATAGTACCTTCTTTTTGATTTATTCAAACTAGGAGGGCACTCACCAGTTAACAAAAAATGAGTCATTTCTTGCACCCAACCTGTAGAAGAAATAGGTATAGCTATTTGTTCTTCATCTCGAAGAGCTAGGACAACCTCCTCTTCTTTTTTTGTATTGTTGTTACTGTTACCAACAAGCTACTTATATAGTCCCTTGCCTCTAATTAGCTTAGTAACTTTGATCTCAACATCATATTCCATAAATTTAGTCACCCAACAAACTCTTTTACTATTCAAGTCCTTACTCAACCAAAATTCTTTAACTGAAGGGTGAGCAACCAACAACTTAATCTTATTGTTAGAAAGCATGTGTCTAAACTTTATTAAACTTCTAATCACAAGTACATACTTTTTGACAAAAAAGAACACTTAAGCTCATAATCTTTAAGTCATTGACTAAAAAAGGCTAAAGGCTACTCTAAGCCATGATAATTCTCTTGAACTAACATAGCTGCTATACTATCAATGTTCCCATATGCATGTAATGTAAAATCCTTTGAAAAATCTGGGTTTAACAAAGTAGGAGTAGCTGCAAGTGCTTCTTTAATAAGCTCAAAAATCCTTTTTCCGTCCCGATCCAACTGAAAGGGACATTTTTCCTTAACATTAAAGTGAGAGGCATTAATAATTTAGCAACATCTGGAATAAACCTTCTAACGAAGTTGATCCTACCCAAGAAACTTTGCAGTCCCTTCTTGTGTGCTGGTAAAGGAAGAGAAAGGATGACACTTACCCTTTCAGGATCAATGGAGGTACCATGTTTGGATACAATGCATCCCAACAACTTACCTTCATGGACAAAAAACACACACTTTTTTGGGTTGAGAGATACACCAAATTCTCTGCACCTTTCAAAGATCATCTTCAAGTGAGTGAAGTGTTCATTTGAATTTTTTGAAAAAACAGTTAGGTCATCCAAATAAACCAACACTATTTTATACATTAAACCTTTGAAAACCATGTACATAGCTTTCTGAAAAGTAGCCCCAGCATTAGAAAATCCAAATGGCATATTCTTGTAAGCCATTGTGCCCCATTTAGTTGTAAATGTTGTTTTAAATTGATCCTCTTAACTAAATTTGATTGTATCCTTAGAAGCCATCTAATAAAGAAAACCTCTCAGAACCTAAAAAAACTTGAAGGATTTGTTCCATACAAGGAAAAGGGTAACTTTCAAAGAAGCTCTATTAAGGTCTCAGAAATCAACACAAAGTGTGATTTCACCATTTTTCTTTGTCACTAGAACAAGATTGGATACCCAAGAGGTATGTTTGATTGTAAATATAATGCTTCTCACAATGAGTTTATTCAATTCTTTGATGATGAGGTGCTCAAGCTTGGGGTTAAGTGGCCTCTGTTTTTGTCTTACAGGCTTGGCATTAGGCTCAAGCTCAATAGTATGTTGGGCAATGACAGGATCAAAGCCTTTCAAATCTGAATATTTCCATGCAAAGATATCACTGAACTCTTGACAAAGTAAAACAAATGCATGTCTTTCTTCTAATGTGCATATCTTGCCAAGCTTCAAAAGCTTATCCTTGAAAATTTGAACATCTTGATAATGATCTTCCTTGATATGAAAATTGGGTTTTTCCTTTCTTACTTGATAATAAGCATTGAATATTGACTCCAATGTCACTAAGCCTTTGGGTAATTTGTTTGTTTTCAGCTATATGATTTGATCTTCATACTGATGTTTGAATTTCTGCTGATTATCATTTGAGAATTCTTCCTCTTCTCTCAAGAAGTTTATGATCTATTGATCACTGTCAAAGACTTGAAAATGCTCATTATTGTTAGGAATAAAATATCTAACAGGAACTTTAACACACTATTATTCCCTAGTATTGATGATGTCATTAGGAATATCATATTGAGCTCCTATGGTAGCTAATCTATTAGCATGATTATTCTCAATTATGGGAATAGACAAAAAATTAAAAGCATCTTCAATAAGATCCCATACTCTATGCTTATAAGACTTCAAAAGATCATTTTTGGTAGTATGGAGACCTCTTACTTGATTAACAATCAATTATGTATCACCAAATACTTGTAAATAGCAATACCTCTCTTTTTTTCCCATTGGAGACCATGAATCAGAGCTTCATACTCAGTTGTATTATTAGTGCACCTCAATGTGAATCTATATGCTGAGTAATACTTGTAACCACTAGGAGAAATGAACATGAAACCTCCTCCAACACCATTCTTACTCCTTGAACCATCAAAAAACATCTTCCAAACCTCATTTGTTTGTTGATTGGACTATTGTTCAACGCTTTTTACCAGATTAGGCATTAAAGAATCAGATTCATGCATCAAATAATTTCCCAAAATTACCTCTTCATGTTGTTCATTTGAAACATTATGGAAATTCTTAGCTGCCCACTCATCTAGAAGGACATTAGAAATATCTTCAACCTGTGTCTTCGTTTCATTGGCTGCAAGAACCTCTTCATGATCAAAAAGAGTACAATTAACAACAGCTGATGCATTGATAACACTTGGGTTATAGGGATCTATGTGAACTTTAGCAATAGGTTCTGATTTGATAGTGACCTCGGTGCCATACCTAGTTCTAAAAAGAATATGAGACCAATTAGAAGACAAGTATCCTCTGATTTTAGCTGTGAAATCTCATGACAAACTTATGGAAAAATACAGAGGCAACTCAATGACATAAATTTCTTGAGGTATAGAGAAGTTTAGACATGTGTGTAAGGTCAAACTCAAATTTTTGATAAATCCTATAGTCTGAACAACAGTACCATCTAGTTAAACTACCCCCTTTTCTAGTGGTTCATACTCTATTCCTAGCTTATCAACAATTTGTTTGGGCATTACAGAGCTATTGTCCCCTGAGTCGATCATACAATTATGTACCAAATGTTGGCCAATGATTAAAGTTACATAAAAAAGAGGTGGTTTAACTACATTGGTACGCTATTCCTTCTTCTCTTGTAAATCATTTGCAAGTGTAACCTTTGAGGATTGCTGGTTAGACACCTCATTTAAAGAAAAATTTGACAATGCTTCATGTAATAAATCTTTTTGCCCAGGAAGAGCTAAAGATTCCCACATAGAAACACTAACATGTGTTTTCCTCATATGATCTAAAATATTGAAATTACTAGTACTAACCTTCTGTTGTCCTTTAAGAACAACATATCCTTGTGCTTGTGTTGATTGAATTGGTGCTTTAGGCTGATCTTTGACAACAACAGGTTGTACTTTTGGCAGAACCTAAATATTCTATGAAGAAGGCCTTGCTTGGCCTTGTAAACTTGTAAATGATTGATTCATGTCCTTATCAGCCTACTACCCCAAGTCAACAACCCTTTTCTTATATATTGTATTAGCTACTATAGGAGTATTTGACTGATTTTGTGTATTATTCACCCCACAAAACTCCTCACCTTGTTAGTTCATCAAGGAAACATCTAGTTTGCCTTGTCCATATGAGAAAATTGTTGTTCATGAACCTCTTGTGATGAATCAACATTGTTCTACGCCATTAAAGCTTGATTCAACAAGCCATTAGAACACATAGACTGGTTATGTGGTTGATTACAAGGAAAACACTATTGGAAACACAAGGGAAAACAACTGGGGGGGTGAATCACTTGTCATAGAAATTCAAAACTTATTCAACTTATTAACCTTATTCTTAGATCTAATCAATAACCATGAAAGCATAAATCAACAACACATCAACAACACACATAACACCAAGATTTTTTATGTGGAAACCCTGTTAGGGGAAAAACCACGGTGGTCAATCCATAATATCATACCCTATTAATAGTATAAAGAATAATATGGGGAATGCACATGCATTTAGGTGCATTGCCTAGAGCTCACTGCTCAATCATAGAAAGGATTACTGCCCAAAAGAAGACACACTGTCTTACAAAAGATTTGGATTACATCCACAAGAATTTGAACTGAGAAAATAACATCTGCTAATGCCTAATTACAGTTTCAGTTAAGCACATGAACACTTCTTCACACTCTACTCACTCTTCTTCACACTTTACTTATGCCTTCGAATGATCTGAACATTATTCACACATAGGAATCGCACATTTCTCAGACTCATGCCTTCAAATGATAAAACAATCACTCATATATATCCGCAACAAGAAATTACATTGCTACATATCAACCTCAATGAAATAATAAAATGAATGCAAATTGTTGGCCCAAAACATTAAATAAATTTCAATGAAAATCAACCAAGGTTAGCCACAACATAGTGAAGGCCCAAAATAAAATATTCAAACATGAGCCACCTTCAAAAAATATTCCTCAAAGATCTACAACACGCTACAACACCCTATCGGCCAAGAACATGAAAAACATGAACATGCAAGAGAAAATATCAAATCACAAGCACAATGATCAATGCAAACACGCAACACAGATATAGCACAATCTAGAAACATCCACAAACATCATGAATCAGTAGAGAAGAATCCGCAACAACTGAACTTACTAAAATCTTATCATCTTCATTTAGGAACACCAAGTAAAGCAACTAAATGACTGTTAGAATACAACTGCTCATAACTCAATCAAATCTTCACATGGATCTCTGAAACTTAACTTGGATAAATTAGATATACTCGACAATAAACTATTTAATCCACAACCTCTGATCATCAACGTACTGAACTAACCAACAAACTGAACTTCACTTCACCACTGACAACCTACAACTTATTTCATTACAATTTTCTCAATATCCTCGACATATACAACTTCTAAGACATTAATTCTAATAGTGTTGACATCCATGACAACCACATATCAACAACACAACCACAACATCCAAAAATATCCCCCTTTGGCATTGATGGCAACACATGATGTGAAAAACACCATCAATGCAACTATCTTTAGCACTTACTCCCCCTTAGGTTCTGACTCTTTTCTCCTCAACTCTTTTACACAACTCTTCTTCCCACATGAATCTTCTCAGATATTTCATAGTTTTTCACATGACTCTTCTCCCCCTTTGATATCAATGACAAAGATCTATTTTCTCCACACAAGCTCTGAACCACATATCTGAACATTTGACTACTCCCCCTGAGTAGCAGCCACCACAACATCAATCTAGATCAAGATATGACTATGAAATGCACTAATTGATGCAAGTCAATGCATCTTAGTTCTGATTAGGAGGGGTAATCACCTCTAGATTCCCTTTGAGATACTCAAAAGTATCCTTAGGAAACGACTTTGGAAAGATATTTGCAATCTGTTCCTTAGTAGGCACATACTCCAATCTGACTTCCTTTTTACTCACCTTCTCTATCAAAAAGTGAAACTTGATAGATATATACTTGGTCTTTGAATGCAACACCAGATTCTTAGAAATGTTAATTGCACTTGAATTATCACAAAATATAGCAATGGGTTTATCATACACAACTCTGATATCTTTCAACATTTGCTTCATCTATAATACTTGAGTACAATTGTTAGCAACAACAATGTATTCTGCCTTTGCAGTAGATAAAGAAATGTCATTCCACTTCTTACTTAACCATGAAATTAGCTTCTTACCCAAGAAAAATGCACCACCACTAGTACTCTTTCTGTCATCCACATCACCTTCCCAATCAACATCAGTAAAAGCACTCAAAGTAAGATCATCATCTTTAGGATACCATAGGCCAAAAACAACTATCCCCTTCAAGTATCTGAAAATACTCTTCACAGCAGTTACATGAGATTCCTTAGGATCAGCTTGAAATCTTGTAGCAATGCATACAACATTCATGATATCAGGTCTAGTTTGAGTCAAATAAAGAAATCCACCAATCATCGATCTGTATCTAGTTTGATTTTCTTTCGAAGAATCATCATCTTGTGTCAACTTGCATTCGACCACCATAGGTGTACCAACTGGCTTTGAATCTTCCATACCAAACTTATTTAGCAATTCCTTCACATACTTGGAATGAGATATGAAGATCCCTTTATCTAACTGAGTAATTTGCAATCCCAAAAATAATTTCATCTCACCAATCATAGACATCTCAAACTCATTTTGCATCTCATCAACAAACTTCATGCACAAACTATCATCTCCAAAAATGATACCATCGACAAATAGTTCAACAATCAAATCTTTATTATGATCAATCTTGAAATACAAATTAATATCAACAGTACCTTTATTGAATCCAAGCTTCAGTAAATAATTTTCCAATCTGGCATACCATGCTCTTGGGGCTTGCTTAAGTCCATACAATGATTTCTTCAACCAAAAAACCATATCTCCCTGATCAGTCAATTGAAATCCACCAGGTTGCTCAACATACACCTCTTCTTCCAATTCGCCATTTAGAAATACTAACTTGACATTGATTTGATAAAATTTTTAGTTTTTGTAAGCAACATAAGCAAGAAATAGTCTCACAGCTTCAATCCTAGCAATAGGGGAAAAATTTTCTTCAAAGTCAATTCCTTCCATCTGGGATTATCCTTTACACACCAATCTTGCTTTGTTTCTAAGAACTTCACCTTGTTCATTCAACTTGTTTTTAAAAACCCATTTAGTTCCAATTACATTTTTGTCCCTAGGTCTAGGAACAAGAATCCATGTATTATTCTTCTCAATTTGTTGTAGTTCTTCTTTCATTGCTTCCACCCAATTTTCATCTTTGCATGCTTCATTCACACTATTAGGATCAATCTTTGAAATCAAACAATATTCTTTTGCAATTTTTCTCCTAGTCTAAACACCTTTATTCTTATCACCTATAATCTGATCTTCTGAATGATTTGGTATTACATACTTTGGAGTCTTAGGATGTTCTTAAACTTTTGGCTCTTGTGATCTCTCTTATGCACTTTCACTAGTTCCTTCATCTTGATTTTCTTGATTCACTAGAATGATCTAGACTTGATTTTGAGTGTAAAATTTCTTTCCTGTGACTGAACTGTTATTCTAATAATTTGAATCATATCCATAGGTTCTAGATGGTCTAGCTATGTCTTCATCAAACTTGACATTTTCACTTTCAACTGCTTTCCTCAATCTCTTGTTGTAGCACCAGTAGGCCTTACTCTTAGTAGAATAACCAATAAAGATTCCTTCATCAATCCTAGCATCAAACTTTCCTATATATTCATCTCTTATGATATAGCATTGACTCACAAATTTTTTGAAATATCTAACAGTATGCTTATGACCAATCCATAGCTCAAAAGGGGTTTTACCAGTATCACTTTAACTTGTACCCGATTGGGGATGTAAACAATAGTACTCACAACTTCTCTCCAATAGATATGAGGAACATTTCCTTCCAGTATCATAGTCCTAGCAACATCTTGAACTGTCCTATTCTTCCTTTCCACAACTCCATTTATCTAAGGGGTCCGTGGGGTAGATAATTGTCTGTTTATCCCATGCACTTCACAAAAAGAATTAAACTCATGGGAAGTGAATTCACCACCTCTATCTGATCTCAAACATTTAATCTTCAGACCTATCTTTGTCTCAACCATAGCCTTAAAAATATTAAATTTCTCTAGAGCTTCAAATTTCTCCTTTATGAAAGTAACCCACATTAATCTAGAGTAATCATCAATAAGTAACATGAAGTACCTTTCTCCTTGTAAACTTTTGACTCTAGAAGGACCACACAAATAAGTATGAACAAGCTCCAACACTTCTTTTGAACAATGTTGTTTGATCTGAAATGATATTCTAGTTTTCTTCCCTAACTAACATTCTTGCATATAGCATTAGTAGGCTTTACCAACTTAGAAATATCTCTCACTGCCTAAGTAGAAATTATCTTGATAATATTATCAAAGTTTACATGACACATTCTCCTATGCCACAATCAACTTTCATCGACTTGAGCAATCAAATTTTTTTTACTAGAAACATTCAGGTGAAAGATATTACCTTTTGTTATTGTACCTAAAGCAATCACATTTCAAGAACTACCCAATATTCTACACTTTCCATTCTTGAATTGAAGATTGTATCCCTTGTCAACCATCTTTCTAACACTTAATAGATTATGCTTCAAACCTTCCACATATAGAACATCATCAGTATTATTCTTTCCATCAAGAGAAATGGATCCTCTTCCACAGATTACACTAGCTTTGTCATCACCAAATTTTACAACACCACCATCATACTTTTCTAGGCTCACAAATTTACTTTTATCACCTGTCATGTGATGAGAGCATCCATTGTCAATCACCCATTCATCTTTCTCTTCAACTTGAGCAACTAGGGCTTTCTCCACATTTGAGCAACTAACAAATTCAATAGGGGTTGGATCATTTTCCTTGATAGCAATAAATACACATTCATCTTCACTTGCATTCCCTTTATCAGATTCATCATCTGTCACACCTTCATCAGTAGTATAATAGCACTTTCTTTGAAATCTAGGCTTGTTAGGTCTTGGCTTAAGGACTCTTTCTAGACACCTTGATGCAAAATGACCTATCTTATTGCAAGAAAAACATTTAATAGGTAATTTACCTTTATACTTACCTTCTCCTCTGGCTTCTCTCTTGACAATAAGTGCCTCAATATCCTCTAGCTTTCTCTCCTCTTCTTCAATATCTCTCATCTCCTCATACTTGAATACATTTCTAGAAGAACTTTCTCCTAGATCATATCTCTGTTTATCTCTTCCAGAAGTAGTGGCCTTGAATGCAGATTCTATCAACATGTCTCTGGTTACATTTGTTACAGTGTAGAGCTCCTCAGTAGCAATAGCTTTGACTTTGTATGCAACAGGAAAGGATCTAAGCACTTTAGCAACAATCTCTAATTCTTCCAACTATCCACTAGCACATCTGATACCACACACAAGTTCATTCACTCTTTGCATGAAAGTAGTAATGTTCTCATGATCACCCATTCTCAATATTTCATATTTTCCTTTCAAACTTTGTAACTTAGCAATCTTCACATTAGAATCACCTTCATACAAAGTTTCCAACTTTTTCCAGATCTCATAAGCAGTCTTCAGATCCATAACATTTTTCATCTCAGAATCAGTCAAAGCACTCAACAATGCTTCCTTAGCCATGATATTGTACTCAATGTCCCTAATCTCAACAATAGTAGTAGGACCATTCTGAGGAATAACATACCTATTGCTTGTAATACTCCAGTAGGGTTCACCAATGCATCTTAGATGGCACTCCATTCGAGTCTTCCACAGAGAATAATTTGTTCCATCAAATCTCAGACTATCCTTCTTGTATGTTGCCATCCTAAATCACCTCAAGATATCAAACTTCTTCCAAGGAACGTGCTCTGATACCAATTGTTGGAAACACAAGGGAAAACAACTGAAAGGGGGGGTGAATCAGTTGTCACAAAAATTCAAAACTTATTCAACTTATTAACCTTATTCTTAGATCTAATCAATAACCATGAAAGGATAAATCAACAACACATCAGAAACACACATAACACCAATATTTTTTTACGTGGAAACCCTGTTAGGGGAAAAACCACGGTGGAGGTCAGTTCACAAGATTATACCCTGTTAAAAGTATAAAGAATAATATGGGGAATGCACATGCATTTAGGTGCACTGCCTAGAGCTCACTGTTCAATTACAGAAAGGCTTACTACCCAAAAGAAGACACATTGGCTTACAAAATATTTGGATTACATCCACATGAATTTGAACTAAGAAAATAGCATCTGCTAATGCCTGATTAAAGTTCCAGTTAAGCACATGAACACTTCTTCACACTATGCTCACTCTTCTTCACACTCTGCTTCTTCCTTTGAATGATCTGAACATTATTCACATACAGGACTCACACACTTCTCACACTCATGCCTTCAAATGATAAAACAATCGCTCATATATATCCACAACAAGAAATTACATCGATACATGTGAGCCTCAATGAAATAATAAAATGAGTGCAAACTGTCGACCTAAAAAATTAAATGAATTTCAATGCGAATTAACCAAGGTCGGCCACAACATAGTGAAGACCCAAAATAAAATATTCAAACATGAACCACCTTCAAAAATTATTCCTCAAAGATCCACAACACACTACAACACCCTATTAGCCAAGAACATGAAAAACATGAACATGCAAGAGAAAATATTGAATCACGAGAACAACGATCAATGCAGACATGCAACATAGATAAAGCATGATCTAGAAACATCCAAAAACATCATGAATCACCAGAGAAGCATCCAAAACAACTAAACTTACTAAAATATCATCATTTTCATTCAAGAACACCAACTAAAGCAACAAGATGACTGTTAGAATACAACTGCTCATAACTCGATCAAATCTTCACATAGATCTCTGAAACTTAACATGGATAAACTAGATATACTCTACAAGAAATCATTTAATCCATAACCACTGATCATCAATGTACTGAACTAACCAATAGACTAACCTTCACTTCACCACTAACAACCTGCAACTTATTTCATTACAATTTTCTCAATATCCTCGACATATACAATTTCTAAGACATTAATGCCAATAGTGTTGACATCAATGACAACCACATATCAATAACACAACCACAACATCCAAAAACACCACTCATAATCAACTGCCATGATATTTTGAACAGGTACCACATCCCTAGAAGAACTAGGTGCATTGAGGTTATAAGGCTAAAAAGGCCTTTGATTGAAATTCCTCCTTTGAATTTGAGGATTAGCTTGGTATGAAGCTTGATAAGGTGGCTGGTAATGCTTCTTTTTGATACTGATTAATTCATTACCAAAATTTTGCAATTTTTTTTGAATATTATCATTTTTCTCCTTCATACATATCAACTCTTGGGATTGATTTGAGACAACATTCTCTTGAGCTACAACTTGGTTATTAAATGCTGGAAATGAAGGGACAACTATAGTAGGTGGTAAAATAGGGACAATTGGCTGTACCTCAGCAAAAAATGGCATTGGAGGCCTAGGTGCTAACTCTCCAGCTTGAATTAAACTATTCTCAACCCTTATAACAACATCAAATGCTGTTGGTAATGAATTCCCACCCATAGACTGTATTAAAAGTGCAATATCACTATTCAAAGATTTGAGATAAAACAAATATGCATAATCATTTGAAGGTTTTACCGAGGCTGGAATTCTATTCCAGGTCTTCTTGAAGTGGTAATTGAAGTCCACCAAGTGTTCATGTGGAGCTCTTTTGATGATAGTGAGCTACTCCACTAGTGAAAGATGATCTGACTTGTCTTTGAATTGCTTATTCAGCTGCTCTCCTAGCTGATCCCAGGTTGCAATTGAATTAATAGCAAGGCCTCTGAACCATTGGAGGGATTTACCCTTGAGAGAAGCTACCAAGAGCCTTACCGCAATATTTTTCTCAGTAATATGATGCAATCCACACAACAAGGCCACATCTCTAATGTGTTCTATGGCTGTTGTATGGTCCTCTCCAGTGAAAAAGGGTAGACTCTTAAGGGTTGCTGCTGGTATATCATTATGTTGAGCAAGATCCAAGGGACTTCCTTGATCAAATGAAACAAAAGGTTGATTCCTAAGTGGCAGATCATGAGCCATAATAACTCTTGAATGACTAACGTTGTTTGAAGAACTACTAGAAATAGTGGAACTTGCTGATATTTGAATTAAAAATTTTGAAAATAGAGGATTGCTATAAGTTGAAACTGAATTTACTGCGTTCTTAATTACCCTAGTACTTCTTGATGGTAGCTCAGAATGCTCAATAGGATTTTCACTTTGTCTGGTTTGATACTTTCTCATAAGCTTTAATCACTGAAATTGCTAAAACCAAAGCCTTGGAGTCACCAAGTGTGAAAATTTTCTTTCTAGAAGATTGAAATACTATTGCTCAAACCAAAACAACGTAATGAAGCTCTTTTTGAACTGAATAATCAACTCAATGTCCCACTAGGCATGCCAAAAACTGTTGTCACGGGGATTTGCACCTGATACTAAGTTCAAAACTCTTAAATCTTGTGCAACATGGGACTACTCTCAGGATGTGGGTAACCTATGGTGAGGGTAGACCTCTAGATTCATGGGCTGGCTCCCTTTGAATATATCTTTAAATACTTGGTGATTCTAATGGGAAAAAGGGAAAGAAGGAGGTGCTTGTAATTAAAACCTAATACTAACAGGTGATGCACTAAAAGGTAAAACTTGACAATGCTATTGAAAATCACAAAAAACTAGTCAATTAAAGAAGCTACATTATCTCACAACTTAGCTACACATGCTTACAAAAGTGATTCTTATAAAAGGTTTTAGCTTTCTAATGTTCATTAAAAGGAAAAAAATGGTGTTTTCACAATTTTGATGCTACAGAATAACAAACACATTCACATACCTACACTATAACATGATACCTCTTGCATCCAATATTGAAGGAATTCTAATAAAATAAAGAACACAATATTTTAATCAAATCATCCACTAACAGTACTAAAACCAGAAGAAAATTGAGGGGGAAACAAGCTTCTTTTATTGAAAATCAGGACTCTCTTGCATTACAAATCTATCAAAACTAATAAGGAATGAGTTACAAAGTATGTATGTTGCTGCAACAACATTGAACCAAACTCAGAACTAGAGAGAAAAGATGAGAGAATAAGAAGACTTATACCAAACGCTCCAAGAATTCAAAATTTGAATTTTGGCTCCAAGACATGATGTGTTGTCAAAATTCCATCCTCTCCCTCAAATCAGGCATGTGACTGAAATAAAACTCCTTCAAGTATGCATAAGGAATCATCAATTTGAAAACAACTCCAAGGGTCATATGTAACTGAAAACCCCTCCAAAATAGGGTTGGAACTGAAAGAATCAAGGAGTTAGGTGCCTCAAATTTCTCCTTGATTGGAACTCCATCCATTTGGACTCTTAATTGAAGATGAACTCTCAGTTAAGTGACGAAAAATATTGATTTTGCTCCACATGTTGGCTAATCTCTTTAACCACCTCCTAGATATATGCAAAAGCTTTAAAGCTCTTAACAAATCCCTTTTGACTATCTCCTTCAAAATTACATCATAAGGCATCTTATTTTGCATTTCATAAGTAACATTTATTTAAAGTGATTTATATTTTATCACTTAAATAAAGTTATACAGTTTGTTTTAAATGCAAAAATAAAAGCCAAATACAAAAGGCTATGAGATAGTCACATACACAAGACTAATTTTGGCTTAGTCTTATAAAGTGTACAAAAGGAATTATAAGGCAAGAAAAATATGCCATGGCTAAACATATGAATTAATTTTTTTCAAAAACTAAAGGGAAAAAGCCTTTACTCTTATCGAGCCTTCCTAGGGTTATCAAAACCCTAAAATGAATGATAGACAATTCATTTACATTTCATTTCTCTTTGTTGCTCTTGAGAGGGCCCCACCATAAGAAAACCCTAGGCTGAGCTTTTCAAATGGAAATTTCTGCCTTTATGTTGTTTCTTTGCAGATATGGAGGTTTCATGCATGGTAAGTCTAATTTTTGTTAAGAATTTGACTTTTATTTTCAGTTTGAAGCCAAAAATGAACTCATTTGGTTGCGGCCAAAGCATTTTCTGATTTTTTTTTTCTATGCTTTCATTTCTCTGTTGATTCCTTCATTTCATTGGCCGCCATGACTAGCTTTCGAGAAGGAAAAATGAGTGAAATCCCACGACCTTTCATGTATCTCTCTGGAGAAACAAAGTAGGTAAGTTTTCTATCATTAAATCTTGTATTTGAGCTCCATACTTTTTATTTATTTCTGTAAAAGTGCTCTATTTGAGTCCCATGAGAGTAAATCTTCTTTTAAACTGAAAGAAATTGATACTTTTTTGTGTATTATGCCATATAAAGGCCACCATGAGGGTTTTTGTGGGTGTTTATGGCCATGGGTTTTTAATGGTATTTTTTCCTTGAGCAACATACAACTTATAAGAACTCCCTTTAAAACAATCTCAAAAATTTGTTCAAAACCCTCTCATAACCAGCAATAGCTGGACCATGCTTGCATGGAATTGATGCTTCTATCCTGGTTTTTTTTTATGTTATACTTCTCCCAACAAGAAATATGTGAATTTTTGTAGCATAATCTTGAATCTCTTCCATTTCCCACTCAGCATATTCTATTTCTGGAAGCTTAAAAGCTACATTAGTTATTTTATGAGTGACATTTGATACATTCTCTATTATAATAATGATCTTCTTCAGCTAAAAAAAACTCTCAATGGTGTTTATGGTTGCTAAAGCCACTATATAAATGAAAAAAATCCTCAAAGTCCTTTACGTGATTTGCTTTCATTAGAAAAATGAAATTCTCTTTTATATTCTAGCTTCTACATAAACATCTAGCTTATGCTCTGCACTTATAATCTATTTAAGGCTCTAAACTCTATGACAGAATATCATGATGCTTCCCTATTGTATCTGCATATATGTAATATTTGATAGTTCTATTCAAACGAAGCTATTTTTCTGTACATAATGTATTTTTGTCTCTATTCTGTACTTAGCAATGACCTCCATTTTAATATTCACAGGAAGCATAATTATTTTAGAGGACATTGTTTATTTGATATGGCATTTACTTCTCATTATGCAAAAGAACTAACTCATAATATTGCTTCACACACATATTGCTTCATACAGTGCTTGTCATAATATCTCATCATTACCATTGTATTTTGTCTTTTTGTCACCGTGGTTCTTCTTTGTCTTTTACACTTGGTGCTGTCTTGCCTCAAAGATATTTTGTGAACTTAATATGTATGCCTATTCACTATCATTCCATGACCGTGTTGATATAATGAATTTTAACATTGCATTTCCCTCTTAAATAAGCTCAATTGAGCTCATTATTTGACAACTCAACATGCCAAGCTCAACCCTTGTCAAAGCCACATTTCAACCCACATGTTGTAGTTTGATAAATGACAACAACAACATTAATTTTTCTGTATCTGCACATGAAGCAAACAAGTTAGATAAAAATAGTGAATTTGATGATTCTCTAATGATTTGATATGACACTTTTGCATTTATATCTCTGACAATGACTGAGTTGATTTAATTTGATAATGGCTGCAAATTATGTCTGTTGATGAAACATGTAGCTGGATTTCATGCCTTGAGCTCTAACAAAATCTCTAAATTAATTGCAAGTGTATCTAGAACTTGGAAGCAAGAGGAACATGATCCCTACATCTGCCTTTAAGGCAATGACGAACATGACCTCCTATGTGTTTTTCCTTTAGTTTATCTTTCGATGTATGGTTTACATTCATTCTTGAATTAAATCAACCTAGTCATTCCCATGACTTGTGTGGGATTACAAAAACATTGCTTTAAATAAATCAACTATTTTATAATACGTAATGACTTGTGTATTCAGTTGAACTTGTTTTCAATTACACAATATGAAATAACTAAATAAAATTGTTCAAACCACATGTTTTGTAATCAAGATGAATGATAATTTCTACATATTTTGCTCCAAAACTACAATTATTTTCTGATAAACAACAGTAACATTAACTGCATAGAATAGTTTAGCTTCACATAACATCCTTTGAATGTTTGTTTTCTAAATGAAGTCTGTTTGTTGCTTTGTCCAGATTGTTCATCAGTTCAACAATTCCACTTTTACTATTGCATAATTCTGATAAATCAATTCTTAGAAAACCCTTCATTCAAAAATTAAATGTTCATTGGATGGTCTATGCATAAAAAAAAAATTATACCCCATGAAACAATTGCCCATTAAAACTTCACTAATTTAAGCGGGAAGCTAAAAACTAGTAACAGTTGGATTGAACAACATAAAATGGTACATGTTTTTTTGTGTAGGAGACAAGTCACATCCACAAACATGGGAGATCTATGCAAAATTTAAGAAATTGGCTTGGCAAATGAAGGCATCAAGGTATTTCTAGATTCAAGACTTTTACTCAATGCTGTGGAATAGAAGAAAAAAGAATAATTTAATTTCCACCATAGTGAAAAGTTAGCAATTGCATTTGGTTTGTTAAACATGGCGCTTGGTACATCTATTAGAGTTGTTAAGAATCTTTGAGTATGTTATGATTTTCACACTACATCTAAATTCATCTCCAAGATTGTTTCAAGAGAAATTTTTCTAAGAGATGTGAACCATTTCCATCATTTTAAACAAGGAAAATGTTCTTGTTGAGGATATTGGTGATGCTCAATGAAGCAATCTAAAAAATAGGCATAACAAGAGGGATTTTTTTGTCATATGTGCAAGAGAGGGGGACCAACCGCGTCAAGGCTCTAGGTCATAGAGAGCCGAGAGCGGAGGGATGCCCTAACTTACCTCACTCTAAAGGGGTGTTTTAGATAGGTATCGAGAACGATGAGGACTATAGAGTACTTCAAT
The DNA here is from genome assembly GCA_007258455.2 of Sequoia sempervirens. Classification (NCBI taxonomy): domain Eukaryota; kingdom Viridiplantae; phylum Streptophyta; class Pinopsida; order Cupressales; family Cupressaceae; genus Sequoia; species Sequoia sempervirens. Next base: position 539,251,258 of record VDFB02270651.1, on the reverse strand, counting down.
CACCCTTCAGACCCAAAATACAAATTTGGTCTAGGTGATCTAGTTTTTGGAGTCAATACTGTACCTCAGAGAACTCTCTATCCGAGGATAACATCGCAATTCTAGGACGACAGTGCAATGTGTTGGTGTCTCTTGGGCACGCTAGTGTCTATATGACTAAAGGACATAAAGTACAATATAAACTACCAAAAAACAAAATAACATCCTAGCTAGTTATTCTTAAACAAACAAAACTGGACATTAAAGTACAAAAAATACAAACTAAGATGATAAGGTAGATAGATGCAAGCAAGAGTGATGAAAATGATCTAACCAAGGCACCAGTTTTCCAGCTAGCTCCAAATGTACATTCACCTACACACAAGAAAAAGGGGAAAATGTTGGGGATGTATAGAGGTCTACCTCAGTCAAACCCCCGTTTTGGTGTTTCCACCTCCATAGATAGCCATAATAGAAAAGAGATAGAAATATGTGATAAAGAAGTAAAGAAAGTAGAGAATGCAATAAACTCTATAAAACAGTAAAATTCTACTCAACCAAATCACAAAGGAGAGGAGTAAAACGTTGCCACTTCCACCCAAAAGCTCACTAGCCAATGGAGGAGAATACAAACTTGGCAAGGTCACCATAGCCTCAACTGTGATGAAAGGAGGTCACACAAGACTTCAAGCCCACACTGTTATGGATTTCTTCACACTTGCTATGTGGAGTTGATGGAGTACTGCTATTGCAATGGAGTGTTGAAGTGTTGCTTGAGAGTGAGGTGAATGCTAGAGAGTGAAATGAAGTGCTTAGAAGATGTAAAGAGATGGATTGAATGAAGAATGGATGAATTTTAAGGAAGAATGAGAAAGAATAAGTCATTTTTGGGTCAGTTGGTTGAAGAGGGACATTACAATTCATCCCCAATTGGGAGTGTAATGCCTCTACCAACTTTAGATGCAAGAATCTGTTAGGGACGACAGTGTGCCGCGTGTGCATCCCCAACAAATATTCTCCCACTGACACTACAAAAATATGCCAAATGGAAGGAAGATAGTTAGGGGATGTGGAATTTCACCTTTAGATTTGATTTTCTAAGGTGTGGGTGTGTAAAAGGGGAATTTGTGTAAGGGATGCAAATTCGCTCCTATACATTTTGCCCCCACTTTAGTGAGCACAAGACTGATGAGTGCTTTGGTAAAGTAGATCGAGGAGTTAGTAGGGTTAGAAAAGTATTCCTAAACCATCAAGGAAGCAGATCAGGACCTGGAAATCTTGAAAGCACAAGGCAGGAAAAATACTCCATACGCATGCTTCCTAAGGAGTTTCAAACAAAAGACTCCATAGCCCCATAGAAATATGAGGTTGCATAAAGTACATTGAAGGCCCTTAGACCAACGATGGAAAAATATCACAAGATGAAAGAATCTTACATGCCTGTAGACCTGCAAGGAGGAATCCCCCAAGATCTCTCACATGAAGGAAGCCCCGTGAAGTATGCACCTTATAGGCCCACAAAACTACAACAAGGTATCCCCCAAGATCTCTCACATGAAGGAAACCTAAATGAAAGTTCCTTACAGGTCTGCGAAAATTCAAGGAGGCATCCCCTAAGATCTCTTTCATGGAGGAAACCCAAAGGAGGAGACTCCGTAGAGTCAAATTGGAAAGTGTCTTTACAGGCGTACTTGCAAAGTGACATGTTTACCCACAGATAAAGCATGTATGAGAATAAAGCGGCCATGCAAGCGATCAAGAAGACAGTCATGTAGACCATCAAAAAATATAAAGCTTTCAAAGGGGTCCCTCAGGAACTTGATGTGAAAAGAGGGTCCACTCAAGGGATGCGCTGCTTCAAAGTGCAAAAGAGACTTTTTTTTCTCAAATTGATTCATCATCAAGGAATCCTTTTGAAAGATGTTCACTTCATCAAGGAATTTGAAAGGAAGAAAATTCCCCCTCATGAGGGGAAGGCCAAAGCTGCTTCCACCTCGAAGGAAAGTTTTCAAGTTCTTTCTTTGTGAACCCATGATGAAGGAAACACATTTCGTTAGGGGTCCTAGTTGTGAATGCGGTTTTGAAAAGGAAATGTTCGTGAGGATTTTTGAGAAAAGATTCATTGGTGATGAATGCATTTTCTAAAAATCAAAGCATCATAGAGATAGTGTTATCACACATGAGAGGGACAACCCAAGCAAAGAAGAGAAAAATAAAGGAAAAGAGTGAAAAAGAAATAAACATAAACAAAGTGCATAGGGGTGATCCAATATTTTGGGGTTAGAACTACTCATAAATATATATTGTGTTGGTATGGAGCCTGATTAGTCTCCAAGTGGGAGATTGTTGGTATGTGGCGACTAATCATGCTATACTATATAGCCCATGGTTTATTGTACACCCCAAAAATTTGGAAGCTTCTAAACTTGTTAAAAAGGGGTTCGGATGGGTATTACAGTATGATGAAAAACATGATTATTCGCAAGATTGTAATAGGTTTTACACTGGATAATAAAAGTATTGGATGGTTGCGGTTTGGTGGATGTAGCCTGGATTGGGTGAACCACATTAAATTTTTGTGTTATGATTTAATCTGTGTGTGTTTTAGTTTCTCTATTTATTAATTAAATATGCATTTAATTGTTAGATATCTGCCATCTCTAACCCTAACAAGTGGTATCAGAGCGGGTTGTGTTTCGATTATCATCTGTAGGAAGGTCTCATGACTGAGTGAGAGCAATGGTAGATGAGGGTAAGAAGGTTGAGAAGTTTAATAGGTAGAACTATCAGTTATGGAAGATGCAGATGGAGGACTATCTCTATCAGAAGGATTTATGGTGGCCATTGGAAGGGAAAACCAAGAAACCCTCAGCAATGTCAGATGAGGACTAGGAGATCTTTGATAGAAAGGCTCTTGGAAGTATTCGTTTGTGCCTGGCACAATCGGTGGCATTCAATATTACAACAACAAAGACAACTCAAGAGCTGATGGAAACCCTGGCAAAGTTATATGAAAAGCCTTCTGCTTCGAATAAGGTATTTCTTATGAAGCGTTTATTTAATATGAAAATGGTAGAAGGTGGGTCAGTTACTAATCATTTGAATGAGTTTAATACTGTCACCAGTCAATTAACTTTTGTAAAAGTAAAATTTGATGAAGAAGTTAGGGCTCTTTTGATTTTGTGTTCTTTGCTTGAAAGCTGGAATAGCTTGGTAATGGCTATTAGCAATTCTATTTCTGGTTCGAATACATTGAAGTTTGATGATGTTGTTGGTGTTATTTTGAGCGATGAAATTCATAGGAAAAGCTCAGGTGGAACATCCACATCAGGCAATGTTTTGAATGTAGAAAACAGGGGCAGAACAAAGGAGAGAGGAAATGATTCTAGAAATCGTGGGAAGTCACGAGGAAAATCAAAGGACAGAAGGTCCCAATCTAGAAACAAGAAGGATTGTTGGTACTGTGGTAAGCCGGGTCATTTGAAGAAAGATTGTCGGTCTCAGAAAAGTAAAGGAGACAAAAAGGAAGGAAGTAAAGAGGCAAAAGTGGTAAGTAATAAATCTGATGAGGATGCTTTGATTCTTTCCCTTGATAATGCTGATGATTCTTCGGTGTTAGATTCAGGGGCTTCATTTCATGCTACCCCCCATAGAAGTTATTTTCTTGATTATGTCCAAGGGGATTTTGGGATGGTTTATTTAGGAGATAATGAACCCTGTCAGATTGTTGGAAAGGGAAGAATCAAGATTAAGTTGCAGAATGGAAATCATTGGCTACTACGTGAGGTAAGGCATGTTCCAAAGTTAAGCATAAATTTAATTTCAGTAGGGCAACTAGATGATGAAGGTTGTGTTGTTACTTTTAGTGATAAAAATTGGAGGGTCACAAAGGGTGCCTTAGTGGTAGCAAAAGGTGTGAAAGTAGGCACCTTATATCTTTGTACAGGTCATACTGTTCCTTCTACTTTAATTGTTATAGAAAAAGGTCAATGTTCAGGAACAGTTGCTGCAGTTCAGGTAGAAGATCATACAGTTGTTGTGGACTCTAAATCAGCACTGTGGCATAATAGACTTGGGCATATGAGTGCAAAAGGTATGAAAGTACTTCATTCAAATAATGTTTTACCAGGTCTAAAATGTGTTAATATGGATTTCTGTGAAAGTTGTGTGTACGGAAAACAAAAGAGAGTAAGTTTTCTCAAGGATGGGAAACAAAAGGAAGATGAGAAATTGGAGCTTGTGCATACAGATGTATGGGGACCAGCTCAGGTATCTTCTCTTGGTGGCTCTCTGTATTATGTTACATTCATTGATGATGCAACTAGAAATGTATGGATTTATTTCCTTAGGCAAAAATATGATGTATTTGAAACTTTTAAAAAATGGAGAAGCTTGGTTGAGAATGAGACTGGTAAAAGGATAAAATGTCTTAGATCTAATAATGGTGGTGAGTATTGCAGCAAAGAGTTTGAAGATTATTGTTCCTCTAATGGTATTCATAGACAGAAAATGGTTCCAAGGACTCAACAGGAAAATGGAGTGGCTGAACGCATGAATAGAACAATAATGGAGCATGCACAGACTATGAGATTGCATGCTAGGCTGCCTTTAAAATTATGGGAAGAGACTATAAACACTGCTATTTATTTAATTAATAGAGGTCCCTCTAATCCTTTGGGTTGTTGTATTCCAAAGGAAGCATGGAAAGGTAAGAAGGTGAGTTATTCTTTTCTCAAAACCTTTGGTTGTGAAGCATTTGCACATGTAGATTCTGAAAATAAAACCAAGCTTGATGCAAAATCAAAGAAATGTGTATTTGTTGGATATGGCATTGATGAATTTGGTTATAGGCTTTGGGATTTTGAAAATCAGATAATTGTGAGAAGCAGGGATGTCATATTCAATGAGAAAGTGTTGTACAAAGATTTGTTGCTGCAGCATGAGAAGAAAAGAAATGATTATGTAGTGTTGCATGATACTCCAAACAATGATGTTTCATTGGTTCCTCATGCTGGGAAACAACAACAATAGATACCACAAACTCCTGTTAGATGGTCTTCAAGGATAAGTAGACCTCCGAAAAGATTCTCTCCCTCTTTGTATACTATTTTGTTAACTGATGCTGGTGAACCAGAATATTATGATGAAGCTATGCAGGTGGATACCAAGGTTCAGTGGGAGCATGGAATAGAAGAAGAAATGGACTCCTTGCTGAAAAACCAAACTTGGGAATTGTGCAAGTTGCCTACAGGTAAAAAGGCTTTATCAAACAAACGGGTTTATAGGCTGAAAGAGGAAGATGGAGGTAAGAAAAGATTTAAAGCCAGATTAGTTGTAAAGGGATTTGCACAGAAAAAGGGTATTGATTTTGATGAGATTTTTCCTCTTGTTGTTAAAATGATTTCTATTCGTATTGTTTTAAGTATTGTGGCTGCTGAATATTTGCATATAGAATAGCTTGATGTTAAAACAACCTTTCTCCATGGTGATTTGGAAGAGAAAATATATATGGACCAGCCACAAGGATTTGAGGTCAAAGGTAAGGAGAAACTAGTGTGCAGATTGAAGAAAAGTTTATATGGCTTGAAGCAAGCATCTCGGCAATGGTATTTAAAATTTGATAGTTTTATGGCTGAGCAAGGCTACAGCAGGTGTAATTCTGACCATTGTGTTTATTTTAAGAGGTTGGATAATGACAACTACATTATTTTGTGTTTATATGTTGATGACATGCTTGTAGCTAGGTCTAACATGGATCACATAAGTGAGTTAAAAAAACAATTAGAAAATTCTTTTGCTATGAAATATTTTGGGGTAGCAAAACAAATTCTTGGTATGGAAATTTGGAGAGATAGGAAAAACAGAAAATTGTTTTTATCTCGGGCTAATTATGTTGAAAAGGTGTTGCAGAGATTTCATATGGAGAATGCAAAAGCTGTCAGCACACCTTTTCCTAGTCATGTTAAATTGACTAAGGATATGTGTCCAAAGACATAAGAGGAGGAAGAAAAAATGTCCAAGGTACCATATGCTTCAGCTATAGGCAGTCTAATGTATGCCATGGTATGCACGAGACTGGATATTGCACATGCTGTAGGAGTTGTTAGCAGGTATTTGAGTCATCCCAAAGTTGAGCATTAGAATGTGGTAAAATGGATTCTCAGGTATTTGAGAGGTACATCCAATCATTGTTTATGTTTTGAGGGCTCTAATATTGATTTAAAAGGCTATGTTGACTCAGATTTAGTAGGGGATATAGATACTAGGTGGAGTACCATAGGTTATGTATTTGCAGTTGGTGGGACAGTAGTGAGGTGGATTTCTCGATTGCAGAAGGTGGTTGCTTTATCCACCACAGAGGTAGAGTATGTTGCTACAACAGAGGCAGCAAAGGAGATGATATGGCTGCAACTTTTCATGGATGAGTTGGGCAAACAACAGGCTGAAAATTACTTGTTTACAGATAGCCAGAGTGTTATACATCTTGCAAAGAATTCTGCTCTGCATTCTAAAACAAAACACATCCAGTTGAGATATCATTTCATTCTGTTAGTGTTGGAGGATGGACAGGTTAAGTTGGACAAGATACATACAGATGTAAATCCAGCAAATATGTTTACGAAGGCGGTGACAAAATATTCTGGTTCACCAACATCAGTTAACAAAATAGTATACAAAGAGGGAGAGAATCTTTCTGGAGGTCTACTTATGTTAGAAGATCAGCTAACAGGAGTTTGTGGTATCTGTTGTTGCTGTTGTTGCCCAACATGAGGAACCACTGAAACATCATTGTTTGGAGTATCATCCAACACTACATAATCATTTCCTTTCTTCTCATGTTGCAGCAACAAATCTTTGTACAACACTTTCTCATTCAATATGACATCCCTGCTTCTCACAATTTTCTGATTTTCAAAATCCCAAAGCCTATAACCAAATTCATCAATGCTACATCCACCAAACTGTAGCCATCTAATACTTTTATTATCCAGTGTAAAACCTATTACAATCTTACGAGTAATCACGTTTTTCATCATACTGTAGTACCCATTCGAACCCCTTTTTAACAAGCTTAGAAGCTTCCAAATTTTTGAGTTCTACAAAATCAGATTTTTCTTTTTTCATTGATTTTTCCCTTTTTTGGTGATCACACAAAAAAGTAGGAAGAAAATTTTTCTTGGGGGCTGCCGCCCCCGAACCCCCGCCCGAGGCCCAGCCCGGCCCCAAACCTCGGGAAGGATAGGGGCTGGGGTGTACAATAAACCATGGGCTATATAGTATAGCATGATCAGTTGCCACATACCAACATATATGTGTAATAATAGTATATAAATGAACTATCATCAACCCCCTACTATATCAAACCATGTGAAGAATGTGCGAGAATACAAAGTAAAATAAAAAATTGGGTCAATATGGAAGGGAAGCCTAAATGCCCTTAACACTTTGCATCTTCCCTAATTTTTCAAGAATCAAATGCAAACATGGAAGAATGATGATACACATAGAAGAAGGTTTACGAAACAAAATCACTCATGTACCCAAGAAACAACAAGGGTGACAAGGGTCATCCAAGAACACATAGCACAAGTACGGGCGAACACATCACAACACACACACTTCTATTCTAAAGATGAAGAAGAGGCCTCCCCCTAACACTCATTGACCAAGAGGTCATCCACTTCCCACTCTAGATCATCATAAGGGGAAGGAGGACAAGCCTAGAATGGTGGAATATTAAGGGGAGGAGCTTTCGACCCTCCTGCAACAAGGGCTAAGGAAGAAGGCCTTGCAAGGTATCCTCTACGAAGATCGCTCACAAGGATGAAACTTCATCTAGAGGGTTGAACATGCACTTTATTGGAGTGCCATGTCATACCTCAAAGGATAGAGAGGACTGCACCCAAGATTCACTACTTGGCTCACCTAGTGACTCGGCAACGATGACAAACTCAAGGGAAGTCAGGACTTGTTTTATTACCAAGATAGAAAAATCTACCACAGGACCACCTTTCGGAGAAGGTGGGCTCCTATTACATCCTCCATTGTTGGAAAGGTCACCCTCCACCTTCTACTTCGTCAGGAGATGTGAGCTCCCCACAAATGAGGCAAGAGGCTTGGAGGAAGAGGAGGAGGAGAAAATCGTGACAGACACCATCGAGGTGTTCAACATGTCCATGGGTTTTGGGAAAGGCGAGATGTCTAGAAGGGACATCAACAAGGGTGGATCAACAGAAGGAGCGATGAACACCTGCACCTTTTTAGGGTCATACACACTCACAATAGGAGCTAGAAGCAATACAGATCTTGGTTGAATGGAAGTAGAGGGGAGGATAGAGGAGGACATAGCAAGAGACCCTAATACATGAATAGCCATTTCCTCTTCCTTCTTCTCTAGAGTGGCTTGCTTAGCTACGAGAGCCTTTCACCTGTGCTTACGCTCATGCGCAAGATGGTTTATGTGACTCTTCAAGCGAGAGGCCGGGAGCTGTGAAGGAATAGAAGGATCCTGCTCAGCCATAAGAGTGTCCATTATAGGTGTTTTTGGCAGAGGGACATGCTCCTAAACAGGAGGAGGAGGAGTGGGTTGAGAAACAATGGGGGGAGTGAACTCTACTGTCTCGACAGTGGGCCTCTTCCCATTTACTACATTTGGAGTAGAAGTGGTGGGAGGCTGCAAAGGTTGGGACATAGAGGATTCCCCATGGTGATCTTTTCTGCTGCCATACCAAATGAGCCTAGGCTTCGTGGGCAAGACATGAAGCTCACACGCAAGATGCTTGGGATTTTTCCAAGTGAGCACCATAGGATTCTTTCACAAGCGCGAAACATAATCTAATGGCACCACAACAAGGTGAGAGGAAGCATTAGGGTAAACAACGAGAGAAGAAGAGGAGCCCTGAGATCACTTCCCTTATTTCCTTCGAGCCACGGTGGCATCGTTGTCAAATTTTTAAAAAGCCCTATGTGAAATTACATAGTCACTTTAGGCATTAAGCACCATATCTTGTACTTTTGATAAGTTTGGTAGAAGAGGTCCTTCCTAGGTGGGAGAGGACCAATGGGTGCCGACTAAAAGTAATCTAAGGAGTAACTACCATGCCCAACTAGTGGTCTATAGCCAGTGTTGTGGATCACGTGTACGAAACCCTCATGCATGAACTTCAAACACTGATGCACAACCAAGGGAATTGTGTTCATAGCTACTAGCCAGGGGATACCCAGCTTCACTTTGAAGAGTTCAGACCCCAGGATTATATCAAATAAAAGGTTTACAATTTTAGGTCCAACAAGAACTAATAAAACAATACTACCAAGAGGGGGTATGGAAAGTCTGTTGTGTGTACAAATGGTGCTCATAGGTGCATCGTACCCATCTTTATGCAGAAAGTTAATTAACATGATCACCTCAATTATAATGTTCACCTGAGATGTTGAGTCAACAAGAACACCTACTACAGTGTTTCTGTTGATTCATGTAGGGATATAGAGAGGAGACGATTCCCTATTAAAACCCATCGGCAGGTCCTGCGAGGTGAAGGTTATACTTGGACTACTATTTGTAGGCTACACAAAGGGGATAGGTTGATGTAGAAAAGACGCCATCACGCACACTAAATGACACTTTCACAAAGCCCCCAAAAGGTTGTAAAATAGGATAGTGACTCAATTGAGGTTTCGTTATGTAACACTTACGGAACCATCCAACTATGCCCACTAGGATTCGTAGGTTGGGTTGTGAGGTGAAAGGCCCCACAATGCTCCTAGAACACAAGGAAAGGAGCTTTTAGTACTGCAAGATGAAACCAAAATGGTTCATGTTGAATTCACAAAAAATGTAAGAGAGGGGGATCAACCACGTCAAGGCTCCAGGTCATGGAGAGTCGAGAGCAGAGGGCTGCCCTAACTTACCTAACTCTAAAGGGGTGTTTCAAATAGGGATCAAGAATGATGAGGACTATAGAGTACTTCAATCACCCTTCAGACCCAAAATCCAAGTTTGGGCTAGGTGAGCTGGTTTTTAGAGTCAATACTATACCTCAGACAACTCTTTGTCTAAGGATGACAACATAGTTCTTGGACGACGACGTGGCATGTTGGTGTTTATATGGCCAAAGGACATAAAGTACAATATGAACTACCAAAAAACAAACTAACAACCTAGAAATTTATTCTTAAACAAAAAAAATAGAACAATAAAGTACAAAAAGTACAAACAAAGATGATAGAGTAGTTAGATGAAAGCAAGAGTGATGAAAATGATCTCACAAAGGCACCAATTTTCCAGCTAGCTCCAAATGCATGTTCACCTACACACAAGAAAGAGGGGAAAATTTTTGGGCTGTATAGGGGTTTGCCTCAATCAGACTCCCGTTTTGGTGATTCCACCTCTACAGATAGCCAAAATAACAATGAGATAGATATATGCAATAAAGAAGTAAAGAAAGTAGAGAGTGAAATAAACACTACAAAATAGTAAAATGCTACTTAACCAAATCATAAAGGAGAGGAGTGAAACATTACCACCTCCATCCAAAAGCTTACTGGCCAATGGAGGAGAATGCAGACATGGAAAGGTCACCACAACCTTAACTGTGATGAAAGGAGGTCTCGCAAGACTTCAAGCCCACAGTGTTATGGCTTGCTTCACACTTGCTATGTGGAGTTGATGGAGTGCTGTTGGTGCAATGGAGTGTTGAAGTGCTACTTGAGAGCGAGGTGAATGCTAGAGAGTGAAATGAAGTGCTTAGAAGATGTAAAGAGATGGATTGAATGAAGAATAGATGAATTTTAAGGAAGGAGAAAGAATAAGGAATTTTTAGGACAATTGGTCGAAGAGGGACGTTACAATTCCTCCCCAATCGAGAGTGTAACGCCTTTGCCAACTTTAGATGTAGGAATCTGTCAGGGATGACAGTGTATCACGCGGATATTAGTGTGTCATGTGTGAGTCCCTGACAAATATTCTACCACTGATACTACAGACAGATGCCAAATGGAAGGGAGACAGTTGAGTGATGTGGAATTTCACCTTCAGATTTGATTTTCTAAGGTGAGGGTGTGTAAAAGGAGAATTTGCATAAGGGGTGCAAATTTTCTCCTATACAATATGTTGTAGTTACAAGTGGCCTACTAGACATACATAAATTGTGGAAGCAATATACACAAGGCAAGCAAACTATTTCAAAAAAATGCCTCAAAGAAATGTGATATTTCATTTTATAGTTTAACCACAATACCACACCGTTTTCACATGATCCTTGTAGTGACGTGGGAGTTTACCTCTACACTACATTATTATTGCTTGACCTTCATGGTAATGTGGGATGTTATTGCTCAACCTTCATGGTAATGCGGGATGTTACCGCTACATCACACCATGTCTTCTTGGCTCTTGCAGGGATGCATGAGAAGTATTTGATTTACCCCCATACCACACATTTATTGCTCAACCTTCGTGGTAATGCGAGATGTTACCGCTACACCACACCATGTCTTCTTGACTCTTGTGGTATGGAGGTATTATGAAACCTGTCACAATAGCCTTATGAAACTTGTAATGACCATCTATTACCTTGACACAACAATATTATGAAACTTGTCATATTCATGGGCACCTTTTAAATTACATTTAGGTCTATAAGGAAACTATCCTATAGCGATGACAGTTCCAAGAAACATGGAAATGGTTAAACCAATAAATAGTTAACTAGAAACCATGATTTTTCAATGCATAATGGAGAATACACAGAGAGTTAAGTCAGTGAGAAAACATCCTTTGAGAATTTACATCAAAATTATGACAATCTAAGAGTTCATAGTAGAAAATCATATACCCTCAAAGATGTAACAATCATAATAGACCTAGTGATAGCTTTCAGAGTCATAAGAATAAATTCATAAGAGAATAGATGCAAGAGCATGAAAAGACACTGAGATGGAAGGGAAATTGGTAGATTTGATAAGACCTATAGTGAGAAGGTAGAGAGAACAAAGTAATTTATAGTCAAGAGCATCATGGTAGTTTCTTAGGTGACTATATTTGGGAAAGGAGAGAACTTAGTGACAACATTACCATCAAAACAATAAGGATACTCAAAACCATACCAAATCCTAGGGCCTTTTTCATCACCTTGTACAGATCTCAAACATGCATGAAAATATTTCATAGAGACTAGAATCATCTCTATTTTTGATGATCACAAAAAGTAACAAAAAATTAGATTTACAAGTGATGAAAAGAAGTACATGGAAAGTATATTATGCTGAATTTATTTAAAAAAAAAAACTTAACCATTAACTATCCAATACAATTTAACAAAATACAAATATACAATGAAATATTATGATTAAAAAAATGATAATTTTAATGGTTATCTTAAGTTAGACAAAAAAAATTTGTGCAAGTGAAAAATAACACCCTTAGATTATTCTAAACAAATAACATTTTCATTTACATCATTTTCAAGCAACAGTTTTTTAGATCCGTCCAGCTGTACAAAAATCAAATCAAATATGCAACGATCTCAAAGATTTGAAGGTTTAAAAGATTGATATTTTAAGATGTATTCTTGGGTGTATCCTACAAACTTCATCATAGAAGGATGGGTCATCACCTCATTTAGACTTGGATGTGGAACTGTCTTTACTGTTTCCATAGAATCCAAAATAGGCCTAACAAATGCTAGAAGAAATAACCCTATAAACAGGCAAAAGGAAAAGCTAAATTAGTAGTAATTTACTAATTTTCATTCAACTTCTCTATAATCATTTTAAGTACCTGATTCTATTGTACTTTAAAGATTTATAATATGAAGTTTAGCTATTCAAATAGCTTAAATAATGTTAAGTTATAAAACTGATAAATAGGCTTTAGCAAATAAAAAAAAATCCACTTCTAAAATTTTAAATATCTTTACTGTATCTATTTACCGTTGTTAGAGAGTTGCAAACTATAAATTGTCCTTTATCCTATAGGATTGAGAAAGGAAGGACACTATCAAATAGTAATTGAATCATAACAAACAGTCCAAAATCAATGAAAGTTATTGTCAAATGGTGAGAAAGATCTGTCCTCTAAGTCATTTGCACATGGTGATTGAGAACATAGTGAATAAGAGGTAAAGAGCATTAGATCATAGCACTGCAAAATGGTCATGAGTTATGCAATGAACTTCACTACTCTTTTGATCACAAAGGAGATAGAGATAATAACCAACATACTGATGTGCATATAGAATGTTCATAGAGTTCAAACTTCCTTACAAAGCAATTACCACAACAGAGTTTGAGGTGAATTGCACTGGCTATTTTATGCCGATATGGATATGTTCTAACCTGTAGTTAATTGTTGTAGCAAAAAAAATATGCTAAATAGTTGTTCACATACCATTGTTTCAAATTCTAAATTGCTATACCTTATTCTAGGAGCAAATCATAGGGGGAGTCTATGCATAAGACACTATTGTTTCAAATTCAAGTTGCTGGCTCTTTCACAATTGTTTGCTTCATTTATTTGATCTAAGACAGTCTATTGTATAGAATATGCTCTCAAAATCACAGTAAAATCCTTTATTCCAGGATGAATGTTCAAAATATTTCCCATCATAACAATGAACAAAAGCATTGGTCATTAACCTGAACTTTACAAGAGTTTCATCAAATTCTAATTTTCCACTCTCTTTTCCATTTTGAAATTTGTTCACAATTTCATCCATGAAGAACTTCATCAGCCTGTAGATCCTGCTATTAGCCATAACTTTACCAAGTGTTGAGGAAAAACTAAGCAACACTAAAAAACCCTAAAATGGATTACTATAGCAACACTAAATCGACACTCAAGATATATTCCTCTCAAAATGGATGTATCATATTGATGAATGACTTCTTTAATAACTTTGAGTAGTTGAAGGAGAAACGCCATGAATGCAGGTAGATAGAACAAGGGCATGACTAGCAATAAGACTATTGTTGACTTTTAAATCTACAAGAGGACACTTCAAGTGCCAAAATACCATCTTGGAATCACATCATAAATTCTCAGTTGGTGGAAGATGCATAATGACACTTTGAAATAGTTGGAAGAGAAATTGGGAAATAATTGCACATCAAAATCATGAAAATATGGACAATTGGATCAATTTGTAACTCAAAACAATGCATTACAAGATTACAAGGGTCATTTGGAACATAACTGGATCATCAACATCTCTCCACAAGGTCCTTTGTGCAGGAGGTCAACTTCAATTTGGCATTGGAAAGAAATACACCTCTATCAGATTCGTGCAAGAAGTATAAGTGCAAGTGATTCTCACCTTTTGGATAGATGGTAAGTTCATAATGGATCACCCATAAATTATTCAATTAACTTAATGATCTTCAAAAAAATCATGCAAGTTAGAAGGCTCCATCAGAATCACTGTGGAAGATCAGACTTCAAGTGGAACATGTAGAAAAACCAAGTGCATCCACCAAGTTCAACATATCTAATTCAAATGGAAAGTCCTGATGGCGATGTAAACAAGAGGTGATGTTAGCATGACATTATGAAAAGGATTGGGAGCTTCATATGAAGTGATGTAAGTAGGGTGAGGTGACATCAATATGACATCATCTAGGTGGGGATTTCAAAAAGTGAAGTGGATTGGGCTTGCGAAAAAGGTCATTTGAATTGGATGGAGAAACACAAAAATGAAAGTTCAGATGGAGGTGGAAAGTCCACAAAAGAATGTGGAGAAAATGAAGTGAACCAAACAAGTGCACTTGAAAGGAGTTCACTTAGAAAAAATAATGTCATTGGGAGAAGGTGCGAGAAGATGGGATTCATCTGCCTACAAGACCTTTACTTAACCAATTTTAAAAAATAACTATGATTGCAGAGGAATGATTCACAAGTGGAAATTGTGGGAAAACCATCAGGATGTAGAAGTGATCCAATTCACATGAAAATTCCCACAAAACTAGATGGGCATACATTTTCCGCAAAGTGAAAAATTCCAAGAGAACCAAACAAATGGGAAAAAAGGAAAGTTTAGAAGGACAATGGATTTTCATAGAGCCAACACTTGGGTCATTTTATCAATTTAATTCTTATGCGGATAAAATCATCAGAACTTCACCATGCGAGAGAAACCAAGCGAACAAGAAATTGTGGAAACTTGGGCTTGAATCATATGGAAGGACAAAACCCACATGGGCACAACTTTCTATCCCTAGCATATTTCTCAAAACTTCAAAAAGCAACTAGGCCTAATTTTTAGTACTCTACCTATGGGTGCTAAGAGATTTGACAAAAACCCAACCATGGTTGGATTTCTCAAATTGGTTATAAAATTGGTCAAATAGCTAAGGCACAAAAAAATAAAGGACTCGAGTCATAATAGTGTTCTTGTAACATACCAACCCTCTAATGAACTAGAAATTTCTACGTTTTCACCTTTTAAGTAAATCAACTAAGTAACAAGCTATTGTAGTAATTTTTTTTCTTTCTTTATTGAGAATATACGAACAAGATGCCATATATCAAATTACAATAAATATTTCATTTCATTACAATAACTTCACAAGTTACAACAATACAAGAATGCATACATTTACATACATAGCTCCAATGAGCTTTAGAACAAATAGTTGTAAGACAGTCTAGGATCCTTCCTTTCAAATCTTGGTTCTTTTGTCACCTACTATGGAGGAGAAGCATCACTCAAGCACTTTTCCACTAACCATGGATTCTTAATGTGGTCCCCCACAAATATATCATTTGATAGATGGCCCTTCCCTTCAATGAAGAGATTGGTAGAGTAACCGATAATGACAACCAACTAAGCATAGTGTTGTGTCCTACATAACTAGAACTTGTAATCCCACAATCTTAGACTAGCATGTAATACTAGATCATGGTGAATTGATAGTTGAGCCAAAGGTCATCACACTACTTTGGCCAAATTATTTCATCAGTATTTTCTACTAAGGGTCATCTATCACATACACTACTCAGAGCCGATTTGACTTAAGGCCATCTTAAACTATGCATAGGTATTTCCTTCAATGGATAATCTATCATCCCAGAGATAACCTATCACCATTTTATTCTACTTGGAATAAACCTGCTTAACAAGTAAGTAAACAAGCTAGGTATTTCCTTTAATGGATAATATATCATCCCAGAGATAACCTATCACCATTTTACTTACTTGGAATAAACCTACTTAACAAATAAGTACACAAGCTCCCTCCCATACTAGATTAACTATCCTAGGATTAAACACAAGCTTTTCTAGTTAAATCAATAACTTAGCTAAGTGTATCACATGTTCCTCTCATGTTCAATCATACGTAGTATATAATACCTATGATAAACACCAAACTCCTATTATGGAGTACTTAAAAGCACAACATGAAAACAACATAAAAGCTTCAATTTCATTTTCAAAGACACTCTAATTTCTCTAATGCACACACTGGAAAAGAAAACTCAAGCATACATGGAAGACACATCATTCATAAGTAAAATAACTAAGAAGAAGAGACCCTCATGCCTATTATCACTTACCCAAATAATTGACAACAATGTAGCCCTTTTCAACAACACCAATCTTGATAATTAGCTTCTCTAGAGTGTCACAAACAAACTCTAACTCTCAAGTTGATAGCTTGCTTCTCTCAACAACAAACTTCCTCACAAACAAAATGGAACTCACTCCCTTTCTGTCTCACAAAATAAAACAGAGTATGGCTAGAAATAATGCAATATAAAGACTAACAAGAAGAATGCAAAAGATGAATCCTTTCAAATTAAATAGCTCTGCTATTTATAGAGAAGCTTGGTAACTTCATAGCCTATAGTTTAGGAATGATAATGGATAGAAAGCTCCATGCAAAGCAACACATGAAACATAATAGAAAGGTGGCGACTTATTAAGTCCATACTCAACAAAATCACCTATAGGTTGACTTGAAACGTTGACAATAATCAAAAGACTTATTCAAATCTGCATATGCTCAATTCAAATTATCTCATACAATAGACATCTACAACAATTGGATTTCCAAAGGTGGCACCAAATCCATCCACACTCCTCATTGTTGGCGCAGTTTCCTTGCCATTAGAAATAGTCAACTATCAATTTGTAACACCAAGCACTATTGACTTGCTTTGGGGATGAGTCGACTGAGATGTTAAATACGTTTGAAAAAGTCATCGATAGATGTATAAAACATGGCAGGTATGTTTACCAAGTTAAAATTTGATCTTGAACATAGGCATCAACTAAGTCCATGCTTGTATCGACATAAGACAAAACTCTAAAATCAATACAAACATTTTATATCGCATGACAATAAGAGTGGGAATCGACTTCACAGACAGTCATAAGCAACTTCTATAAACATAGTCAGCACGTACCATATATTCAATCTCTTTCATAGTAAATGATAGTTGATCTCAAGCTCCTACTTACCAAGGAATGCCATCTTAGCATGCTAAAATTCTTTACTCTATAGTGTCAATACGTTGTAGTCTTATCGATTACCACTTGTGCGCCTCTATTCTTTCACTATGTACTCCACACTTTTCTTTCTATGTGATGATATAAATGCTATGCCTATGTTTTGTGAAAGTCTTACAAAGTATTCAATATACACAACAAGACTCTATCTAACATACCTTATGCTATGTATGGCTTCAAGTGCTACTCATAAAATGCTATAAAGTTTCACTTTCAAACCCATATATGGTGTGGCCTATAAGTTTGGGCATTCTATGTTATATAAGCACATATATGTATATGGACTAGCTATATTCATATTACATCATGCACCATATAACCAATATTATGTATTTTAGTAACATATAATATATGTATGTATATAGTATATGAAAAATACATAGTAACTACGTTTTTGTCGATCAATGTATACATCAAATATATATATATATATATATATATATATATATATATATATATATATATATATATGAAAATGAATACAAACAAGCTATCATTCCCATAATAACCCTATTGACTATATATATATATATATATACAATCTTATACTCATAATATATATCCATTCTATATTCGAATGAATAACTCTTTTTATCATATTCCGTAAATAATAATATGTGTGTATATTCATACACATATACTTATTTATGCACACCTCTTCGATAAGCATTAACGCTTACAAGTGTATTAGCGTATACATTATATAGCAATATGATAATAAAGTAATCCATTCTATATCGAATGATTATGAACACATGGTTATACACACACATATATCAGGCTACCCCATCTTAACATCATAGGGTTATAAATATACACATTTATATATGCACCTATACATATATATATATGCATGTCAATAAGTAGCATTAATGCTATCCTCATATATATATGTGTGTGTGTGTGTGTGTGTGTATACGTATATATGTACTAACATATATTTATATCCCAAGTCAATCAAGTATGTACACATTCGGTATTCAAATGAATACTAACAGGTAAATATTTACGTGCAATAATAATATTATATATATATATATGTATATACACACTCCACTAAGCTTTTATACTTGTGTGTATTTGTACATATATACATACATACATATATATATATATATATTATAGCAACATGTTAGTCGAACGATCCATTCTAATCTGAATAATCATGACCATGTGATTATACTCTCACAAACATCATAACAAACATTTATATACATATATGCATATCTTATACATATGTCATCATACTCGTATGTACATCCCATTATATCCATCATACACGTATGCTGACATATGCATATATCCTAATACTCATTCAACCATACATTCAAGCACAATAAAATAAGGAAGGTCTGAATAGCTCAAACAGATAAACATCACACAATAATGCACTCGATAGTATACAAGACCTTTACTAACACAAACACATCAAACTAGGAATGACTTACCAACTTCCCACTTCTATGTCTAGATTTGACCATTCTACTATGAGTGTGTGTTTAAGCTCAGATAGTTTATGTTACCGGTTACCCGACCAATATCTTCTCCTAAGTGATACTTCCCCTCTACTTGGAGGAATGAACATTTACCTGCAACCACTAACATTTACACACGACAATCAACTGTTCACAAAATATGCAGTATACATAATACATCTCCAAAGTTAGAATATCAATTCAATAACCATCCATTTGATATATATGGATTTATTTTTGCACAACATCAGATGTAATAACATACATTCATAATGCACTGATAACCAAGTACAAGCACCATTTATTCATCTCCATAATTCACATTACATTGACATTTTACCCTACATAGTAATAGTAAATAGTAATCACACAATTTGGGTGTAACATACTTCCCCCCTTGTGAATCATCGTCCTCGATGATCTATAACACTTTAACATACAGATAAAGTCAAATAAAGTTTTACTTACCATTCTCAAAATACGTAAGATTTATAAAACATTCATCCTATGTAGCATCTCTCCTTGCAACCTTTCACTTCTTGGACCTTGCATCGAGTGCCCTTGCTATTGCATAGGGAAAACTTGTATGCCTCACACATACTTACTCTCCCAAAGAGATTTATTGCATTATCATATTACCTCATATACACATCCTAGGTACAATAGTAACTATACATAACACCTGAGACATAGTGACTAGAAATCACTAGCCGATGTATTTATCCTTAGTATAATCCAAATAGAAAAGGAATAATGATGTATTGCGCACTACACCGTGGGTGCCATTATTCCCCTTTGGTATTTACACTTTTAGACAACTCAGAAATTAAGTCTGTCTATCACTTACACATCCATTTTCCTTATCAAAAAGTATTGTTCTTGACTACTTGTCCATCTTGAGCATAACATTGCTCTTGGACACTTGTCAAATTCCGATATTGCTTCATACTTAAGCTTTGTATCTAAAAAATTTCATCAACCTCTTTGATCTATTACTCCTTTATGACAATCTATCAAGTCTATGGTTAACCCTATTTCTAAGCCTATTTCAGCCTAAAGAGTTTCCAACCTTCCTTTTCATATAATGGTCCAAACCTCAATGTTGGAAGTTTATAAATCATTCCAAATTTGATTTACCATTTTTTCCTATTTGGCTATAATAATATATTGCACATTCGCTCAATTGAATTTTTCATAGTATGATCATGGTTTACACAACCCTATCATTATTTGCTTGTTCACAACTGAGACAACCTTCTCAGGAATACTAAGCAACTACTTCTCACAATATAATATTTAGGACCGAAATCCTATAAATCAAGTTTCCAATTAGCGTTGGTTACTTTGGTTAGTCTTTCCACTAGAACATAATGTCATTTTCACCATCATAGACAGGTTGATTTGTCTTGTGTTCTACCACTCTCTCTCTGGAAACTTAAGAGAGTATACATGTCCTACCGTTGATGACATCCGGTCTTCATTTCCTGGCATACTAGACATTATCTTGCCACATTCTGTGTAGCCTCTTACTCTATCTTTTCCCAGGTTATAGTGGTTCCTTATCCGACAATTCACTTTGTCATTCCAATGTTCTATCTCTAACATCAATTTCCTCATTTCATTCCTGAATCTTCCAAAATTTTGGGTACATAGGTTCTTTTATAATCAATAATATTCTGTTCTTTGACTAAGTGAAAACCTATTTCACGATCTCACGTCATCTTTAATTCCCATGTAATAATGGTTAGGATTTTAGTGAGGATAAATATCCTTTAATTTAGGACATCCACAACTTGGATTTCTTCCCCTAGGATTATTCTGAAAGATGAAATTTCATCTTTTTAACTCAATCTAATTTTCTCGATAAGAATTGTTACTAATTTTGAGTATTAATCCTTGTTCAATCATGTTCGTCCCTAGAAGATATCAAATTTAATTGCATACCTAATTACCAAGCATTAATGTTTCTCGTTGGTTCCATTGATTCACTTAATCATATAGGTGAGTCTGAATGTCGGTATACCCTATTTATAGGATAGAGTCATCAATCAATGAATAGTCTGATGTTATTGGTTACTCTAACCCTATATGTTCCAATCAAGACCAAATGTTCAACTCAACCAAGTAAGTTATTTCCAACCTATTGGTGTCAATGAGTAGTTCAACCCACTAGGTAAACTTAACCTAAGATTTCTCTCTTTAATCAAATGAACTTCTTGTCCCAATTAGGTTATTCCAATCCTATGGTTTCATTCAAGAATAAGGTATGATCAAGTGATCAATCAAGTAAAGATACTTGATGTGGTTGCATAGCATCACAATCTGCCTTATCTTTCATACCATCTCTATGGATTATTATCTAAACCTTATCATCCCCAACATTTTCTATCATAGTTAGATAATGATGCCAAGTCGCTTCACGACATTGACATATCTCACTCTATACACATAGTCTAACTATCTAAGAATATATCAACAATAGCTATTTTCTGTAAGGAAATATGAGTACTAAGACTCTTTCTTCCAATCATGAGTATCCTAGACCTTCCCTTGCCAATCCCATAGACAATGATCTTTCCTATCATGATCAAATTATTTTCCTATCCTTTTCTAAGGAATCAATGATAATATCGTTCGATCTTCCAATCAGATAAATATAAGGTATGGGATGATAATAGGTCATAATCCTTGACCTTTCCATTTACCTTTCTCCAAAAATCCCAATACCTTTTCCTTGTGGTCATAAAATGTATGACTTAATTGACATCATGACTTGCGAAGAAGTCATTAGTTCTTCCAAATTGAAAACATATCTGTGTTTTTCATTGGGTGGGGTTCTTAATCCAAGTCAATCCACTCTCTTCCTCCCCCCTTAGTGTTTTCACGACATTTTATCAACTTAAAGTTGGACTCTAGAAAACACTTGCTTCTTTGAAATGATTTGTCATTCCTTGTTGTTGGCTTCCTATTGCCTTTTTCTTGCCTCAATGGCATACATGAATATTCTTTTTCCCAAAGTTAGATTAATCATTGATTTTTAATCTCGTAGATTCAATATTTTGGATTGTTTAATAAGAGATCTAATGAATAATCAGCAACTTAGAAGTTAAGAGGTACACTAATAATCCCATTCTCTTTCCAATAACCTTTTAGCGGAGGAATATCCATACTCACAAAGTCTCTTTTGTTGATGCACCTTTCACTTAGAGATTTGTTTCCCTTACAACTTCTATTGATTTGACACCTAGCATCATACTGTATTCCATTTCCTTTTGGAACCTCAAAATGTATGTTGGTTTATGTTGACACATTGGTGAGTTCGAATATGTACTCCAACCAATCTATGTATTATCCAAACCTTTGGTCATACCAACCTGATTTACCACTTGGGTTTCTTTCTCATATTCACCTTTTCAAGTGACTTTGTTCCAATACTTGGTGACTTATTTTCTCATAACCTTTAGAGATACCAAAGTTATTTGGTCTCTTTTTCTTGTCTTAATCCAAACTCTAAATTGATCTCATCGATTTTGGTTGGTGGAACCATGTCTACACATTGATTACCTCATTCTAACCATTCCGTTCTCTTCCCTTTTTCCTAGGTACTAACTTTTTTCTTGCAAGATCCTATCCTTAAATACAAGAATTAGATTTATGTCAAGAGTTCTCCAACCTTGTGGATAACTCCTTTGTTGACTCTCTTTTTTGATCTAATTTATGTCGTCAATGCATACACATAGATTGTAGTATTTTTCCTAAATCCAAGAATCCTTGATTCTTTGAAACTATAGGTTGCTACTAATAGGGGTGTTATCTCATATCTTCCCATCCCCTTAGAGTCATTTAACTATTTTGTAGGATAGAGGTATATATTGGTTATTATTCCTAACCTTCCTACATAACTTGATTGCATAATCTTTCACAATCCAAAAATATATCATAAGTTGTTGGTTTAGGAGTTCCTAACTCTAGGGACGAATCTTAACTACTCCCAAATTTACAAAAATTCCCAAAAATTCTCATCTTCCTTTTCACTTCCCTATGTTCTTTTCTCTTGTCATTATGGCATAAGAACTTTTCAACCATTATCTTCTAATAAGGTTTACACATTGTTTGCGTAATGAGCCCATAGGTTTCAGTGCTAAACCTGGTAGCTCTGATACCACATGTAACATACCAACCCTTTAATGAAGTAAAAATTTCTAAGTTTTCACCTTTCGAATAAATTAACTAAGTAACAAGCTATTGCAATAATTTTTTTTCTTTAGATTTATTGAGAATATATGAAAAATATGCCATATAAAATTACAATAAAGATTTTATTTCATTACAATAACTTCACAAATTACAACAATACAAGAATGCATACATTTACATACTTAGCTCCAATGAGCTTTAGAACAAATAGTTGTAAGATGGTCTAGGATCCTTCCTTTCAAATCTTGGTTCTTCTGTCACTTGCTGTGGAGGAGAAGCATCATTCAAGCACTTTTCCGCCAACCACAAACTCTTAATGTGATCCCCCACACATCTATCATTTGATAGATGGCCCTTCCCTTTGGTGAAGAGATTGGTAAAGTAACCGATAACGACAACCAACTAAGCATAGTGTTGTGTCCTACATAGCTTGAACTAGTAATCCCACAATCTCAGACTAGCATGTAATACTGGATCCAGGTGAATTGATAGTGGAGCCAAAGGTCATCACACTACTTTGGCCAAAGTATTTCATCAATATTTTCTACTGAGGGTCATCTATCACATACACTACTCAGAGCCGATTTGACTTAAGGCCATCTTAAACTACGCATAGGTATTTCCTTCAACGAATAATCTATCATCCCAGAGATAACCTATCACCATTTTATTCTACTTGGAATAAACCTTCTTAACAACTAAGTACACAAGCTAGGTATTTCCTTCGCTGGATAATATATCATCCCAGAGATAACCTATTACCATTTTACTTACTTGGAATAAACTTACTTAACAAGTAAGTACACAAGCTCCCTCCCATACTGGATTAAATATCCTAGGATTAAACACAAGATTTTCTAGTTAAATCCATAACTTAGTTAAGTGTATCACATGTGCCTCTCATGTTCAATCATACCTAGTATATAATACCTATGATAAACACCAAACTCCTATTATGGAGTACTTAAAAGCACAACATGAAAACACCATAAAACTTCAATTTCCTTTTCAAAGACACTCTAATTTCTCTAATGCACACACTGGAACAAAAAATTCAAGCATACAAGGAAGACACATCATTCATAAGTAAAATAACAAAGAAGAAGAGATCCTCATGCCTATTATCACTTATCCAAATAATTGACAGAAATGCAACCCTTTCCAACAACAACAATCTTGATCATCAGATTCTCTGGAATGCCACAAAGTAACTCTAACTCTCAAGTTGATAGCTTACTTCTCTCAACAACAAACTTCCTCCCAAACAAAATGGAACTCTCTCCCTTTCTCTCTCACAAAATAAAAAAAGAGTATTTTTGGAAATAATGTAGTATAAAGACTAGCAAGAAGAATGAAAAATATGTGTCCTTTCAAATGAAATCGCTCTGCTATTTATAGAGCAGCTTGGTAACTTCATAGCCTATAGTTTAGGAATGATAATGAACAACAAGCTCCACGCAAAGCAACACATGAAACATAGCAGAAAGGTGCCAACTTATTAAGTCCATACTCAGCAAAATCACTTACAGGTCAACTTGCAAATCAACAACAATCAAAGGACTTATTCAAATATGTATATGCTCAATTCAAATTATCTCATGCAATAAACATCTACATCAATTGGGTTTCCAGAGGTGGCACCAAATCCATCCACACTACTTACTTTTGGTGTGGTTTCCTTGCCATTAGAAACAATCAACTACCAATTCGTAACACCGTGCACTATCGACTTGCTTTGGGGATGAGTTGACGAAGATATTAAATACGTTTGACAATCATCGACAGATGTATAAAACATGGCAGGTATGTTTACCAAGTCAAATTTTGATCTTAAACATAGGCATCGACTAAGTCCATGCTTGTATCAACATAAGACAACAACTCTAAAAGCAATACAAACATTTCATACCAGGTGACAGTAAGAATGAGAATCAACTTCATAAACAATCATAAGCAACTTCTAAAAACATAGTCAGCATGTACCATATATTTGATCTCTTTCATAATAAATGATAGTCGATCTCAAGCTCCTACTTACTAAGCATTGCCATCTCAACATGATAAAATGATTTACTCTATAGTGTCAATACGTGGTAGTCTTATCCATTACCACTTGTGCGCCTCTATTCTTTAACTATGTACTCCACACTTTTCTTTCTGTGTGATGATATAAATGTTGCACCTATGTTTTGTGAAAGTCTTACAAAGTGTTCAATATACGCAACAAGACTTTGTCCAACATACCTTATGCTACGTATGGCTTCAAGCGCTACTTATAAAATGCTATAAAGTTTCACTTTCAAACCCATATATGGTGTGGCCTCTAAGTTTGGCCATTGTATGTTATATACGCACAGATATGTATATGCACTAGCTATATTCATATTACATCATGCGCCATATAACCAACGCTATGTATTTTAACAACATATAATATATGTATGTATATAGTATATGAAAAATATGTAGTAACTACACTTTCATCAATCAATGTATACATCAAATATATAGATATGCAAATGAATACAAACAAGTTATCATTCCCATAATAACCCTATCAACTACATATATATAGTATTATCCTCATAATATATATCCATTCTATATTTGAATGTATAGCTCTTTTTATCATATTCCGTAAATAATAATATGTGTGTATATTCATACACATATACTTATATATGTACACTTCTCCAATAAGCATTAACGCTTACAAGTGTATTAGCGTATACATTATATATGAATATGATAATCAAGTAATCCATTCGATATCAAATGATTATGAACACATGGTTATACACACACACATATTAAGTTACCCCATCTTAACATCATAGTGTTATAAATATACACATTTATATATGCACCAATACATATATATATATATGCATGTCAATAAATAGCATTAAAGCTATCCCTCGTATGTATGTATATGTGTATATATGTATAAATATATATTTGTATCCCAAGGCAATCAAGTATGTACTAGGTAAATATTTATGCACAATAATAATATATTATATATATAAATATATATGTAATACACACTCCTCTATTAAGCTTTTACACTTATGTGTGTATTTGTACATATATATAAATATATGTATTATATAGCAACATGTTAGTCAAATGATCCATTCTAATCAAAATGATCATGACCATGTGATTATACTCTCACAAACATCATAACAAACATTTATATACATATATGCATATCTTATACATATGTCATCATACTCGTATGGACATCCCATTATATCCATCATACGCGTATGCTGACACATGCATATATGCATATATCCCAATAATCATTCACCCATACAGTCAAGCACAATAAAATAAGGAAGGTCGCAATAGCTCAAATAGATAAACATCACCCAATAATGCACTCGATAGTATACAAGACCTTTACTAATGCAGACACATCAAACTAGGAATGACTTACCAACTTCCCACTTCTATGTCTAGACTCAACCATTCTACTGTGAGCATGTGCAAGCTTACATAAATTACGTTACCGGTTACCCGACCAAGATCTTCTCCTGAGTGATACTTCCCCTCTACTTGGAGGAATGAACATTTACCTGCAACCACTAACAT
Organism: Sequoia sempervirens; assembly: GCA_007258455.2. Taxonomy (NCBI): domain Eukaryota; kingdom Viridiplantae; phylum Streptophyta; class Pinopsida; order Cupressales; family Cupressaceae; genus Sequoia; species Sequoia sempervirens. Next base: position 539,224,500 of record VDFB02270651.1, on the reverse strand, counting down.
ATGCACACGTCAGTCAATTGTTCAAAAAATATGCAATATATGTAATACATCTCCAAAGTTAGAATATCAATTCAATAACCATCCATTTCACATATATGCATTTCTTTTCACACAACATCAGATGTGATAACATACATTCATAATGCATTGATAACCATGTACAAGAAGAATTTATTCATCTCCAAAATTCACATTACATTCACATTTTACCTACATAATAATAGTAAATAGTAATTACACAATTGGGGTGTACTAGTTCTTGCTTCTCCATGAGGGATTTCTTCATTGTGGTAGTTTTTATTGGAGATATATTTTCCTTGTTCTACATTTGAAATAAATTTCTACGGTTGACATGCCCATAATAGGTGGAGGAATATGATTTCCTTCTTTATAGGGTGTTTACTTAAGTGAGTTCATATAATTAGATGTAGTTTTAAAAGGACTCAGGAAAAAGGAAACTATAGATTTGAGTCCCAATAGTGTTCTTGCTTCTCAACGAGGGATTTATTCATTATGGTAGTTTTTATTGGAGATATATTTTCCTTGTTCTACATTTGAAATAAATTTCTACGATTGACATGCCCATAATAGGTGGAGGCATATGACTTCCTTCTTTATAGGGTTTGTCCTTAAGTGAATTCAAATAATTATATGTTGTAGCTTTTAATAATTTTGAAAGAAAACATACCTAGGTTATGACAATTATTTTCTAGAATTAATATGAGTAGAAAAGCAAGTAGTCTATTTTGAGCTTCTAAGGGCATGTTTGCATTTTTGTAATTTTGAGCATTTTAGAAATGGGAATTTTAAATTTTTTATAGAAACCATTAATAGTGGATTTGGCAACCTTTATAGAATTTCTTTCTGGAAAATAAAAAATAATAATTTCTAACAATATTTGCTTGTTTTATTTTGTGGTATGAGTAGTCTCCCTATTGGTTTGTGATTATGTGTCATTGGATCTAGTGTCATGATTTTTTGCATTTCTTTTTGTGCCACAACCAACTTATATTTTTGGAATGTTGAGCACTTATAATTGAGGTATAGAGGAAAATAAGAGGGCATTCTATTGCTTGCTTGGGTTTAAAAGAAACTCATATATTGAACCAAGTGATAGTTTAAAGAATCTTGAACAAAAAAAATAATGGGGATTAAATGAAATACACACATAATCAATATAAACCTTGACCAAGTACCATATGTCTTGAGATGATTCATGACTTGGAGGAATAAGGCATTTAACAACCCATTGTGTTTCTTGAATGTCATTGGGTAGTGTCACGTCTCAGACTTTGATGCTGTTTTGTCCATGGCTTTGTGTGGATTTATTATTTGAATGATGGTGTGTGTTAGAGTAATATGATATAATACAATGCTTTGGTGTGTGGAAATGTGAAAAAAAAAAATTTACTTTTTAAATTGTGAATGCATTTTATTTTGAAAATATGCAAGATAGAACAAAATAGAAGTATTGATTTAATTATTGCTTTGATTTATATCTCTATATCAGTTAGTAATACAATTTCGTTGTTGCATGCCTGAGTGCACTTGAGTTGCAGGTGGTCGAAGACCAAGAGTGTGATTGAGGAAAGAAGGCTAGCTTCCCAATAGGGTAAAAGAGGAAGAACTCTCGGTCACACACAGAGCACCTAAAAATCATATAGTTGCATTTAGGCAATGTCTGTTTTAATTTGATTGTTTTGAGTTACTTACAAAATAAGTAATAAATGGTTTGAATAAATAAATAATAAAATAATAACATAAATATAAATTAATTATTAATTTTGGTTTTGAAAGGTTTATGATTTTTTTTAAATCTATCTTAATTAACAATCCAAATGGAATATGTGTTTATGGAGTAAGTATTTTTGAATTACCTATCCAACTTTTTGTGCAAATAATAAAAAATCTTTTATTATATTTTATTTATTTATGAAATTGAAATAAAATTGAAATATTTTAATTGCAATTGTCTTAATTTCTAATTCCCAGATTAGGAGAGAGGAAGTTAATATTAAACAGGAAAAAAGACATTCCCGAGAAAAATGGGTTCTGGAAATTCTTGTAAAAACAAACAATATTCTCATCAAGTGGGTATCTCTTTTATTTTTGCATGTAAATGTCTGCCAAGAAGTATTTCCATCTGTCAATTTGGAAGGGTTTGCATGACTCTCGGTAGATGGGATAAGGATTTAAGGTGGAGAGAAGACAGGAGAAAGAAATAATATAAGATTATTCAGAAAAGAACTGGCTCAGGAGAAGCAGACTGAAGGAAATTCTGGACATCTACAGCTGGAGTAATTTGCTAGGTTTTTCCATTCTTCTCTTTTTAACCAGTTTGAATTTTAGTATAAAATTGGAGAATTTGTATGCAAGATTTTAAGAAAATGAATACAAATGCCTGAGAAAATGTCTTCAAGTTGTATTTTTAAATATGGGGAAAAACCTTCTCTTCATTTGTTTACATTGTTGAGAAAATGCCCAATTTCTTTCTTCCAAAGTAGGGTTATATTCTTTTGCAATTTGTATTTCATGAAACTGCCCTCATTTGCTATTCTTTTGTACAGAAAATTGTGAGAGAAAAGATAACATATGAAATTATATATATATAAATATATATATATACAAGAATTTGTATTTCTGTGCATATATATATAAATCCCCTTATATATATCTCTTCCTATTTTTATTTTAGAATTCCTTGAATGAATCCATACTCATGTCTTAGCTGTGCGAATTCATGTTTCTGGCACTAGATATTGTGTGGGGGATTAATCCCCAACCCCGTCCCAAGGGAAGGGACGGCACTGTGGGGAGGCTCGCACTCTCCACAGGCCACGGCCTGTGGAGAGAGCACGGCCTCCTCACAGCCCGTGCCCTCCCAATGGGAGAGGCGAGGTCCCCAACCTCCATTTGGGATGCCTAATATACATTTTGAACCCTGTAAACTGTTCTTTTCTGTGTACGCAGCTGCAAAATGTGAGGAAAATATAACTATGTAAATCTATATTTATATATATATACAGCTGTGTAAATATATGTATATATATATACATAAATATATAAAGGAGTAAATTTTTATTCAGTCATGCATGCCTCTGAAATAGGTTTATATATATATATATATATAATCCTGTGTAACTTTAAATACTTAGAAGTATGTGAGATGCTGGGAATGCATCAACGGAGTCTTTGTGTCATGCAAATCTGAAAACTATCATTTGGAAAATATATAAAACTTTCTCACAGTTGTTGACATTCAGATTAAATTCATACTGTAGACACCTAAAAATGGTCTGGAGAATTTAATTAATTAAATACGACTTATTTGATTAATTAATCTTAAATTCATCTACTTAGTAAATAAATAGAAATATTTATTTATATTAAGTTCATTATTAATTCTTCTATTTTATCATATTATTTCTCTCTTAATTAAATAAACAAAATTAAATACTTTGTTTTATTTAATTATTATCATTATTATTTCTTCTATACTTTATCTATTAATTATATCTTAAAGTAAATATACAGATTCAATAATTTGTGTTATTTAATTACCTCATCACATTTCTTATTAATTAAATAAAGATATCCTAGAATCTTTAATTTAATTATCATATTCCTTTTATTTTAATTTAATAAACAACTTCTATAGTTTGTTTTATTAAATTATTTATTCCTCTTTTGCTGAATTTAAATAAACCAGAATATTTAAATAAATGCATAAATCATATACCTCTATTCACTCACCAATAAAATTAGATTTTTCAAATTTAATTAATTCAACTATCATTCATGGGAAGAGCCTCAGGGACAAACCTGTAGGAAATCCTCTCAATCTTCTGCCTCAAATCTTTCCTCTCATCTTGCCTAGTGTTTTCATGGGGAGGAACAATCCTTCATGATCAGCTCCACCTTCTCATCTCATACCATTCAATTCTCCAGATTGAATCTCAACCTCTATTGTGTTACCTCTTCACAAATGTGTGTCGTGAAATCTATAAATACAGGTTTCTGACTACAGGAAAAGGATCCTAATTTGTGCAATCTTACTCTGCAGGTTTTCAAGCAATCAAGCATTCAAGCAATCCAGTTTTAGGATCAATCCATCAAGCATTCATCCAACATTCATCAAGCATTCAACATTTGCAGTCATGGCTACCATTACAGTAGATTTGCATATTTAAATCATATAGAAATAGAATTAGTTTAATTATCATTCTCTAAGTGTCATTTCAACAATCTATTAGCTTATTTAAATATGAGAGCAAAGTAGATTAGAGAAATTTTTAAAAGTTAGAAAGCAATAGGACAAATTTCTGAAGGTTCCTGTGTTTAAAATAGTTTAAATCTCTTGAATCTTAGATGCAATGTCTTATTTAGAAGTGTAGATGCATATTTAATTTGTTTATCTCATTCTTACACTTCCACATACTGTATAAGAATTTCCAATAAAACACACAGAAGTCAATATGCAAACCTCTGTTTTCTGCATGTATTATCCTACCAAGTTTATTGTTTTAACCAGAAATTTGTAGGTGTTTTGATATTTTTGTCTTTCAAATCTGACCGAGTCTATAACATGAATGAGAGGATGCATATTTACATGTATATATAAATATACACACAGATTCAAATAAATCCATGTATATATGTATAAATATGTAAATCAATGATCAATGTTTTATATTGGAAACATTATTTCTGTCAGTGACATACACAAGAAAATGACATGATACTCAGTCTTGTTTACAAATGAAAACTGATTTGGAACATAGGACACTCAAGAGTGTAGCATGAACTGAAAACAAATCTTTTATCAAATAGAGGAAAACATGTTGACTTTGTGTTTTTGCTGAGAAAGAGAACTTATTTTATTTAAATTCTGAAACTTTAAATCTATTTATTTGGTTCAAACATTTAGAGATTGAACTCATGAAATACTTGAAACTCTCTCTTTTACACTTTAAAGATAGATGAATTCTCATTGCAAATGTGAAGGGAAACCAGTTTGATAAACAATTTATGAATATGGAAAAATGAAGGAAATTCTTTTTAGAATCAATGAAATGCATGAAGCATATAAGGAAAATGCATAATTTTCTGTTTTTGCACTTTTTACTGTATTTTGGTAACTTCTAGGACAGGATGCCGAAGGTGGACCCACAGAGACGGTAGTTTTACCTTTTCTAAAACTACCACTTGTTTTTATTTATGCTTGGCCAAGCACTTGCACCATTGAAATAGATGGATTTGTTTTAAAAGCCTAAAAATATATGTATTTTGGTCTCTGCCACCTCCTGTTGCAAGAAATATGCTTTCTCATGTTAGAAATGCATATAGGCACCAAGCATGCATCAAGAGTTCCCTCCTGTTTTACTGTGTCAGGTTGCTAGGCTCCTTATGTAGGGTCGGGGATTTCTTCGAGTTAGGAAGGAACCCAGGGAAGTCATGTACTTCGTGGTTGGGCGGAAAAGGCGCCTTAATCACACTCTTGGCCCCAACTCGCAAGAAGACAGATGGTGTCACGGCAGTTGGAGGATCAGAGTTTTTATTTTACTATTGATGTACTTGTGTATCCTACTAGAATGGCTTGTAAAGCCCATTGTAAAATGTAATTGTATTTGACACTTGTTACTGCAACATTGAAATAGATGTGCTATTAAGATTTTGATGTAACATTGATACAAATGTATTTATTAAAGTTATTGATCTCACTTGAATGTGAATAATTATTTATTGGTTTGTTGATCTCTTTTGAGCATGTATGAATATATTATGTGAAAATGCATTGATATACTTGGCCATGTGCATAATCATGATGAAATGAAAATGTTATATTTTATATACAGGAAATGCAATTTGTTTTAATTCTTTTACATTGAGTTTACTTTGGAAACTCTTATTAATGGCATAATTTTTAAGTAAACTTTTGAAATGGATTGAACAATTTAAAAATGCTTTTGCTTATCTCCCAAGCGTTACATTTTGGTATCAGAGCAGCAAGGTTCAACTCTAGGACCTATGCCTAACTATGTATGACGTGTTGCTTTAACCAGGGTAACCTTAAATGGAGAATAGAGTGTACCAGCAGACTGGAGGATCTCATGGAGATCCCAAATGATAAACTGGACCAAATTTTTGCCTTGCTGCGAAGTCAGGGGGCTAGAATTGAGGAACTAGAACAGGAGAGGCAAGTTGGTTGTCAAGGGTTAAACGCAAATGAAAATGATGGAGAAACAAATGCTGAACCACCTGGAAATGAAGGAAATCTAAATAGGGTGGCTGAGGAGTTGGGAAAAGACCTAAAGAAGGTCGCTCCTCCGAAATTTGATGGGAAAACCTTTGGAGATGGAGTAGAAGCTTGGGTTATAGAGATGGAGAGGTATTTTTCCCTACGCAATCTATCTGATGAAACAAAGGCTGAGTGGGGTTCTTATCAACTCACCGATGAGGCTACTACTTGGTGGGAAAATGAAAGGGCGGATAAGCAGTTTATGCATGGGAAGGTAACTTGGGATAAGTTTCTACAGTTATTTAGGAAGAGGTGGTTACCACAATCTTACTTTGATAAGAAAATGACAGAATTCCAGGTACTCATACAGGGTGGCATGACAGTGACTTAGTATTGGGAGAAATTCTCACTTGTTCAAGTACGCACCCCAGTACCAGCATGATGAGAGGTTTCAAGTTCGAAAATTTATTTTGGGGCTTAGACCTGAAATTGGAAATGAAATAGATCTGCATAATCCGGCCACCATGGATGAAGTTTTTGATTTGGCAGTTAAATAGGAGCACAAGCTGCAACAAGCTGCTAACTATAAGAAGAGCAGGGAAACCAAGTATGGCAATAAGAAGTTTCAGGGAAATCGTCAAGGTAACAACAATTAGGGTGGTCAAAGCAAACAGGACAATCAAGGGAATGATAATAGGAAAATTAGAAATCTGAAGAGGGATGGTAGTCCTCAGGACCGCAATGATGGAAATAGGAACAATAACAACAAGAGGGGCAATTTCAATAAAAGGAATGATAATAACAGGAGAGATTTTTCAGACAAGCCCAAAGCACCTCATGGAGGTTGTTATACTTGTGGAGGTGAGCATTACACAAGTGTGTGCCCTCAGAGGAGTAACAAACAGAATAACAGGAATCAACATCATATTCATGCGGCGGTTGACAATCACCAAGCAGATTATCAGGCCACTCCTATCCAACTATCGGGTAAATTGTTTGGATGCCTTGTTTCTTTTTTGATTGATACTGGTGCTACTGATAGTTTTGTAGATCCTCATGTTCTGACTAAGTTATCAGTTAGACTGAGTTATATGGAAAAATCATGGAAAGTTCAATATGGAAACCGGGTAGAGAGGAAGGTAGAGCAATGTATGTATTTCAGTAAACTTGAACTCCCTAACCTTCAAATGCAAGTGAATTTGTATGTTGCACCATTGGGGTCTTACGATGTAATTTTAGGAATAAATTGGATTTCTGAACATAAGGCTCTTGTTGATTGCGAAGAGAAGTCAATAAAGTGTCTAGATGATAGAGGAAGCCATGTGGAGCTTTGTGGTGTTAAAAAGCTTTGCATGTGTTCAATTTTTGAGGTTCGAAGTTGCATGAATGAATCTTTGCATGTGTTTAATTTTTCTATTGATTTGATACCAGTAGCAGAACCTCAGTCTAAAGCTCCTTACAGGATGAACACGACAGAATTATTTGAGCTTAAGGCCCAACTAGAGGAATTATTGAAGCAAGGTTTTATTAGACCAAGTGTGTCGCCTTGGGGATCTCCAGTTATTTTTGTGAAAAAGAAGGATGGGACTTTGAGGTTATGCATTAACTATAGGATGCTTAACAAGGTCACTATCAAGAACAAATACATGCTCCCATGCATTGATGACTTGTTTGACTAGTTGAAAGATGCCAAGGTATTCTAAAAAATTGACTTGAGATCAGGATACCACCAGTTGAGGTTGAAGGAAGAAGATATTCACAAAACTGCCTTCAGAACAAGGTACGGGCACTACGAGTTTACGATGCTACCTTTTGGGCTAAGTAATGCCCCTGCAGCTTTCATGAACCTGATGAATAGTGTCTTCCGAGATTACTTAGATAATTTTTTCCTAATCTTTCTTGACGATATCTTGATCTACTCTAAGTCAGAGGAAGAACATGAAAAGCATTTGAGAATTGTACTGCAGCGACTGAGGGAACATAAGCTGTATGGAAAGATGTCTAAATGTACCTTCTTTCAATCTGAGGTACACTATTTGGGACACGTTATTTCAGTAGAAGGGATAGCGGTGGATCCAGAAAAGATTAAGGCAATCATGGATTGGCCAGCATCGTAGAATGTTTTTGAGGTTTGAAGTTTCATGGGTCTCGCAGGTTATTATAGGAGATTCATTCAGGGGTTCTCGACAATTGCAGCACCCATCACTGCACTGCAGAAGAAAGAAAAGAAATTTGAATGGAGTGATAGGTGTGAGAGATCTTTTTAGTTGCTTAAGGAGAAACTAACTACTGCACCCATCATGGTTGTGCCCAATCCGAATAGCCATTTCATAGTTACTACTGATGCATCAGGGGAAGGGGTAGGAGCAGTTCTTATGCAAGAAGGGCAAGTGGTGGCATATGAATCGAGAAAGTTAAAGCAACATGAATTAAATTATGCACCACATGACTTGGAGTTGGCAGCCATAGTCCATGCTCTGCAGATGTGGAGACATTATCTCTTGGGAAAGCCTTTTGAACTAAAGACAGATCATGCAGGATTGAGATATATCTTCACTCAACCCAATCTTAATGCCCGACAGAGGTGATGGCTAGAATTCTTGAGTGAATATGACTTTGGTATTGAATATATTAAGGGTAAGGAAAATAGGGTGGCTGATGCCTTGAGTAGAAGGAGGCACCTTGTAGCCATGGTTACTATAAAATCAAATTTCAGGCAGCGGGTAGTTCAATCCTTACCTGGGGATGAACATTATGAAAAGGTGAAACAAGCCCTAGGGGTGAATTCCTCGGATCGTCGATATGATGGTTATGTATTTGAATCAAATGGGCTCTTGAGATTCCAGGGGCGGATGTACATTCCTAGTTCTGAAAACTTGAGAGAGTTGGTGCTTGAGGAGTTCCACAGTGCACCATACTCAGGACATCCTGGTATTACAAAAATGATGGAAGGACTTAGGCCACTGTACTTCTGGCCAGGGCTTAAAAGGGATATTACTTCATATGTGGCCCGATGCTTGGAATGCTAGTGAGTCAAGGCTAAGCATGTGCATCCGGCAGGGCTCTTATATCCTCATAGGGTGCCAGAGTATAAATGGCAGGTTATCACTATGGATTTTATTTAGGGGTTGCCAATATCTAGAAACCGACATGATACCATCCTAGTTGTGGTGGATAAGTTGACAAAGGTTGCTCATTTCATTCCTGGAAATATCAAGGATGGATCAATGGTTTTAGCAAGAAAATTTGTTCAGGAAATCTTCCGTTTGCATGGAGTGCTAGAAACGATCATTTTGAGATCGAGACACTTGGATGACTTCCAGGTTTTGGATCACACTGAACTCTTCCCTGGGAACTAAATTGAATTTCAGTTCCGCATATCATCCTCAGACCGATGGTCAGACAGAGAGGGTGAATCAGGTAGTAGAAGATCTTCTCCGCATGTATTGTATGGAGTAGCAACATAAGTGGGAGGAGTATTTTCCTTTGGTGGAGTTCGCTTACAACAAATCCTACCATGCTTCTTTGGGTCTGGCACCTTTTGAAGCTCTTTATGGACGTAAATGTCGGACACCCATTAGTTGGGACAGGGTGGAAGACAGAGTTGTGATTGGCCCTGAGATGCTCAGAGAAATGGAAGACCAAATGAAGATCATTAAGGAAAAATTGAAACAAGCTGCGGATAGACAGAAAAGTCTAGTAGACAAGAACTGAAGCTTCAAGTAGTTCTCTGTAGGAGATAAGGTCTTTTTGAGGGTTCGGTCTCATAAGAGTTCAATCTCTTTCGGAAAGAACTCTAAGTTGGCCCCTAGGTTTGTTGGGCCCTTTGATGTTTTGGAGGTGGTGAATCCAGTTGCTTATAGGCTTGCTCTGCCACCAGCTCTATCTCGGATACATAATGTATTTCATGTCTCAGTACTTAAGCCCTACCATCCAGATATTGCTCACATCCTTGATTGGCGTGCATTGCAGGTTCAGGACCCAGGGGTGATTCAGGTGGAGCCCGTCAGGATTCTGGAAGAGCGTAATGTTAAGTTCCGGAACAGGGACATTATGTAGTATAGGGTCCAATGGGACCAGTATTCGGTGGATAATGCCACCTGGGAGAATGTTGAGGATATAGATATAGTCTTTCCTCATTTGAGATCTTAGCATACTCTTATTTTCTTTCATGAAGAGACTTATGATATACTGGTATCTCAATTTTGTTGTGTAACTTGCTTTTAGACATCGAGACGATGTCTCTTCCAAGTGGGGAAGGATGTCACATCTCATACTTTGATGCTATTTTGTCCATGGCTTTGTGTGGATTTACTATATGAATGATGGTGTGTGTTAGAGTAATATGATATAATACAATGCTTTGGTGTGTGGAAATGTGAAAAAAAATATTTACTTTTTAAATTGTGAACGCATTTTATTTTGAAAATATGCAAGATAGAACAAAATTTAATTATTGCTTTGATTTATATCTCTATATCAGTTACTAATACAATTTTGTTGTTGCATGCCTGAGTGCACTTGAGTTGCAGGTGGTCGAAGACCAAGAGTGTGATTAAGGAAAGAAGGCTAGCTTCCCGATAGGGTAAAAGAGGAAGAACTCTCGGTCACACACACAACACCTAAAATCATATAGTTGCATTAGACAATGTCTGTTTTAATTTGATTGTTTTGAGTTACATACAAAATAAGTAATAAATGGTTTGAATAAATAAATAATAAAATAATAACATAAATATAAATTAATTATTAATTGTGATTTTAAAAGGTTTATGATTTTTTTTAAATCTATCTTAATTAACAATCCAAATGGAATATGTGTTTATGGAGTAAGTATTTTTGAATTACCTATCCAACTTTTTGTGCAAATAATAAAAAATCTTTTATTATATTTTACTTATTTATGAAATTGAAATAAAATTGAAATATTTTAATTGCAATTGTCTTAATTTCTAATTCCAATTTTAGGAGAGAGGAAATTAATATTAAACAGGAAAAAAGACATTCTCGAGAACTCAAAATTCTTCTAAAAACAAACAATATTCTCGGCAAGTGGGTATCTCTTTTATTTTTGCATGTAAATGTCTACCAAGAAGTATTTCCATCTGTCAATTTGGAAGGGTTTGCATGACTCTCGGTAGACGGGATAAGGCTTTAAGGTGGAGAGAAGACAGGAGAAAGAAATAATATAAGATTATTCAGAAAAGAACCGGCTCAGGAGAAGCAGACTGAAGGAAATTCTAGACATCTACAGCTGGAGTAATTTGCCAGGTTTTTCCATTCTTCTCTTTTTAACCAGTTTGAATTTTAGTATAAAATTGGAGAATTTGTATGCAATATTTTAAGAAAATGAATACAAATGCCTAAGAAAATGTCTTCAAGTTGTATTTTTAAATATGGGGAAAAACCTTCTCTTCATTTGTTTACATTGTTGAGAAAATGCTCAATTTCTTTCTTCCAGAGTAGGGTTATATTCTTTTGCAATCTGTATTTCGTGAAATTGCCCTCATTTGCTATTATTTTGTATAGAAAATTGTGAGAGAAAAGATAACATATGAAATTATATATCTATACAAGAATTTGTATTTTTGTGCATATACATATATATATAAATCCCCTTGTATATATCTCTTCCTGTTTTTATTTCGGAATTCCTTGAATGAATCCATACTCATGTCTTAGCTGGGTGAATTCATGTTTCTGGCACTAGATATTGTGTGGGGGATTAATCCCCAGCCTCGTCCCAAGGGAAGGGACGGCGCTGTGGGGAGGCTCATGCCCTCCACAAGCCGCGGCATGTGGAGAGGGCACGGCCTCCTCACAGCCCACGCCCTCCCTATGGGAGAGGCGAGGTCCCCAACCTCCATTTGGGATGCCTAATATACATTTTGAACCCTATAAACTGTTATTTTCCTATGTACGCGGTTGCAAAACGTGAGGAGGAAAATATAACTATGTAAATATGTATTTATATATATATATATATATATATATATATACAGCTGTGTAAATATATGTATATATATATACATAAAAATATAAAGGAGTAAATTTTTATTCAGTCATGCATGCCTTTGAAACAGGTTTATATATATATAATCCTGTGTAACTTTAAATACTTCAGAAGTATGTGTGATGCTGGGAATGCATCAACGGAGTCTTTGTGTCATGCAAATCTTAAAACTATCATTTGGAAAATATATAAAACTTCTCACAGTTGTTGACATTCAGATTAAATTCATACTGTATAAGAACTTCCAGTAAAACACACAGAAGTCAATATGCAAACCTCTATTTTTTGCATGTATTATCCTACTGAGTTTATTGTTTTAACCAGAAATTTGTAGGTGTTTTGATATTTTTGTCTTTCAAATCTAACTGAGTCTATAACATGAATGAGAGGATGCATATTTACATGTATATATAAATATACACAAATTCAAATAAATCCATGTATATATGTATAAATATGTAAATCAATGATCAATGTTTTATATTGGAAACATTATTTCTGTCAGTGACATACACAAGAAAATGACATGATACTCAGTCTTGTTTACAAATGAAAACTGATTTGTAACATAGGACACTCAAGAGTGTAGCATGAACTGAAAACAAATCTTTTATCAAATAGAGGAAAACATGTTGACTTTGTGTTTTTGCTGAGAAAGAGAACTTATTTTATTTAAATTCTGAAACTTTAAATCTATTTATTTGGTTCAAACATTTAGAGATTGAACTCATGAAATACTTGAAACTCTCTCTTTTACACTTTAAAGATAGATGAATTATCATTGCAAATGTGAAGGGAAACCAGTTTGATAAACAATTTATGAATATGGAAAAATGAAGGAAATTATTTTTAGAATCAATAAAATGCATGAAGCATATAAGGAAAATGCATAATTTTCTGTTTTTGCACTTTTTACTGTATTTTGGTAACTTTCGGGATAGGATGCCGAAGGTGGATCCATAGAGACGGTAGTTTTACCTTTTCTGAAACTACCACTTGTTTTTATTTATGCTTGGCCAAACACTTGCACCATTGAAATAGATGGATTTGTTTTAAAAGCCTAAAAATATATGTATTTTGGTCTCTTCCACCTCCTGTTGCAAGAAATATGTTTTCTCATGTTAGTATAGGCACTAGGCATGCATCGAGAGTTCCCTCCTGTTTTACTGTGTCAGGTTGCTAGGCTCCTTATATAGGGCCGGGGATTTCTTTGAGTTAGGAAGGAACCTGGGGAAGTCATGTACTTCGTGGTTGGGCGGAAAAGGCACCTTAATCACACTCTTGGCCCCAGCTCGCAAGAAGATCGATGGTGTCACGGCGGTTGGAGGATCATAGTTTTTATTTTACTATTGATGTACTTGTGTATCCTACTGGAATGGCTTGTAAAGCCCATTGTAAAATGTAATTGTATTTGACACTTGTTACTGCAACATTGAAATAGATGTGCTATTAAGATTTTGATGTAACATTGATACAAATGTATTTATTGAAGTTATTGATCTCACTTGAATGTGAATAATTATTTATTGGTTTGTTGATCTTTTTTGAGCATGTATGAATATATTATGTGAAAATGCATTGATATACTTGGCCATGTGCATAATCATGATGAAATGCAAATGTTATATTTTATATACAGGAAATGCAATTTGTTTTAATTCTTTTACATTGAGTTTACTTTGGAAACTCTTATTAATGGCATAATTTTTAAGTAAACTTTTGAAACAGGTTGAACAATTTAAAAATGCTTTTGCTTATCTCCCAAGCGTTACAAGTAGCCCCATCATGGATAGGCATACTACTCAACAATATACTTGGCCATTGTCCCAAAGTATTAACACTTGTTTTAAAAAGGACCCTCTTCCCATTATTTCATCAAATTTAGTATTTGATATGTGTTGAGACACCTAGTATGTGCATTTTTGGCATGAAGAACACTCGTGCACATATCTTTTTTGATATTCCTTATATGTGTTGATTAGTGTGTGTGTGGCCATTTACTGTTTATTGTGTTCTTTGTGTTTGTTACTTAGTCAATTGTCTCCTTGTAAATTAATTATTATTTTGAACCCATGTGAGTTGGAATGCCATATGCAGTGATGAAAGATTTATCTTTACTTTATTCACGTTATGACATTGTGTCAAATGTGTGTAGAATTTTTTTATCATGTAGATGATTAGATGTATGCAAATTTAGAGATTTATTCTTGTGAATGATTTACTTGTCCTATCCCTATTTGGGGCGGTGCTTGATATGTTCGTCAATTACAACATCTTTCATGTTGGGAGTCATTCCTTATGCCAAGATGAATAACCTAGTATGTGTTGTGGGAGTCACTGGGTTTCCATATCTCTCTAACCCTCTTAGTGCACATGATGCAGGAGCATTCATGGTGACTTGCAATCCTGTGTCAACAAAAATGTTGAATTTTTGAATTATACAATTTTGGATTTTTGAAGTGGATTAATTTTTTGTTTGAATTATATGGTGAGGATGGATAAATATTTATCTGCAATTAAATTATTTTTTCAATTAAATTCTTGTGCAATTTTGACAAGTTGACTAGTGTGATTTAAAACAAAAAAGCGGAATAAAGCATTAAAATTGCAAATTATTTGGAAAAACTCAAGATGGGCATTGAAAATGGGATAATGGATGTTTTAAAGCACAATAATCATGTCCCTAAAATGTAGGGACTGGAGGTGGACGCCCATGACCTGACTTTTGCTTTTTTTGCTTTTTCTAAAATTGCAAGTGGAGAATTAAAGTGGCAACTCCTATCTTTGTCCAGACAGTTCGAAATGGATTTTATTGTGCATTAATTATTTTTGAGAAGTTTGAATTTGCAACCATAGAGAATATGGCGTACCTGGGAAGAGAGGGCAAAAAATTAAATTTTAATTAATTCTATCAAGAAGTGGTGGAGAATCTGGGGAATGGGGAAAACAAGAAAATAATTTTATAAGGCAATTTTTGGGGGAAGAGAAGAGGAGGCATGGATCTTTTGGGAGAAGGAAGAAAATACATTTTTCTATAGGTTTTGAAGAGGTGTTGCAGCAACAAATGGATTATGAAATCCATGGTTGAAGATCAAGTTGGTGATTGAAGATTGTAGATTGGAGAGCTAGTTTCACAATGTAGGGAGAAGATTTGAAGAAGAAGAACTGTAGCTTGATTTTTGAGGTTGTTTGTTGTCTCATAGTAGATACTAATCTATTTTGTATTGGTTTATTTCAGATATTATGGCTGCACAAACTTGTGTAATCAGATTTTAGTGAAGTCGAGAAACTTTGTTGCAAGTTAAATTGAGAAGATTAATTATGTTGTTGCAAACTCTTACATCTTGTTTGTTGTTGTTGGTGTTGAATAATTTTATGTGAGGGTTGTGTGAGTTCTCTCTTCATCAACACAATCCTTAGATTTGCATGTTGATCTACATCCTTGTAGATGTGTGAACTTGTCTAGCATTTTATGTTCAATCTCCATTGGAGGATTGTTATATGTTGGTTCAAACCATAGAAAAGTAACTATTTTTTGTTTGGTAAGTTAGTCTTGATGAATCTTTGACTAGGACAAAAGCGCAAGACTATAACACAATTGGAGAACTAAAATTTCCTCAAAGTGCTTTGAAGTCTTGAAGACGTGCTAGTGTCCAAAAGTGCATTATAGTCTAGAACCTTTGGACACCGATCATTTCTTAAAGAATTATTCCTAGGTGTTTACTTTGTGTGCCTAACATTTTAGTTTGGGTGGACCTTTGGGTATTTCGGGAGATAATGATCTCCTCGTAAGTTCGACTTTTGATATGCACGTAGTAAGGTCTTAATTGTCACATTTATGAACTTATGGTGTATGTTCATGATGTTTGAGCCTCTCTAGGGTTGGGATGACACGACACTCTTATCTTATCCTTGGTTTGACAAATGATAGATGTTTTTGTCCTAGGCATAATTGTCTAAGACGAATCTCTACCTCCTCATAGTGTTGTTATGGTGATCTTGACCCATGATTGAGTGAAATATTTTTCTTGTACCACCATGCTTAGTGTATTGGTGATGGGTGTCCTTTGTATTGTTGTGTTTTGTCACTACACCTTGTGTGTATGAGTGTGCAATGCAACATATAAATGTTGCACTTACAATGTGAAAAAATTATTCATCCAATTCCTATTCATTAATGTCTTGAGTGAAAGATTGATGCATTACACAAAGTGTTGGACCTCTTTTAAGACAAGTTTAAGAAGGATCCTCATAGTTGGTGGTACTTTCATGGCCACCAATTACATCACCTACAACCTCTTGTGATTAAAGTTTTGTTGCAAATTTTGTGAATCTTTTTTATCTAGACTCTAATTTTTTTTTAAAAAAGTAAAACATTGTAAAGTTTGAAGTTTAATTTTTACTTTTTATTTTTTTTAACTCTCTAGAATTGTCTCAATATTGAGTAATTTGCAAGTTCATCTACATCTAAGCCAAATTGGAGCATATACTCCTTCATCCACTCGATAAAGCACAACTAATTGCAGTCAACAAAGGTAGAGAAGTTAGTGTACATGTATTCCAACTTGCATTTCCTTTTGCACAAACAACATGGCCACAAAGAAGGGGTCATGAGGCACTTCCCAAAATGCTGCATTGGAGGAGCTAGATAGCAAGCACACTTTTAGTGTCTACTTGTGGTTCTTGAAATCATCCTATATCATCTAATATCAATGATGATGATGTTTTTGAAGACCCATATGATAGTTGAAACTTGATTGTTGAACTTGCCATTATTATTTTAATGTTGAAGTTTGAATAATGAATATTTTATAATTTTATATTTATCATGACATTCAAGTTTATGGTGGTTTTATTTATTAAATAATAAATATTATATCAATATGATACTGTGGTATTTTAAACTTAATTCCTGCTTATAGACTGCAAATTATATTTATTATGACATTTGAATTTATGATAGTTTTATTTATTAAATATTCTATAATGTTATTGGTATTCTAAACTTCATTCTTACTTTACATTATAATATTTTGTAAGCAATGAATTGGAGCCCAAATCCTTTTTGCCATATTCACCAATCGAAACCCCAAACCAAAACTAGGATCAAAACCAGAATTAACAACTTAGCTCATATATATTGAAACATGAGGGCAAGATCATCTCTGACCTTCTAAGTGTTTGTATTGTTGAACTTGAAATAACATGTTTGGCTCATACAATTTGAATACCTCAAATTTTCAAAGGTGTCTTAAATTCCTAAATTAGATAAGTCACATTTCTCGACTTCATTGGACTTTTATTTTTTGAAGATCTGTATGTATAGTTCAAATTTTGTACTCCTCGGATTTTGATCTATGACCAAGCTTTTAAGTAAATAAGCCTTGTTTATTCAAAACTTTGCAGCTACAACTGGCCTTGGGAACACCTTCAGAATCAGATATTAACATTCTGATTTTCAATCAATGATAATAAGTTTCCACAATTCATATTGATAATTGCTCAACAGATTTGT
The DNA here is from genome assembly GCA_007258455.2 of Sequoia sempervirens. Classification (NCBI taxonomy): domain Eukaryota; kingdom Viridiplantae; phylum Streptophyta; class Pinopsida; order Cupressales; family Cupressaceae; genus Sequoia; species Sequoia sempervirens. Next base: position 539,206,734 of record VDFB02270651.1, on the reverse strand, counting down.
GGATTCGATTGTGTGATAATTTTTACATCAATGTTTCGGATCATGGATCACAGCGTGGGATCTGAAATGTTGATGCAAAAAATTATCACACAATTGAATCCACAAATCTGTTAAGCAATTCTGATTTTCATTCATCATTTCTTGTCAAAATGCATTCAAACATCTGAGCGGTTCTTAAACAGTACTGCATACCATGCATGTCTGGCAGAGACTATAATCTCATCAAATTGTATATGTTCCCATAGCACCCCTCAAAATGAGTATTGGCACCTTGTGACAGATAAAATGCAAAAGAGTGAGAAATTGAGAGGAAGAAAAGTGATACAGATGGGAAAGAGGTGAAGGGCTTTGAAAGAGGGGAGTAATAAGAAGCCTCTGCCTCAAAGAGTGCAAGGGGTGAAGTGGTTAAACTATTGGAACTCGTAGCTGTTCATTCTAATTTATCCATTACTACTATGTTTTTATTTCTATTTTATCCATTTTTCATAATTTCCTGAGATTTGTAGCTTGTAAAGCCATGCCACCAAGTTTTTATTTTGGGGAGAAGTGCAAACCCTACATTTCATCTTAACACACTATCCAAGAGTTGAAACTAAGTTAACTGAAGTTAGCAAATCATATTCTTCTTTTTTAAGTTCTGGTATGTAACAACTACAATGCAAGCACAATCCATTGCAACTTGTATGCGGATATCATTAGCTGTCTGCTAGTACCGCCTTATATAAAACCTTTTTGGGCACCAAAAACCAATAATAACAATTATTTGACATCAGTAGTAATCATGAAGATTGTGAAGCCTGGATACCTGTATGGATGGAAGGCATTACACCGACACTTCCTCACAGAAACTTTTCGCAATTTTCTGTCTCGTGAACAAAGGAATCGTCCTGATCTTGGTCACTTGTTCAAAAGCATAAGCAATCTCAATGAGAGTAGGCTCTGAACCCCTTCCCCCTCCAAAATATATGCTAAAGGGTACACCAGCTGTACTGTAACCTGCAGGCACACTTATACCAGGATACCCTGCAATGGCTAGAACTGCATAAATTCCAGTATCAATGGTCACAAGGGAATCAAGTTCATATGCTACAAGAGCTTTATGGATTCCATTTTTCGTTAGCATGTGATTTCTCTTAAGGGCCTCTCTATATTGCTTTGTATTTAAGCCTGATGTGTTCTGAGCCTGGAGGAAATTCTCTTGTCCGTACCTCGAAATCTCTTACTGATAGAAAATAAGCATGCTACGTTTCATGAAACATTTTACAATAGGTAGCAATAATCCATTCAGAAAACAATTTACCTCAATAGCATGCTGGATATTGAAAGAGATGATATCAGCCAATGTACGAACAGAAGATTGCAGGAGCTCCGAAAGGTAGATATTCAGGTCATGTTTAAAATCATATTTTACCACTATTTCCATCGTATTGATGCTTATATTTAAGAGACCACTTAACATATGATTTTCTACCAAAATTGAGCCTTCCCTCCTGCAAATCAGACACTAATACAGTCCTGGGTCAGATAATTTTCTCTAGAATAGAATACATTATTGTTTTAGATTTAATTCAAAGTTTATTTTAAATCTGTGGGCGTTCCCCTGGTGTTAATACACCTGTTTCAAGAAGGTGTTGTAACTGGAGGCAGATCTGTTCTCAACAAAGGGACACATGTTTACTTATTCAAATAACTGTAATGTTACCTCATAGTTTCCAGATGCTTCTCGAAGGATACTGCTTCAGTGGACCCAGGCAATAAGTCTGGGTTTCGAACAATACCCAACCTCTTGCCTTGCAACCCATCAATCTTGAGAAACTGCTTATATCCGCCTTTTGGAATTAACTGAGCTGCACTATTTGTGGCTTCGTGATCATGTATGTCATACCCAACAATCTCATCTAGCAAGTAAACTGCATCTGATACAGTTCTGCAAATAGGTCTGTTATCAATAAATTCAAGTTAGGCATCTTAGAACTGGTTTTATTTCTACCAGAACGTTAGCTTCATGTAAACAACATTACATTTTATTTTGGCCTCAGAATTTTGTTCTTCTGGATATGACTTCTCAACCAAAACGACAAATGCTGTCTTCACCAAGATCTTGAAGCAATATAACCACTTTCCTTGTTAATTATTGATGAAAGCACCCTCTGACTTGCTATAGACTTGCTACGGTGTAGATCTACTTACAGAACCTAAAACAATTCAATGGTGGGATGGGTGCCATGTTATGCTGTCCACCAGTTTCCATGCAAGTTGTGGACAAGTACAAAATAGATAAGGCAGGGTGCAGGTTGTATGTTGGAGTTGACTTGGTGGAATAGATGTCCCTTAGGGCTTGCAGCTAAGCCAAAGAGAGCTTGTTCGCCATAATGCAGAAGCTAGAACAAAAATTGCAATAAGATGCAATTCTAGCTGAATAAAACTTCATTCATCACGTGGCAATGATAAATTAAGAAAGTTGCAGATTTACCCCACAGTGTCTTGGTTGTGTGAGATGGGAATGACTCCAGCCCTGCTTGTTAACCCAACTGCAGGCTTTATTCCCACAACACTGTTAAAACTAGATGGGCAAAGAATTGAGTCATGTTTTTCTGTACCTAATGACACTGTTACTATGTTTGCTGACACTCCCACTGCTGATCCAGTGCTTGGTTCCATGCAAGTGGTGGACAAGTACAAAATAGACAAGGCAGGGTGCAGGTTGTATGTTGGGGTTGGCTTGGTGGAATAGATGTCTCTTAGGGCTTGCAGCTAAGTCAAAGAAGCTTGCTCGCCATAATACAGAAGCTTTAGAACCAAAGTGCAAGAAGATACAATTCTAGTTGAATAAAACTTCATTCATCACATGGCAATGATAATTTAAGAAAGTTGCAGATTTACCCCACAGTGTTTTGGTTGTGTGAGATGGGAATGACTCCAGCCTTGCTTGTTAACTAAACTGTAGGCTTTATTTCCACAACACTGTTAAAACTAGATGGCCAAAGAATTAAGCCTTGTGTTTCTGTACCTAATGACACTGTTACTATGTTTGCTGACACTCCCACTGCTGATCCAGTGCTTGGTTCCATGCAAGTTGTGGACAAGTACAAAATTAGATAAGGCAGGGTGCAGGTTGTATGTTGGGGTTGGCTTGGTGGAATAGATCTCTCTTAGGGCTTGCAGCTAAATCAAAGAAAGCTTGCTCGCCATAATGCAGAAGCTTTAGAACCAAAGTGCAATAAGATACAATTCTAGTTGAGTAAAGCTTCATTCATCACATGGCAATGATAATTTAATAAAGTTGCAGATTTACCCCAGTGTCTTGGTTGTGTGAGATGGGAATGACTCCAGCCCTGCTTGTTAACCCAACTGTAGGCTTTATTCTCACAACACTGTTAAAACTAGATGGTCAAAGAATTGAGCCATGTGTTTCTGTACCTGATGACACTGTTACCATGTTTGCTGACACTCCCACTGCTGATCTAGTGCTTCTGTTCCATGCAAGTTGTGGACAAGTACAAAATAGAAAAGTCAGGGTGCAGGTTGTATGTTGGGGTTGGCTTGGTGGAATAGATGTCTCTTAGGGCTTGCAGCTAAGTCAAAGAAAGCTTGCTCGCCATAATGCAGAAGCTTTAGAACCAAAGTGCAATAAGATACAATTCTAGTTGAATAAAAACTTCATTCATCACATGGCAATGATAATTTAAGAAAGTTGCAGATTTACCCCACAGTGTCTTGGTTGTGTGAGATGGGAATGACTCCAGCCCTGCTTATTAACCCAACTGTAGGCTTTATTCCCACAACACTGTTAAAACTAGATGGGCAAAGAATTGAGCCATGTGTTTCTATACCTAATGACACTGTTATCATGTTTGCTGACACTCCCACTGCTGATCTAGTGCTTCTGTTCCATGCAAGTTGTGGACAAATACAAAATAGATAAGGCAGGGTGCAGGTTGTATGTTGGGGTTGGCTTGGTGGAATAGATGTCTTTTAGGGCTTGCAGCAAAGTCAAAGAAAGCTTGCTCGCCATAATGCAGAAGCTTTTGAACCAAAGTGCAATATGATGCAATTCTAGTTGAATAAAACTTCATTCATCACATGGCAATGATAATTTAAGAAAGTTGCAGATTTACCCCACAGTGTCTTGGTTGTGTGAGATGGGAATGACTCCAGCCCTGCTCGTTAACCCAACTGTAGGCTTTATTCCCACAACACTGTTAAAACTAGATGGGCAAAGAATTGAGTCATGTGTTTCTATACCTAATGACACTGTTACCATGTTTGCTGACACTCCCACTGCTGATCTAGTGCTTGGTTCCGTGCAAGTTGTGGACAAGTAAAAAATAGATAAGGCAGGGTGCAGGTTGTATGTTGGGGTTGGCTTGGTGGAAGAGATGTCTCTTAGGGCTTGCAGCCAAGTCAAAGAAAGCTTGCTCGCCATAATGCAGAAGCTTTTGAACCAAAGTGCAATAAGATGCAATTCTAGTTGAATAAAACTTCATTCATCACATGGCAATGATAATTTAAGAAAGTTGAAGATTTACCCCACAGTGTCTTGGTTGTGTGAGATGGGAATGACTCCAGCCCTGCTTGATAACCCAACTGTAGGCTTTATTCCCACAACACTGTTAAAACTAGATGGGCAAAGAATTGAGCCAGCTGTTTCTGTACCTAATGACACTGTTACCATGTTTGCTGACACTGCCACTGCTGATCCAGTGCTTGATCCACAGGGTTCAGCTGTCAAAACGTATGGATTCTGCACGATATCACATTCCATCAATGGCTACAAGAATAAACTAGTAATCATATGGAGAAAGTAACGAATTATTCATTGTAAACACAGTTTAAAGTCACAGACCTTACACTGACCACCTCTAGCACTCCATCCATTAGGCGATTTGAATGTCCTGAAATGTGCCCATTCACTTAAGCTTGCCTTGCCCAATATTATGGCACCGGCCCTCCGCAGCTTGGATACCACACCTGCATCTCTTGGGACCTGTGAACCCAAAAGAGCAAATGAACCTGCAGTGGTATTGAGCTTATCCTGGGAAGCAATGTTGTCTTTGAGTAATACAGGTATTCCGTGGAGGCCACCAATGTATCCTTCTGCTTTGTGCCTTTCTACATCTGCTTTCTCAGCCAGCAGAAGAACATCAGTATTCACTTCGATCACAGCATGGAGTTCGGGATTGAGTTTTTCAATGGTGTGGAGGTAGAATTCCACAAGGCCTGTGGACGTAAGCCTGCCTGTCTTGAACGCTGATTGGATTTATTGAATTGTTGCTTCTTCTATGTGGAAAGAAGGATCCGTAAGAACATTTTGGCATCTGCCCTGTGAAGAAAACAGTATCAGTAAAAGGAGTACTAAGAAGGGCGTCCTTGGTCTGTAATTGCCCATGTTCTGAGCTTTGTGAGGCCCAGCCTATGATACCCATAACGTTAATAGATGTCTTGTAGCGCGTGTATCGTGTCCTCTGTCGAAAAGATAATCTCTTCTATTTTATGCATTTGAGGATGTCAAGAAGCCTAAAATACGGAATTTTTCTCAGCGTATATCCGGCCGCTCTAATCCCGTAGACTGTAAGGTATGACGGCTTACTTCGCAGTGCGAGCCCCTCTAATATTTTTGCCCTTCCATCAGTTTCCTGCAAAGCAATTATACCGTTTGACAAAATCCCTGATGTTTTACTTTTTTCTTTCTTCTGCATAGTTCAGGAGAGTAGGATAAGGGTAAGGTCTTATGGAGAGGGGCTTCCTAAAAAAATTTAATGGATGCTGTTGAGATTTTTTAGAATTCAATTTTGCAATTCAGCTTAAAAGTTTGAACTCCAAAATTTAAGCAACCAACTGGAGTAGTTTGATAAAAAATAATAAATAAATAAAAATTCTCTCCCTTATATTTTTCAGGAAAAGATTCTAATTAACCCTTTAGCATAATTTTTTTTGCTTCATGGGACAGCTTGATCCATGAGAATAGAAGCCCAAGCCTCATGATGGGACCATATTGTAATACTCATACACTAGATGGGTAGGGTACTGAGATGCCATTTTTTAAAAAAGTAGGAGACTCTGTATTTGGAGAGGAAACCTCTATGGAATGCATCCTTGATCTAATTAGTAATCAATTGAAAAAAAGAATCTATCATGATTTTCAAGTTAATTAATAAATCTCGTTAAAGATGCATTTTGGCGTGATAGACTATAGTATTTAGAGATACCATGTATATATAACACCAACTTTTAACTCTGAATATATATCAAGTTTAACAAGAGAAAATTTGAAAAGATTAATTGTTTGTTATTTTAATCTCTTTGACAATTAATATCATATCATTTAATTTTTAACTTTAAATACATAAACATTATAATATAATAAATTAAATATAGTAAATGGACTTCGTAAAATATAGATTTTTAAGAGGATTATAGATGGAATTCATACCAACATTTGTTTGCCTGAAAATATAATTCTTTTGCAAGGATAGATCACATCAATGTTATTAAACACACATCTTGGTCATGGGTATAGATCGTTGAAGTTGAAATCTATACGAGAGATCATGGAGTGTTGGCTCAAGCCTTAATAGTTGCAATATTCATTTTTAAAAGTATATGGAATGTATACATAGTCACATGCTCCTATCAAGGGCATACAAACATATTTTGTTTACATAAATTGTAGCCATACAAAGGTGCTCATGTAAGTGTTAGGGTAGGAATAAAAACATATTTTGTTGTTCAAATCACAATAGTAGGTGCACACATTGTAAAATAATATCATGCGATAAAAATGTAAAATCACAGTGCAAGTAATGACATACTTTTTAGGTTTTTTTTTTCATTTTTTGTTTTTGTGCATTTTGGGGTTGAGACATTGCAATTTAGAGCTTTTATGAGGGGAGATAGAAGGAAACATGAGTCAGACATTTTCTACATTTCAAGATACCTTTGTACCCATTTATAATATGGAAAACACGAACTAGTCCCTAAGATGCATCCCAAGGGGTCATCCAAATACATCTCCAGGTACAACATTATTTTATATTATTGATGGAATTCAAGATATACTAAAAATACAAATCCTTTTAACCATCATTTGACATAGCTTTTGATAAAAATGGGTTGTGAATTAGAGATACATGATTCTAATTTAGAATCTAGGCAGTTACATTATTTTGATGACATTTGGGTTATATTTATAGTTTATGTGTTGTGATTGCAATGTCGATACAATGATTATATGCATACATTCTTAGTTTATCAAATGCTAAGTGGTGTGAATCTTATAGTCTTCATCAATGTTACACCAGTTCTAAGACATCCCCCCCCCCTCCCCCAAAATTTTATTTACTAGCAATTGCACCTTGGCGTGCAATGGGCACGTCAATGATGATTTCATTAGTTGAGTTTATTTTCAGCATACAATGGGGCAATGCATGGGGTTAATTATAAGGCCGTTAAACAAGTGATGTTTTGTGTGTAACCTATGTGTTTATAGACAACTTGTGGCTTTGATTTTTTCATAAAGAAATTGCATATATGAATAGAATAATTTATTTTATTTAAAAAAATTCAAACTAGAAATCTCCAACTTAGAATGTTGATTACATCCAAATATTAGATAAAATTTTATATAAAAATAAGAAGGTATTGTGGTTACATAGAATTGATATAGTTACAAATAAGGCTGTGTAGGAGGATATTTTGTTGTATAAAGCAATGAATATTTCTATTGTTCCCTTAAAAAGTTAGCTAAAAATAAATTTGTTAGTGGTTTTCACACAGACTTCACATGTTGTCCGAATCATTCAATACAAAGTTCTAGAAAAGAAATTCAAAATATTATAATGGAGAGGAAAATAAAGCATTCACAAGATCGAAGAAAATTGGGCAGCATATTTGCTTTCATAGAGAATGTGGATGCATTATAGAAAATAATGATAAACAAAAGTTACTGACAATCATTAATTTTGAAGGTCATATAAATGATGTGTTGCTTCACATGAAATAGTTGATCAAAAGTCAATCTCTCTTTTCCCATCTCTCTCTCTCTCTCTCTCTCTCTCTCTCTCTCTCTCTCTCTCCCCCTCTATCCCTCCATCTTTATCTCTCTTTACCTCTCTTTGCTCTCTCTCTCTCTCTCTCTCTCTCTCTCTCTCTCTCTCTCTCTCTCTCTCTCTCTCTCTCCCCCCTTCTAGATATATATGTATCTACCTCTACTGCTCCCTTTGATGAAGGGTACTCCCCTTACGATCTAAAACTCACTTGACAGCAACAGAGAATTGCACAAACAATATGCAAGAAGGAAGTAAAGATTTTATATTATCATTGAAATGAAAATGAATTTACAACATTACAATTGACAACACATGGGCTTTCTGATTACATAAATATGCGAATGTACAAATCAGAGCTACAATCCACTCTACTCTACCCTCTCTCTGTAACCCCCATTCACATCCTTTATTTGGAAGGTGCAACCACCCTAGAATCTCTTGGAAAGTGTAACTTCCTCAAGAAGATATTTTGGAATTTTATTAATTTTGGTAGTACAACTTCTCAGGGTCATAACTTTTGATCTGACTATTGGATTTTCAATTATAATACCTTTCTAGAAAGTTCTTAAGAAGGTGAACTAGTTGAAGGTAGTATCAATAGGTAAAGTACTTTCACTTTCTGCCAATTTTTAGGCCCATCCGAAGACTCTAAGTACCTCA